>CM075878.1:21773090-22107974 GCA_038021265.1 Cyprinella venusta | reverse complement strand
TAAATGTAAGGGGTAACACTGTCATTTTTTTTTTCTGGTCAAAACTTTAAGTTTCAATATCTCAGCTCTGGAAGGGTCTAGAGCCTCAATTTTTGCACCCAGGTCCATGTCTCGTGGCCCTCTATCAGAATCCAGACTTTTGAGAAGATTGGAGAAACTTAATTTTTCACCCCCCGAAAAAAAAACGTAAGGGGTAACACTGTCATTTTTTTTTCTGGTCAAAACTTTAAGTTTCAATATCTCAGCTCTGGAAGGGTCTAGAGCCTCAATTTTTGCACCCAGGTCCATGTCTCGTGGCCCTCTATCAGAATCCAGAGTTTTGAGAAGATTGGAGAAACTTAATTTTTCACCCCCCGAAAAAAAATGTAAGGGGTAACACTGTCATTTTTTTTTTCTGGTCAAAACTTTAAGTTTCAATATCTCAGCTCTGGAAGGGTCTAGAGCCTCAATTTTTGCACCCAGGTCCATGTCTCGTGGCCCTCTATCAGAATCCAGAGTTTTGAGAAGATTGGAGAAACTTAATTTTTCACCCCCCGAAAAAAAGTGTAAGGGGTAACACTGTCATTTTTTTTCTGGTCAAAACTTTAAGTTTCAATATCTCAGCTCTGGAAGGGTCTAGAGCCTCAATTTTTGCACCCAGGTCCATGTCTCGTGGCCCTCTATCAGAATCCAGAGTTTTGAGAAGATTGGAGAAACTTAATTTTTCACCCCCCGAAAAAAAACGTAAGGGGTAACACTGTCATTTTTTTTTCTGGTCAAAACTTTAAGTTTCAATATCTCAGCTCTGGAAGGGTCTAGAGCCTCAATTTTTGCACCCAGGTCCATGTCTCGTGGCCCTCTATCAGAATCCAGAGTTTTGAGAAGATTGGAGAAACTTAATTTTTCACCCCCCGAAAAAAAATGTAAGGGGTAACACTGTCATTTTTTTTTTCTGGTCAAAACTTTAAGTTTCAATATCTCAGCTCTGGAAGGGTCTAGAGCCTCAATTTTTGCACCCAGGTCCATGTCTCGTGGCCCTCTATCAGAATCCAGAGTTTTGAGAAGATTGGAGAAACTTAATTTTTCACCCCCCGAAAAAAAATGTAAGGGGTAACACTGTCATTTTTTTTTTCTGGTCAAAACTTTAAGTTTCAATATCTCAGCTCTGGAAGGGTCTAGAGCCTCAATTTTTGCACCCAGGTCCATGTCTCGTGGCCCTCTATCAGAATCCAGAGTTTTGAGAAGATTGGAGAAACTTAATTTTTCACCCCCCGAAAAAAACGTAAGGGGTAACACTGTCATTTTTTTTTCTGGTCAAAACTTTAAGTTTCAATATCTCAGCTCTGGAAGGGTCTAGAGCCTCAATTTTTGCACCCAGGTCCATGTCTCGTGGCCCTCTATCAGAATCCAGAGTTTTGAGAAGATTGGAGAAACTTAATTTTTCACCCCCCGAAAAAAAATGTAAGGGGTAACACTGTCATTTTTTTTCTGGTCAAAACTTTAAGTTTCAATATCTCAGCTCTGGAAGGGTCTAGAGCCTCAATTTTTGCACCCAGGTCCATGTCTCGTGGCCCTCTATCAGAATCCAGAGTTTTGAGAAGATTGGAGAAACTTAATTTTTCACCCCCCGAAAAAAAAATGTAAGGGGTAACACTGTCATTTTTTTTCTGGTCAAAACTTTAAGTTTCAATATCTCAGCTCTGGAAGGGTCTAGAGCCTCAATTTTTGCACCCAGGTCCATGTCTCGTGGCCCTCTATCAGAATCCAGAGTTTTGAGAAGATTGGAGAAACTTAATTTTTCACCCCCCGAAAAAAAACGTAAGGGGTAACACTGTCATTTTTTGTTCTGGTCAAAACTTTAAGCTTCAATATCTCAGCTCTGGAAGGGTCTAGAGCCTCAATTTTTGCACCCAGGTCCATGTCTCGTGGCCCTCTATCAGAATCCAGAGTTTTGAGAAGATTGGAGAAACTTAATTTTTCACCCCCTGAAAAAAAAATGTAAGGGGTAACACTCTCATTTTTTTTTCTGGTCAAAACTTTAAGTTTCAATATCTCAGCTCTGGAAGGGTCTAGAGCCTCAATTTTTGCACCCAGGTCCATGTCTCGTGGCCCTCTATCAGAATCCAGAGTTTTGAGAAGATTGGAGAAACTTAATTTTTCACCCCCCGAAAAAAAATGTAAGGGGTAACACTGTCATTTTTTTTTCTGGTCAAAACTTTAAGTTTCAATATCTCAGCTCTGGAAGGGTCTAGAGCCTCAATTTTTGCACCCAGGTCCATGTCTCGTGGCCCTCTATCAGAATCCAGAGTTTTGAGAAGATTGGAGAAACTTAATTTTTCACCCCCCGAAAAAAAACGTAAGGGGTAACACTGTCATTTTTTTTTTCTGGTCAAAACTTTAAGCTTCAATATCTCAGCTCTGGAAGGGTCTAGAGCCCCAATTTTTGCACCCAGGTCCATGTCTCGTGGCCCTCTATCAGAATCCAGAGTTTTGAGAAGATTGGAGAAACTTAATTTTTCACCCCCCGAAAAAAAATGTAAGGGGTAACACTGTCATTTTTTTTTTCTGGTCAAAACTTGAAGTTTCAATATCTCAGCTCTGGAAGGGTCTAGAGCCTCAATTTTTGCACCCAGGTCCATGTCTCGTGGCCCTCTATCAGAATCCAGAGTTTTGAGAAGATTGGAGAAACTTAATTTTTCACCCCCCGAAAAAAAATGTAAGGGGTAACACTGTCATTTTTTTTCTGGTCAAAACTTTAAGTTTCAATATCTCAGCTCTGGAAGGGTCTAGAGCCTCAATTTTTGCACCCAGGTCCATGTCTCGTGGCCCTCTATCAGAATCCAGAGTTTTGAGAAGATTGGAGAAACTTAATTTTTCACCCCCCGAAAAAAAACGTAAGGGGTAACACTGTCATTTTTTTTTCTGGTCAAAACTTTAAGTTTCAATATCTCAGCTCTGGAAGGGTCTAGAGCCTCAATTTTTGCACCCAGGTCCATGTCTCGTGGCCCTCTATCAGAATCCAGAGTTTTGAGAAGATTGGAGAAACTTAATTTTTCACCCCCCGAAAAAAAATGTAAGGGGTAACACTGTCATTTTTTTTTTCTGGTCAAAACTTTAAGTTTCAATATCTCAGCTCTGGAAGGGTCTAGAGCCTCAATTTTTGCACCCAGGTCCATGTCTCGTGGCCCTCTATCAGAATCCAGAGTTTTGAGAAGATTGGAGAAACTTAATTTTTCACCCCCCGAAAAAAAATGTAAGGGGTAACACTGTCATTTTTTTTTTCTGGTCAAAACTTTAAGTTTCAATATCTCAGCTCTGGAAGGGTCTAGAGCCTCAATTTTTGCACCCAGGTCCATGTCTCGTGGCCCTCTATCAGAATCCAGAGTTTTGAGAAGATTGGAGAAACTTAATTTTTCACCCCCCGAAAAAAAATGTAAGGGGTAACACTGTCATTTTTTTTTTCTGGTCAAAACTTTAAGTTTCAATATCTCAGCTCTGGAAGGGTCTAGAGCCTCAATTTTTGCACCCAGGTCCATGTCTCGTGGCCCTCTATCAGAATCCAGACTTTTGAGAAGATTGGAGAAACTTAATTTTTCACCCCCCGAAAAAAAAACGTAAGGGGTAACACTGTCATTTTTTTTTTCTGGTCAAAACTTTAAGTTTCAATATCTCAGCTCTGGAAGGGTCTAGAGCCTCAATTTTTGCACCCAGGTCCATGTCTCGTGGCCCTCTATCAGAATCCAGAGTTTTGAGAAGATTGGAGAAACTTAATTTTTCACCCCCCGAAAAAAAATGTAAGGGGTAACACTGTCATTTTTTTTTTCTGGTCAAAACTTTAAGTTTCAATATCTCAGCTCTGGAAGGGTCTAGAGCCTCAATTTTTGCACCCAGGTCCATGTCTCGTGGCCCTCTATCAGAATCCAGAGTTTTGAGAAGATTGGAGAAACTTAATTTTTCACCCCCCGAAAAAAAATGTAAGGGGTAACACTGTCATTTTTTTTCTGGTCAAAACTTTAAGTTTCAATATCTCAGCTCTGGAAGGGTCTAGAGCCTCAATTTTTGCACCCAGGTCCATGTCTCGTGGCCCTCTATCAGAATCCAGAGTTTTGAGAAGATTGGAGAAACTTAATTTTTCACCCCCCGAAAAAAAACGTAAGGGGTAACACTGTCATTTTTTTTTCTGGTCAAAACTTTAAGTTTCAATATCTCAGCTCTGGAAGGGTCTAGAGCCTCAATTTTTGCACCCAGGTCCATGTCTCGTGGCCCTCTATCAGAATCCAGAGTTTTGAGAAGATTGGAGAAACTTAATTTTTCACCCCCCGAAAAAAAAATGTAAGGGGTAACACTGTCATTTTTTTTTTTCTGGTCAAAACTTTAAGTTTCAATATCTCAGCTCTGGAAGGGTCTAGAGCCTCAATTTTTGCACCCAGGTCCATGTCTCGTGGCCCTCTATCAGAATCCAGAGTTTTGAGAAGATTGGAGAAACTTAATTTTTCACCCCCCGAAAAAAAATGTAAGGGGTAACACTGTCATTTTTTTTTTCTGGTCAAAACTTTAAGTTTCAATATCTCAGCTCTGGAAGGGTCTAGAGCCTCAATTTTTGCACCCAGGTCCATGTCTCGTGGCCCTCTATCAGAATCCAGAGTTTTGAGAAGATTGGAGAAACTTAATTTTTCACCCCCCGAAAAAAAATGTAAGGGGTAACACTGTCATTTTTTTTTTCTGGTCAAAACTTTAAGTTTCAATATCTCAGCTCTGGAAGGGTCTAGAGCCTCAATTTTTGCACCCAGGTCCATGTCTCGTGGCCCTCTATCAGAATCCAGACTTTTGAGAAGATTGGAGAAACTTAATTTTTCACCCCCCGAAAAAAAAACGTAAGGGGTAACACTGTCATTTTTTTTTTCTGGTCAAAACTTTAAGTTTCAATATCTCAGCTCTGGAAGGGTCTAGAGCCTCAATTTTTGCACCCAGGTCCATGTCTCGTGGCCCTCTATCAGAATCCAGAGTTTTGAGAAGATTGGAGAAACTTAATTTTTCACCCCCCGAAAAAAAATGTAAGGGGTAACACTGTCATTTTTTTTTTCTGGTCAAAACTTTAAGTTTCAATATCTCAGCTCTGGAAGGGTCTAGAGCCTCAATTTTTGCACCCAGGTCCATGTCTCGTGGCCCTCTATCAGAATCCAGACTTTTGAGAAGATTGGAGAAACTTAATTTTTCACCCCCCGAAAAAAAATGTAAGGGGTAACACTGTCATTTTTTTTTTCTGGTCAAAACTTTAAGTTTCAATATCTCAGCTCTGGAAGGGTCTAGAGCCTCAATTTTTGCACCCAGGTCCATGTCTCGTGGCCCTCTATCAGAATCCAGAGTTTTGAGAAGATTGGAGAAACTTAATTTTTCACCCCCCGAAAAAAAACGTAAGGGGTAACACTGTCATTTTTTTTCTGGTCAAAACTTTAAGTTTCAATATCTCAGCTCTGGAAGGGTCTAGAGCCTCAATTTTTGCACCCAGGTCCATGTCTCGTGGCCCTCTATCAGAATCCTGAGTTTTGAGAAGATTGGAGAAACTTAATTTTTCACCCCCCGAAAAAAAATGTAAGGGGTAACACTGTCATTTTTTTTTCTGGTCAAAACTTTAAGTTTCAATATCTCAGCTCTGGAAGGGTCTAGAGCCTCAATTTTTGCACCCAGGTCCATGTCTCGTGGCCCTCTATCAGAATCCAGAGTTTTGAGAAGATTGGAAAAACTTAATTTTTCACCCCCCGAAAAAAAAATGTAAGGGGTAACACTGTCATTTTTTTTCTGGTCAAAACTTTAAGTTTCAATATCTCAGCTCTGGAAGGGTCTAGAGCCTCAATTTTTGCACCCAGGTCCATGTCTCGTGGCCCTCTATCAGAATCCAGAGTTTTGAGAAGATTGGAGAAACTTAATTTTTCACCCCCCGAAAAAAAAATGTAAGGGGTAACACTGTCATTTTTTTTTTCTGGTCAAAACTTTAAGTTTCAATATCTCAGCTCTGGAAGGGTCTAGAGCCTCAATTTTTGCACCCAGGTCCATGTCTCGTGGCCCTCTATCAGAATCCAGAGTTTTGAGAAGATTGGAGAAACTTAATTTTTCACCCCCCGAAAAAAAATGTAAGGGGTAACACTGTCATTTTTTTTTCTGGTCAAAACTTTAAGTTTCAGTATCTCAGCTCTGGAAGGGTCTAGAGCCTCAATTTTTGCACCCAGGTCCATGTCTCGTGGCCCTCTATCAGAATCCAGAGTTTTGAGAAGATTGGAGAAACTTAATTTTTCACCCCCCGAAAAAAAATGTAAGGGGTAACACTGTCATTTTTTTTTCTGGTCAAAACTTTAAGTTTCAATATCTCAGCTCTGGAAGGGTCTAGAGCCTCAATTTTTGCACCCAGGTCCATGTCTCGTGGCCCTCTATCAGAATCCAGAGTTTTGAGAAGATTGGAGAAACTTAATTTTTCACCCCCCGAAAAAAAATGTAAGGGGTAACACTGTCATTTTTTTTTCTGGTCAAAACTTTAAGTTTCAATATCTCAGCTCTGGAAGGGTCTAGAGCCTCAATTTTTGCACCCAGGTCCATGTCTCGTGGCCCTCTATCAGAATCCAGAGTTTTGAGAGGATTGGAGAAACTTAATTTTTCACCACCCGAAAAAAAACGTAAGGGGTAACACTGTCATTTTTTTTTTCTGGTCAAAACTTTAAGTTTCAATATCTCAGCTCTGGAAGGCTCTAGAGCCTCAATTTTTGCACCCAGGTCCATGTCTCGTGGCCCTCTATCAGAATCCAGAGTTTTGAGAAGATTGGAGAAACTTAATTTTTCACCCCCGAAAAAAAATGTAAGGGGTAACACTGTCATTTTTTTTTCTGGTCAAAACTTTAAGTTTCAATATCTCAGCTCTGGAAGGGTCTAGAGCCTCAATTTTTGCACCCAGGTCCATGTCTCGTGGCCCTCTATCAGAATCCAGAGTTTTGAGAAGATTGGAGAAACTTAATTTTTCACCCTCGAAAAAAAAACGTAAGGGGTAACACTGTCATTTTTTTTTTCTGGTCAAAACTTTAAGTTTCAATATCTCAGCTCTGGAAGGCTCTAGAGCCTCAATTTTTGCACCCAGGTCCATGTCTCGTGGCCCTCTATCAGAATCCAGAGTTTTGAGAAGATTGGAGAAACTTAATTTTTCACCCCCCGAAAAAAAATGTAAGGGGTAACACTGTCATTTTTTTTCTGGTCAAAACCTTAAGTTTCAATATCTCAGCTCTGGAAGGGTCTAGAGCCTCAATTTTTGCACCCAGGTCCATGTCTCGTGGCCCTCTATCAGAATCCAGAGTTTTGAGAAGATTGGAGAAACTTAATTTTTCACCCCCCGAAAAAAAACGTAAGGGGTAACACTGTCATTTTTTTTTTTCTGGTCAAAACTTTGAGTTTCAATATCTCAGCTCTGGAAGGGTCTAGAGCCTCAATTTTTGCACCCAGGTCTATGTCTCGTGGCCCTCTATCAGAATCCAGAGTTTTGAGAAGATTGGAGAAACTTAATTTTTCACCCCCCGAAAAAAAATGTAAGGGGTAACACTGTCATTTTTTTTTCTGGTCAAAACTTTAAGTTTCAATATCTCAGCTCTGGAAGGGTCTAGAGCCTCAATTTTTGCACCCAGGTCCATGTCTCGTGGCGCTCTATCAGAATCCAGAGTTTTGAGAAGATTGGAGAAACTTAATTTTTCACCCCCCGAAAAAAAACGTAAGGGGTAACACTGTCATTTTTTTTTTCTGGTCAAAACTTTAAGTTTCAATATCTCAGCTCTGGAAGGGTTTAGAGCCTCAATTTTTGCACCCAGGTCCATGTCTCGTGGCCCTCTATCAGAATCCAGACTTTTGAGAAGATTGGAGAAACTTAATTTTTCACCCCCCGAAAAAAAACGTAAGGGGTAACACTGTCATTTTTTTTTCTGGTCAAAACTTTAAGTTTCAATATCTCAGCTCTGGAAGGGTCTAGAGCTTCAATTTTTGCACCCAGGTCCATGTCTCGTGGCCCTCTATCAGAATCCAGAGTTTTGAGAAGATTGGAGAAACTTAATTTTTCACCCCTCGAAAAAAAAATGTAAGGGGTAACACTGTCATTTTTTTTTCTGGTCAAAACTTTAAGTTTCAATATCTCAGCTCTGGAAGGGTCTAGAGCCTCAATTTTTGCACCCAGGTCCATGTCTCGTGGCCCTCTATCAGAATCCAGAGTTTTGAGAAGATTGGAGAAACTTAATTTTTCACCCCCCGAAAAAAAATGTAAGGGGTAACACTGTCATTTTTTTTTCTGGTCAAAACTTTAAGTTTCAATATCTCAGCTCTGGAAGGGTCTAGAGCCTCAATTTTTGCACCCAGGTCCATGTCTCGTGGCCCTCTATCAGAATCCAGAGTTTTGAGAAGATTGGAGAAACTTAATTTTTCACCCCCCGAAAAAAAACGTAAGGGGTAACACTGTCATTTTTTTTTCTGGTCAAAACTTTAAGCTTCAATATCTCAGCTCTGGAAGGGTCTAGAGCCTCAATTTTTGCACCCAGGTCCATGTCTCGTGGCCCTCTATCAGAATCCAGAGTTTTGAGAAGATTGGAGAAACTTAATTTTTCACCCCCCGAAAAAAAATGTAAGAGGTAACACTGTCATTTTTTTTTTCTGGTCAAAACTTGAAGTTTCAATATCTCAGCTCTGGAAGGGTCTAGAGCCTCAATTTTTGCACCCAGGTCCATGTCTCGTGGCCCTCTATCAGAATCCAGAGTTTTGAGAAGATTGGAGAAACTTAATTTTTCACCCCCCGAAAAAAAACGTAAGGGGTAACACTGTCATTTTTTTCCTGGTCAAAACTTTAAGTTTCAATATCTCAGCTCTGGAAGGGTCTAGAGCCTAAATTTTTGCACCAAGGTCCATGTCTCGTGGCCCTCTATCAGAATCCAGAGTTTTGAGAAGATTGGAGAAACTTAATTTTTCACCCCCCGAAAAAAAACGTAAGGGGTAACACTGTCATTTTTTTTTTCTGGTCAAAACTTTAAGTTTCAATATCTCAGCTCTGGAAGGGTCTAGAGCCTCAATTTTTTCACCCAGGTCCATGTCTCGTGGCCCTCTATCAGAATCCAGAGTTTTGAGGAGATTGGAGAAACTTAATTTTTCACCCCCTGAAAAAAAACGTAAGGGGTAACACTGTCATTTTTTTTTTCTGGTCAAAACTTTAAGTTTCAATATCTCAGCTCTGGAAGGGTCTAGAGCCTCAATTTTTGCACCCAGGTCCATGTCTCGTGGCCCTCTATCAGAATCCAGAGTTTTGAGAAGATTGGAGAAACTTAATTTTTCACCCCCCGAAAAAAAATGTAAGGGGTAACACTGTCATTTTTTTTTCTGGTCAAAACTTTAAGTTTCAATATCTCAGCTCTGGAAGGGTCTAGAGCCTCAATTTTTGCACCCAGGTCCATGTCTCGTGGCCCTCTATCAGAATCCAGAGTTTTGAGAAGATTGGAGAAACTTAATTTTTCACCCCCCGAAAAAAAACGTAAGGGGTAACACTGTCATTTTTTTTTCTGGTCAAAACTTTAAGTTTCAATATCTCAGCTCTGGAAGGGTCTAGAGCCTCAATTTTTGCACCCAGGTCCATGTCTCGTGGCCCTCTATCAGAATCCAGAGTTTTGAGAAGATTGGAGAAACTTAATTTTTCACCCCCCGAAAAAAAAATGTAAGGGGTAACACTCTCATTTTTTTTTCTGGTCAAAACTTTAAGTTTCAATATCTCAGCTCTGGAAGGGTCTAGAGCCTCAATTTTTGCACCCAGGTCCATGTCTCGTGGCCCTCTATCAGAATCCAGAGTTTTGAGAAGATTGGAGAAACTTAATTTTTAACCCCCCGAAAAAAAATGTAAGGGGTAACACTGTCATTTTTTTTTTCTGGTCAAAACTTTAAGTTTCAATATCTCAGCTCTGGAAGGGTCTAGAGCCTCAATTTTTGCACCCAGGTCCATGTCTCGTGGCGCTCTATCAGAATCCAGAGTTTTGAGAAGATTGGAGAAACTTAATTTTTCACCCCCCGAAAAAAAACGTAAGGGGTAACACTGTCATTTTTTTTTTCTGGTCAAAACTTTAAGTTTCAATATCTCAGCTCTGGAAGGGTTTAGAGCCTCAATTTTTGCACCCAGGTCCATGTCTCGTGGCCCTCTATCAGAATCCAGAGTTTTGAGAAGATTGGAGAAACTTAATTTTTCACCCCCCGAAAAAAAACGTAAGGGGTAACACTGTCATTTTTTTTCTGGTCAAAACATTAAGTTTCAATATCTCAGCTCTGGAAGGGTCTAGAGCTTCAATTTTTGCACCCAGGTCCATGTCTCGTGGCCCTCTATCAGAATCCAGAGTTTTGAGAAGATTGGAGAAACTTAATTTTTCACCCCCCGAAAAAAAAATGTAAGGGGTAACACTGTCATTTTTTTTTCTGGTCAAAACTTTAAGTTTCAATATCTCAGCTCTGGAAGGGTCTAGAGCCTCAATTTTTGCACCCAGGTCCATGTCTCGTGGCCCTCTATCAGAATCCAGAGTTTTGAGAAGATTGGAGAAACTTAATTTGTCACCCCCCGAAAAAAAATGTAAGGGGTAACACTGTCATTTTTTTTTCCGGTCAAAACTTTAAGTTTCAATATCTCAGCTCTGGAAGGGTCTAGAGCCTCAATTTTTGCACCCAGGTCCATGTCTCGTGGCCCTCTATCAGAATCCAGAGTTTTGAGAAGATTGGAGAAACTTAATTTTTCACCCCCCGAAAAAAAATGTAAGGGGTAACACTGTCATTTTTTTTTCTCTGGTCAAAACTTTAAGTTTCAATATCTCAGCTCTGGAAGGGTCTAGAGCCTCAATTTTTGCACCCAGGTCCATGTCTCGTGGCCCTCTATCAGAATCCAGAGTTTTGAGAAGATTGGAGAAACTTAATTTTTCACCCCCCGAAAAAAAACGTAAGGGGTAACACTGTCATTTTTTTTTCTGGTCAAAACTTTAAGTTTCAATATCTCAGCTCTGGAAGGGTCTAGAGCCTCAATTTTTTCACCCAGGTCCATGTCTCGTGGCCCTCTATCAGAATCCAGAGTTTTGAGGAGATTGGAGAAACTTAATTTTTCACCCCCCGAAAAAAAACGTAAGGGGTAACACTGTCATTTTTTTTTTCTGGTCAAAACTTTAAGTTTCAATATCTCAGCTCTGGAAGGGTCTAGAGCCTCAATTTTTGCACCCAGGTCCATGTCTCGTGGCCCTCTATCAGAATCCAGAGTTTTGAGAAGATTGGAGAAACTTAATTTTTCACCCCCCGAAAAAAAAATGTAAGGGGTAACACTGTCATTTTTTTTTCTGGTCAAAACTTTAAGTTTCAATATCTCAGCTCTGGAAGGGTCTAGAGCCTCAATTTTTGCACCCAGGTCCATGTCTCGTGGCCCTCTATCAGAATCCAGAGTTTTGAGAAGATTGGAGAAACTTAATTTTTCACCCCCCGAAAAAAAATGTAAGGGGTAACACTGTCATTTTTTTTTCTGGTCAAAACTTTAAGTTTCAATATCTCAGCTCTGGAAGGGTCTAGAGCCTCAATTTTTGCACCAAGGTCCATGTCTCGTGGCCCTCTATCAGAATCCAGAGTTTTGAGAAGATTGGAGAAACTTAATTTTTCACCCCCCGAAAAAAAAACGTAAGGGGTAACACTGTCATTTTTTTTTTCTGATCAAAACTTTAAGTTTCAATATCTCAGCTCTGGAAGGGTCTAGAGCCTCAATTTTTTCACCCAGGTCCATGTCTCGTGGCCCTCTATCAGAATCCAGAGTTTTGAGGAGATTGGAGAAACTTAATTTTTCACCCCCCGAAAAAAAACGTAAGGGGTAACACTGTCATTTTTTTTTTCTGGTCAAAACTTTAAGTTTCAATATCTCAGCTCTGGAAGGGTCTAGAGCCTCAATTTTTGCACCCAGGTCCATGTCTCGTGGCCCTCTATCAGAATCCAGAGTTTTGAGAAGATTGGAGAAACTTAATTTTTCACCCCCCGAAAAAAAATGTAAGGGGTAACACTGTCATTTTTTTTTTCTGGTCAAAACTTTAAGTTTCAATATCTCAGCTCTGGAAGGGTCTAGAGCCTCAATTTTTGCACCCAGGTCCATGTCTCGTGGCCCTCTATCAGAATCCAGAGTTTTGAGAAGATTGGAGAAACTTAATTTTTCACCCCCCGAAAAAAACGTAAGGGGTAACACTGTCATTTTTTTTTCTGGTCAAAACTTTAAGTTTCAATATCTCAGCTCTGGAAGGGTCTAGAGCCTCAATTTTTGCACCCAGGTCCATGTCTCGTGGCCCTCTATCAGAATCCAGAGTTTTGAGAAGATTGGAGAAACTTAATTTTTCACCCCCCGAAAAAAAATGTAAGGGGTAACACTGTCATTTTTTTTTCTGGTCAAAACTTTAAGTTTCAATATCTCAGCTCTGGAAGGGTCTAGAGCCTCAATTTTTGCACCCAGGTCCATGTCTCGTGGCCCTCTATCAGAATCCAGAGTTTTGAGAAGATTGGAGAAACTTAATTTTTCACCCCCCGAAAAAAAAATGTAAGGGGTAACACTGTCATTTTTTTTCTGGTCAAAACTTTAAGTTTCAATATCTCAGCTCTGGAAGGGTCTAGAGCCTCAATTTTTGCACCCAGATCCATGTCTCGTGGCCCTCTATCAGAATCCAGAGTTTTGAGAAGATTGGAGAAACTTAATTTTTCACCCCCCGAAAAAAAACGTAAGGGGTAACACTGTCATTTTTTGTTCTGGTCAAAACTTTAAGCTTCAATATCTCAGCTCTGGAAGGGTCTAGAGCCTCAATTTTTGCACCCAGGTCCATGTCTCGTGGCCCTCTATCAGAATCCAGAGTTTTGAGAAGATTGGAGAAACTTAATTTTTCACCCCCCGAAAAAAAAAAATGTAAGGGGTAACACTGTCATTTTTTTTTCTGGTCAAAACTTTAAGTTTCAATATCTCAGCTCTGGAAGGGTCTAGAGCCTCAATTTTTGCACCCAGGTCCATGTCTCGTGGCCCTCTATCAGAATCCAGAGTTTTGAGAAGATTGGAGAAACTTAATTTTTCACCCCCCGAAAAAAAATGTAAGGGGTAACACTGTCATTTTTTTTTCTGGTCAAAACTTTAAGTTTCAATATCTCAGCTCTGGAAGGGTCTAGAGCCTCAATTTTTGCACCCAGGTCCATGTCTCGTGGCCCTCTATCAGAATCCAGAGTTTTGAGAAGATTGGAGAAACTTAATTTTTCACCCCCCGAAAAAAAACGTAAGGGGTAACACTGTCATTTTTTTTTCTGGTCAAAACTTTAAGCTTCAATATCTCAGCTCTGGAAGGGTCTAGAGCCCCAATTTTTGCACCCAGGTCCATGTCTCGTGGCCCTCTATCAGAATCCAGAGTTTTGAGAAGATTGGAGAAACTTAATTTTTCACCCCCCGAAAAAAAATGTAAGGGGTAACACTGTCATTTTTTTTTCTGGTCAAAACTTGAAGTTTCAATATCTCAGCTCTGGAAGGGTCTAGAGCCTCAATTTTTGCACCCAGGTCCATGTCTCGTGGCCCTCTATCAGAATCCAGAGTTTTGAGAAGATTGGAGAAACTTAATTTTTCACCCCCCGAAAAAAAATGTAAGGGGTAACACTGTCATTTTTTTTTCTCTGGTCAAAACTTTAAGTTTCAATATCTCAGCTCTGGAAGGGTCTAGAGCCTCAATTTTTGCACCCAGGTCCATGTCTCGTGGCCCTCTATCAGAATCCAGAGTTTTGAGAAGATTGGAGAAACTTAATTTTTCACCCCCCGAAAAAAAATGTAAGGGGTAACACTGTCATTTTTTTTTTCTGGTCAAAACTTGAAGTTTCAATATCTCAGCTCTGGAAGGGTCTAGAGCCTCAATTTTTGCACCCAGGTCCATGTCTCGTGGCCCTCTATCAGAATCCAGAGTTTTGAGAAGATTGGAGAAACTTAATTTTTCACCCCCCGAAAAAAAATGTAAGGGGTAACACTGTCATTTTTTTTTCTCTGGTCAAAACTTTAAGTTTCAATATCTCAGCTCTGGAAGGGTCTAGAGCCTCAATTTTTGCACCCAGGTCCATGTCTCGTGGCCCTCTATCAGAATCCAGAGTTTTGAGAAGATTGGAGAAACTTAATTTTTCACCCCCCGAAAAAAAACGTAAGGGGTAACACTGTCATTTTTTTTTCTGGTCAAAACTTTAAGTTTCAATATCTCAGCTCTGGAAGGGTCTAGAGCCTAAATTTTTGCACCAAGGTCCATGTCTCGTGGCCCTCTATCAGAATCCAGAGTTTTGAGAAGATTGGAGAAACTTAATTTTTCACCCCCCGAAAAAAAAACGTAAGGGGTAACACTGTCATTTTTTTTTTTGGTCAAAACTTTAAGTTTCAATATCTCAGCTCTGGAAGGGTCTAGAGCCTCAATTTTTGCACCCAGGTCCATGTCTCGTGGCCCTCTATCAGAATCCAGAATTTTGAGGAGATTGGAGAAACTTAATTTTTCACCCCCCGAAAAAAAACGTAAGGGGTAACACTGTCATTTTTTTTTTCTGGTCAAAACTTTAAGTTTCAATATCTCAGCTCTGGAAGGGTCTAGAGCCTCAATTTTTGCACCCAGGTCCATGTCTCGTGGCCCTCTATCAGAATCCAGAGTTTTGAGAAGATTGGAGAAACTTAATTTTTCACCCCCCGAAAAAAAATGTAAGGGGTAACACTGTCATTTTTTTTTTCTGGTCAAAACTTTAAGTTTCAATATCTCAGCTCTGGAAGGGTCTAGAGCCTCAATTTTTGCACCCAGGTCCATGTCTCGTGGCCCTCTATCAGAATCCAGAGTTTTGAGAAGATTGGAGAAACTTAATTTTTCACCCCCCGAAAAAAAACGTAAGGGGTAACACTGTCATTTTTTTTTCTGGTCAAAACTTTAAGTTTCAATATCTCAGCTCTGGAAGGGTCTAGAGCCTCAATTTTTGCACCCAGGTCCATGTCTCGTGGCCCTCTATCAGAATCCAGAGTTTTGAGAAGATTGGAGAAACTTAATTTTTCACCCCCCGAAAAAAAATGTAAGGGGTAACACTGTCATTTTTTTTTCTGGTCAAAACTTTAAGTTTCAATATCTCAGCTCTGGAAGGGTCTAGAGCCTCAATTTTTGCACCCAGGTCCATGTCTCGTGGCCCTCTATCAGAATCCAGAGTTTTGAGAAGATTGGAGAAACTTAATTTTTCACCCCCCGAAAAAAAATGTAAGGGGTAACACTGTCATTTTTTTTTCTGGTCAAAACTTTAAGTTTCAATATCTCAGCTCTGGAAGGGTCTAGAGCCTCAATTTTTGCACCCAGGTCCATGTCTCGTGGCCCTCTATCAGAATCCAGAGTTTTGAGGAGATTGGAGAAACTTAATTTTTCACCCCCCGAAAAAAAACGTAAGGGGTAACACTGTCATTTTTTTTTTCTGGTCAAAACTTTAAGTTTCAATATCTCAGCTCTGGAAGGCTCTAGAGCCTCAATTTTTGCACCCAGGTCCATGTCTCGTGGCCCTCTATCAGAATCCAGAGTTTTGAGAAGATTGGAGAAACTTAATTTTTCACTCCCGAAAAAAAATGTAAGGGGTAACACTGTCATTTTTTTTTCTGGTCAAAACTTTAAGTTTCAATATCTCAGCTCTGGAAGGGTCTAGAGCCTCAATTTTTTGCACCCAGGTCCATGTCTCGTGGCCCTCTATCAGAATCCAGAGTTTTGAGAAGATTGGAGAAACTTAATTTTTCACCCCCGAAAAAAAAACGTAAGGGGTAACACTGTCATTTTTTTTTTCTGGTCAAAACTTTAAGTTTCAATATCTCAGCTCTGGAAGGCTCTAGAGCCTCAATTTTTGCACCCAGGTCCATGTCTCGTGGCCCTCTATCAGAATCCAGAGTTTTGAGAAGATTGGAGAAACTTAATTTTTCACCCCCCGAAAAAAAATGTAAGGGGTAACACTGTCATTTTTTTTCTGGTCAAAACCTTAAGTTTCAATATCTCAGCTCTGGAAGGGTCTAGAGCCTCAACTTTTGCACCCAGGTCCATGTCTCGTGGCCCTCTATCAGAATCCAGAGATTTGAGAAGATTGGAGAAACTTAATTTTTCACCCCCCGAAAAAAAATGTAAGGGGTAACACTGTCATTTTTTTTTTCTGGTCAAAACTTTGAGTTTCAATATCTCAGCTCTGGAAGGGTCTAGAGCCTCAATTTTTGCACCCAGGTCCATGTCTCGTGGCCCTCTATCAGAATCCAGAGTTTTGAGAAGATTGGAGAAACTTAATTTTTCACCCCCCGAAAAAAAATGTAAGGGGTAACACTGTCATTTTTTTTTCTGGTCAAAACTTTAAGTTTCAATATCTCAGCTCTGGAAGGGTCTAGAGCCTCAATTTTTGCACCCAGGTCCATGTCTCGTGGCCCTCTATCAGAATCCAGAGTTTTGAGAAGATTGGAGAAACTTAATTTTTCACCCCCTGAAAAAAAATGTAAGGGGTAACACTGTCATTTTTTTTTTCTGGTCAAAACTTTAAGTTTCAATATCTCAGCTCTGGAAGGGTCTAGAGCCTCAATTTTTGCACCCAGGTCCATGTCTCGTGGCGCTCTATCAGAATCCAGAGTTTTGAGAAGATTGGAGAAACTTAATTTTTCACCCCCCGAAAAAAAACGTAAGGGGTAACACTGTCATTTTTTTTTTCTGGTCAAAACTTTAAGTTTCAATATCTCAGCTCTGGAAGGGTTTAGAGCCTCAATTTTTGCACCCAGGTCCATGTCTCGTGGCCCTCTATCAGAATCCAGAGTTTTGAGAAGATTGGAGAAACTTAATTTTTCACCCCCCGAAAAAAAACGTAAGGGGTAACACTGTCATTTTTTTTTCTGGTCAAAACATTAAGTTTCAATATCTCAGCTCTGGAAGGGTCTAGAGCTTCAATTTTTGCACCCAGGTCCATGTCTCGTGGCCCTCTATCAGAATCCAGAGTTTTGAGAAGATTGGAGAAACTTAATTTTTCACCCCCCGAAAAAAAACGTAAGGGGTAACACTGTCATTTTTTGTTCTGGTCAAAACTTTAAGCTTCAATATCTCAGCTCTGGAAGGGTCTAGAGCCTCAATTTTTGCACCCAGGTCCATGTCTCGTGGCCCTCTATCAGAATCCAGAGTTTTGAGAAGATTGGAGAAACTTAATTTTTCACCCCCCGAAAAAAAATGTAAGGGGTAACACTGTCATTTTTTTTTTCTGGTCAAAACTTTAAGTTTCAATATCTCAGCTCTGGAAGGGTCTAGAGCCTCAATTTTTGCACCCAGGTCCATGTCTCGTGGCCCTCTATCAGAATCCAGAGTTTTGAGAAGATTGGAGAAACTTAATTTTTCACCCCCCGAAAAAAAATGTAAGGTGTAACACTGTCATTTTTTTTTTCTGGTCAAAACTTTGAGTTTCAATATCTCAGCTCTGGAAGGGTCTAGAGCCTCAATTTTTGCACCCAGGTCCATGTCTCGTGGCCCTCTATCAGAATCCAGAGTTTTGAGAAGATTGGAGAAACTTAATTTTTCACCCCCCGAAAAAAAACGTAAGGGGTAACACTGTCATTTTTTTTTTCTGGTCAAAACTTTGAGTTTCAATATCTCAGCTCTGGAAGGGTCTAGAGCCTCAATTTTTGCACCCAAGTCCATGTCTCGTGGCCCTCTATCAGAATCCAGAGTTTTGAGAAGATTGGAGAAACTTAATTTTTCACCCCCCGAAAAAAAATGTAAGGGGTAACACTGTCATTTTTTTTCTGGTCAAAACTTTAAGTTTCAATATCTCAGCTCTGGAAGGGTCTAGAGCCTCAATTTTTGCACCCAGGTCCATGTCTCGTGGCCCTCTATCAGAATCCAGAGTTTTGAGAAGATTGGAGAAACTTAATTTTTCACCCCCCGAAAAAAAACGTAAGGGGTAACACTGTCATTTTTTGTTCTGGTCAAAACTTTAAGCTTCAATATCTCAGCTCTGGAAGGGTCTAGAGCCTCAATTTTTGCACCCAGGTCCATGTCTCGTGGCCCTCTATCAGAATCCAGAGTTTTGAGAAGATTGGAGAAACTTAATTTTTCACCCCCCCGAAAAAAAATGTAAGGGGTAACACTGTCATTTTTTTTTTCTGGTCAAAACTTGAAGATTCAATATCTCAGCTCTGGAAGGGTCTAGAGCCTCAATTTTTGCACCCAGGTCCATGTCTCGTGGCCCTCTATCAGAATCCAGAGTTTTGAGAAGATTGGAGAAACTTAATTTTTCACCCCCCGAAAAAAAATGTAAGGGGTAACACTGTCATTTTTTTTTCTCTGGTCAAAACTTTAAGTTTCAATATCTCAGCTCTGGAAGGGTCTAGAGCCTCAATTTTTGCACCCAGGTCCATGTCTCGTGGCCCTCTATCAGAATCCAGAGTTTTGAGAAGATTGGAGAAACTTAATTTTTCACCCCCCGAAAAAAAACGTAAGGGGTAACACTGTCATTTTTTTTTTCTGGTCAAAACTTTGAGTTTCAATATCTCAGCTCTGGAAGGGTCTAGAGCCTCAATTTTTGCACCCAAGTCCATGTCTCGTGGCCCTCTATCAGAATCCAGAGTTTTGAGAAGATTGGAGAAACTTAATTTTTCACCCCCCGAAAAAAAATGTAAGGGGTAACACTGTCATTTTTTTTCTGGTCAAAACTTTAAGTTTCAATATCTCAGCTCTGGAAGGGTCTAGAGCCTCAATTTTTGCACCCAGGTCCATGTCTCGTGGCCCTCTATCAGAATCCAGAGTTTTGAGAAGATTGGAGAAACTTAATTTTTCACCCCCCGAAAAAAAACGTAAGGGGTAACACTGTCATTTTTTGTTCTGGTCAAAACTTTAAGCTTCAATATCTCAGCTCTGGAAGGGTCTAGAGCCTCAATTTTTGCACCCAGGTCCATGTCTCGTGGCCCTCTATCAGAATCCAGAGTTTTGAGAAGATTGGAGAAACTTAATTTTTCACCCCCCGAAAAAAAATGTAAGGGGTAACACTGTCATTTTTTTTTTCTGGTCAAAACTTTAAGTTTCAATATCTCAGCTCTGGAAGGGTCTAGAGCCTCAATTTTTGCACCCAGGTCCATGTCTCGTGGCCCTCTATCAGAATCCAGAGTTTTGAGAAGATTGGAGAAACTTAATTTTTCACCCCCCGAAAAAAAATGTAAGGGGTAACACTGTCATTTTTTTTCTGGTCAAAACTTTAAGTTTCAATATCTCAGCTCTGGAAGGGTCTAGAGCCTCAATTTTTGCACCCAGGTCCATGTCTCGTGGCCCTCTATCAGAATCCAGAGTTTTGAGAAGATTGGAGAAACTTAATTTTTCACCCCCCGAAAAAAAATGTAAGGGGTAACACTGTCATTTTTTTTTTCTGGTCAAAACTTGAAGATTCAATATCTCAGCTCTGGAAGGGTCTAGAGCCTCAATTTTTGCACCCAGGTCCATGTCTCGTGGCCCTCTATCAGAATCCAGAGTTTTGAGAAGATTGGAGAAACTTAATTTTTCACCCCCCCGAAAAAAAATGTAAGGGGTAACACTGTCATTTTTTTTTTCTGGTCAAAACTTGAAGATTCAATATCTCAGCTCTGGAAGGGTCTAGAGCCTCAATTTTTGCACCCAGGTCCATGTCTCGTGGCCCTCTATCAGAATCCAGAGTTTTGAGAAGATTGGAGAAACTTAATTTTTCACCCCCCGAAAAAAAATGTAAGGGGTAACACTGTCATTTTTTTTTCTCTGGTCAAAACTTTAAGTTTCAATATCTCAGCTCTGGAAGGGTCTAGAGCCTCAATTTTTGCACCCAGGTCCATGTCTCGTGGCCCTCTATCAGAATCCAGAGTTTTGAGAAGATTGGAGAAACTTAATTTTTCACCCCCCGAAAAAAAACGTAAGGGGTAACACTGTCATTTTTTTTTTCTGGTCAAAACTTTGAGTTTCAATATCTCAGCTCTGGAAGGGTCTAGAGCCTCAATTTTTGCACCCAAGTCCATGTCTCGTGGCCCTCTATCAGAATCCAGAGTTTTGAGAAGATTGGAGAAACTTAATTTTTCACCCCCCGAAAAAAAATGTAAGGGGTAACACTGTCATTTTTTTTCTGGTCAAAACTTTAAGTTTCAATATCTCAGCTCTGGAAGGGTCTAGAGCCTCAATTTTTGCACCCAGGTCCATGTCTCGTGGCCCTCTATCAGAATCCAGAGTTTTGAGAAGATTGGAGAAACTTAATTTTTCACCCCCCGAAAAAAAACGTAAGGGGTAACACTGTCATTTTTTGTTCTGGTCAAAACTTTAAGCTTCAATATCTCAGCTCTGGAAGGGTCTAGAGCCTCAATTTTTGCACCCAGGTCCATGTCTCGTGGCCCTCTATCAGAATCCAGAGTTTTGAGAAGATTGGAGAAACTTAATTTTTCACCCCCCCGAAAAAAAATGTAAGGGGTAACACTGTCATTTTTTTTTTCTGGTCAAAACTTGAAGATTCAATATCTCAGCTCTGGAAGGGTCTAGAGCCTCAATTTTTGCACCCAGGTC
Source organism: Cyprinella venusta (assembly GCA_038021265.1). NCBI lineage: Eukaryota > Metazoa > Chordata > Actinopteri > Cypriniformes > Leuciscidae > Cyprinella > Cyprinella venusta. The sequence continues at coordinate 22,087,401 of CM075878.1, read as the reverse complement.
CATGTCTCGTGGCCCTCTATCAGAATCCAGAGTTTTGAGAAGATTGGAGAAACTTAATTTTTCACCCCCCGAAAAAAAACGTAAGGGGTAACACTGTCATTTTTTGTTCTGGTCAAAACTTTAAGCTTCAATATCTCAGCTCTGGAAGGGTCTAGAGCCTCAATTTTTGCACCCAGGTCCATGTCTCGTGGCCCTCTATCAGAATCCAGAGTTTTGAGAAGATTGGAGAAACTTAATTTTTCACCCCCCGAAAAAAAATGTAAGGGGTAACACTGTCATTTTTTTTTTCTGGTCAAAACTTTAAGTTTCAATATCTCAGCTCTGGAAGGGTCTAGAGCCTCAATTTTTGCACCCAGGTCCATGTCTCGTGGCCCTCTATCAGAATCCAGAGTTTTGAGAAGATTGGAGAAACTTAATTTTTCACCCCCCCGAAAAAAAATGTAAGGGGTAACACTGTCATTTTTTTTTTCTGGTCAAAACTTGAAGATTCAATATCTCAGCTCTGGAAGGGTCTAGAGCCTCAATTTTTGCACCCAGGTCCATGTCTCGTGGCCCTCTATCAGAATCCAGAGTTTTGAGAAGATTGGAGAAACTTAATTTTTCACCCCCCGAAAAAAAATGTAAGGGGTAACACTGTCATTTTTTTTTTCTGGTCAAAACTTTAAGTTTCAATATCTCAGCTCTGGAAGGGTCTAGAGCCTCAATTTTTGCACCCAGGTCCATGTCTCGTGGCCCTCTATCAGAATCCAGAGTTTTGAGAAGATTGGAGAAACTTAATTTTTCACCCCCCGAAAAAAAATGTAAGGTGTAACACTGTCATTTTTTTTTTCTGGTCAAAACTTTGAGTTTCAATATCTCAGCTCTGGAAGGGTCTAGAGCCTCAATTTTTGCACCCAGGTCCATGTCTCGTGGCCCTCTATCAGAATCCAGAGTTTTGAGAAGATTGGAGAAACTTAATTTTTCACCCCCCGAAAAAAAACGTAAGGGGTAACACTGTCATTTTTTTTTTCTGGTCAAAACTTTGAGTTTCAATATCTCAGCTCTGGAAGGGTCTAGAGCCTCAATTTTTGCACCCAGGTCCATGTCTCGTGGCCCTCTATCAGAATCCAGAGTTTTGAGAAGATTGGAAAAACTTAATTTTTCACCCCCCGAAAAAAAAATGTAAGGGGTAACACTGTCATTTTTTTTCTGGTCAAAACTTTAAGTTTCAATATCTCAGCTCTGGAAGGGTCTAGAGCCTCAATTTTTGCACCCAGGTCCATGTCTCGTGGCCCTCTATCAGAATCCAGAGTTTTGAGAAGATTGGAGAAACTTAATTTTTCACCCCCCGAAAAAAAATGTAAGGGGTAACACTGTCATTTTTTTTTTCTGGTCAAAACTTTAAGTTTCAATATCTCAGCTCTGGAAGGGTCTAGAGCCTCAATTTTTGCACCCAGGTCCATGTCTCGTGGCCCTCTATCAGAATCCAGAGTTTTGAGAAGATTGGAGAAACTTAATTTTTCACCCCCCCGAAAAAAAATGTAAGGGGTAACACTGTCATTTTTTTTTTCTGGTCAAAACTTGAAGATTCAATATCTCAGCTCTGGAAGGGTCTAGAGCCTCAATTTTTGCACCCAGGTCCATGTCTCGTGGCCCTCTATCAGAATCCAGAGTTTTGAGAAGATTGGAGAAACTTAATTTTTCACCCCCCGAAAAAAAATGTAAGGGGTAACACTGTCATTTTTTTTTTTCTGGTCAAAACTTTAAGTTTCAATATCTCAGCTCTGGAAGGGTCTAGAGCCTCAATTTTTGCACCCAGGTCCATGTCTCGTGGCCCTCTATCAGAATCCAGAGTTTTGAGAAGATTGGAGAAACTTAATTTTTCACCCCCCGAAAAAAAACGTAAGGGGTAACACTGTCATTTTTTTTCTGGTCAAAACTTTAAGTTTCAATATCTCAGCTCTGGAAGGGTCTAGAGCCTCAATTTTTGCACCCAGGTCCATGTCTCGTGGCCCTCTATCAGAATCCAGAGTTTTAAGAAGATTGGAGAAACTTAATTTTTCACCCCCCGAAAAAAAACGTAAGGGGTAACACTGTCATTTTTTTTTCTGGTCAAAACTTTAAGTTTCAATATCTCAGCTCTGGAAGGGTCTAGAGCCTCAATTTTTGCACCCAGGTCCATGTCTCGTGGCCCTCTATCAGAATCCAGAGTTTTGAGGAGATTGGAGAAACTTAATTTTTCACCCCCCGAAAAAAAAACGTAAGGGGTAACACTGTCATTTTTTTTTTCTGGTCAAAACTTTAAGTTTCAATATCTCAGCTCTGGAAGGGTCTAGAGCCTCAATTTTTGCACCCAGGTCCATGTCTCGTGGCCCTCTATCAGAATCCAGAGTTTTGAGAAGATTGGAGAAACTTAATTTTTCACCCCCCGAAAAAAAACGTAAGGGGTAACACTGTCATTTTTTTTTCTGGTCAAAACTTTAAGTTTCAATATCTCAGCTCTGGAAGGGTCTAGAGCCTCAATTTTTGCACCCAGGTCCATGTCTCGTGGCCCTCTATCAGAATCCAGAGTTTTGAGAAGATTGGAGAAACTTAATTTTTCACCCCCCGAAAAAAAACGTAAGGGGTAACACTGTCATTTTTTTTTCTGGTCAAAACTTTAAGTTTCAATATCTCAGCTCTGGAAGGGTCTAGAGCCTCAATTTTTGCACCCAGGTCCATGTCTCGTGGCCCTCTATCAGAATCCAGAGTTTTGAGAAGATTGGAAAAACTTAATTTTTCACCCCCCGAAAAAAAAAATGTAAGGGGTAACACTGTCATTTTTTTTCTGGTCAAAACTTTAAGTTTCAATATCTCAGCTCTGGAAGGGTCTAGAGCCTCAATTTTTGCACCCAGGTCCATGTCTCGTGGCCCTCTATCAGAATCCAGAGTTTTGAGAAGATTGGAGAAACTTAATTTTTCACCCCCCGAAAAAAAATGTAAGGGGTAACACTGTCATTTTTTTTTTCTGGTCAAAACTTTAAGTTTCAATATCTCAGCTCTGGAAGGGTCTAGAGCCTCAATTTTTGCACCCAGGTCCATGTCTCGTGGCCCTCTATCAGAATCCAGAGTTTTGAGAAGATTGGAGAAACTTAATTTTTCACCCCCCGAAAAAAAATGTAAGGTGTAACACTGTCATTTTTTTTTTTCTGGTCAAAACTTTGAGTTTCAATATCTCAGCTCTGGAAGGGTCTAGAGCCTCAATTTTTGCACCCAGGTCCATGTCTCGTGGCCCTCTATCAGAATCCAGAGTTTTGAGAAGATTGGAGAAACTTAATTTTTCACCCCCCGAAAAAAAACGTAAGGGGTAACACTGTCATTTTTTTTTTCTGGTCAAAACTTTGAGTTTCAATATCTCAGCTCTGGAAGGGTCTAGAGCCTCAATTTTTGCACCCAAGTCCATGTCTCGTGGCCCTCTATCAGAATCCAGAGTTTTGAGAAGATTGGAGAAACTTAATTTTTCACCCCCCGAAAAAAAATGTAAGGGGTAACACTGTCATTTTTTTTCTGGTCAAAACTTTAAGTTTCAATATCTCAGCTCTGGAAGGGTCTAGAGCCTCAATTTTTGCACCCAGGTCCATGTCTCGTGGCCCTCTATCAGAATCCAGAGTTTTGAGAAGATTGGAGAAACTTAATTTTTCACCCCCCGAAAAAAAACGTAAGGGGTAACACTGTCATTTTTTGTTCTGGTCAAAACTTTAAGCTTCAATATCTCAGCTCTGGAAGGGTCTAGAGCCTCAATTTTTGCACCCAGGTCCATGTCTCGTGGCCCTCTATCAGAATCCAGAGTTTTGAGAAGATTGGAGAAACTTAATTTTTCACCCCCCGAAAAAAAATGTAAGGGGTAACACTGTCATTTTTTTTTTCTGGTCAAAACTTTAAGTTTCAATATCTCAGCTCTGGAAGGGTCTAGAGCCTCAATTTTTGCACCCAGGTCCATGTCTCGTGGCCCTCTATCAGAATCCAGAGTTTTGAGAAGATTGGAGAAACTTAATTTTTCACCCCCCGAAAAAAAATGTAAGGGGTAACACTGTCATTTTTTTTTTCTGGTCAAAACTTTAAGTTTCAATATCTCAGCTCTGGAAGGGTCTAGAGCCTCAATTTTTGCACCCAGGTCCATGTCTCGTGGCCCTCTATCAGAATCCAGAGTTTTGAGAAGATTGGAGAAACTTAATTTTTCACCCCCCCGAAAAAAAATGTAAGGGGTAACACTGTCATTTTTTTTTTCTGGTCAAAACTTGAAGATTCAATATCTCAGCTCTGGAAGGGTCTAGAGCCTCAATTTTTGCACCCAGGTCCATGTCTCGTGGCCCTCTATCAGAATCCAGAGTTTTGAGAAGATTGGAGAAACTTAATTTTTCACCCCCCGAAAAAAAATGTAAGGGGTAACACTGTCATTTTTTTTTCTCTGGTCAAAACTTTAAGTTTCAATATCTCAGCTCTGGAAGGGTCTAGAGCCTCAATTTTTGCACCCAGGTCCATGTCTCGTGGCCCTCTATCAGAATCCAGAGTTTTGAGAAGATTGGAGAAACTTAATTTTTCACCCCCCGAAAAAAAACGTAAGGGGTAACACTGTCATTTTTTTTCTGGTCAAAACTTTAAGTTTCAATATCTCAGCTCTGGAAGGGTCTAGAGCCTCAATTTTTGCACCCAGGTCCATGTCTCGTGGCCCTCTATCAGAATCCAGAGTTTTGAGAAGATTGGAGAAACTTAATTTTTCACCCCCCGAAAAAAAAAATGTAAGGGGTAACACTGTCATTTTTTTTCTGGTCAAAACTTTAAGTTTCAATATCTCAGCTCTGGAAGGGTCTAGAGCCTCAATTTTTGCACCCAGGTCCATGTCTCGTGGCCCTCTATCAGAATCCAGAGTTTTGAGAAGATTGGAGAAACTTAATTTTTCACCCCCCGAAAAAAAATGTAAGGGGTAACACTGTCATTTTTTTTTTCTGGTCAAAACTTTAAGTTTCAATATCTCAGCTCTGGAAGGGTCTAGAGCCTCAATTTTTGCACCCAGGTCCATGTCTCGTGGCCCTCTATCAGAATCCAGAGTTTTGAGAAGATTGGAGAAACTTAATTTTTCACCCCCCGAAAAAAAATGTAAGGTGTAACACTGTCATTTTTTTTTTCTGGTCAAAACTTTGAGTTTCAATATCTCAGCTCTGGAAGGGTCTAGAGCCTCAATTTTTGCACCCAGGTCCATGTCTCGTGGCCCTCTATCAGAATCCAGAGTTTTGAGAAGATTGGAGAAACTTAATTTTTCACCCCCCGAAAAAAAACGTAAGGGGTAACACTGTCATTTTTTTTTTCTGGTCAAAACTTTGAGTTTCAATATCTCAGCTCTGGAAGGGTCTAGAGCCTCAATTTTTGCACCCAAGTCCATGTCTCGTGGCCCTCTATCAGAATCCAGAGTTTTGAGAAGATTGGAGAAACTTAATTTTTCACCCCCCGAAAAAAAATGTAAGGGGTAACACTGTCATTTTTTTTCTGGTCAAAACTTTAAGTTTCAATATCTCAGCTCTGGAAGGGTCTAGAGCCTCAATTTTTGCACCCAGGTCCATGTCTCGTGGCCCTCTATCAGAATCCAGAGTTTTGAGAAGATTGGAGAAACTTAATTTTTCACCCCCCGAAAAAAAAACGTAAGGGGTAACACTGTCATTTTTTGTTCTGGTCAAAACTTTAAGCTTCAATATCTCAGCTCTGGAAGGGTCTAGAGCCTCAATTTTTGCACCCAGGTCCATGTCTCGTGGCCCTCTATCAGAATCCAGAGTTTTGAGAAGATTGGAGAAACTTAATTTTTCACCCCCCGAAAAAAAATGTAAGGGGTAACACTGTCATTTTTTTTTCTGGTCAAAACTTTAAGTTTCAATATCTCAGCTCTGGAAGGGTCTAGAGCCTCAATTTTTGCACCCAGGTCCATGTCTCGTGGCCCTCTATCAGAATCCAGAGTTTTGAGAAGATTGGAGAAACTTAATTTTTCACCCCCCGAAAAAAAATGTAAGGGGTAACACTGTCATTTTTTTTTTCTGGTCAAAACTTTAAGTTTCAATATCTCAGCTCTGGAAGGGTCTAGAGCCTCAATTTTTGCACCCAGGTCCATGTCTCGTGGCCCTCTATCAGAATCCAGAGTTTTGAGAAGATTGGAGAAACTTAATTTTTCACCCCCCCGAAAAAAAATGTAAGGGGTAACACTGTCATTTTTTTTTTCTGGTCAAAACTTGAAGATTCAATATCTCAGCTCTGGAAGGGTCTAGAGCCTCAATTTTTGCACCCAGGTCCATGTCTCGTGGCCCTCTATCAGAATCCAGAGTTTTGAGAAGATTGGAGAAACTTAATTTTTCACCCCCCGAAAAAAAATGTAAGGGGTAACACTGTCATTTTTTTTTCTCTGGTCAAAACTTTAAGTTTCAATATCTCAGCTCTGGAAGGGTCTAGAGCCTCAATTTTTGCACCCAGGTCCATGTCTCGTGGCCCTCTATCAGAATCCAGAGTTTTGAGAAGATTGGAGAAACTTAATTTTTCACCCCCCGAAAAAAAACGTAAGGGGTAACACTGTCATTTTTTTTCTGGTCAAAACTTTAAGTTTCAATATCTCAGCTCTGGAAGGGTCTAGAGCCTCAATTTTTGCACCCAGGTCCATGTCTCGTGGCCCTCTATCAGAATCCAGAGTTTTAAGAAGATTGGAGAAACTTAATTTTTCACCCCCCGAAAAAAAACGTAAGGGGTAACACTGTCATTTTTTTTTCTGGTCAAAACTTTAAGTTTCAATATCTCAGCTCTGGAAGGGTCTAGAGCCTCAATTTTTGCACCCAGGTCCATGTCTCGTGGCCCTCTATCAGAATCCAGAGTTTTGAGGAGATTGGAGAAACTTAATTTTTCACCCCCCGAAAAAAAAACGTAAGGGGTAACACTGTCATTTTTTTTTTCTGGTCAAAACTTTAAGTTTCAATATCTCAGCTCTGGAAGGGTCTAGAGCCTCAATTTTTGCACCCAGGTCCATGTCTCGTGGCCCTCTATCAGAATCCAGAGTTTTGAGAAGATTGGAGAAACTTAATTTTTCACCCCCCGAAAAAAAACGTAAGGGGTAACACTGTCATTTTTTTTTCTGGTCAAAACTTTAAGTTTCAATATCTCAGCTCTGGAAGGGTCTAGAGCCTCAATTTTTGCACCCAGGTCCATGTCTCGTGGCCCTCTATCAGAATCCAGAGTTTTGAGAAGATTGGAGAAACTTAATTTTTCACCCCCCGAAAAAAAACGTAAGGGGTAACACTGTCATTTTTTTTTCTGGTCAAAACTTTAAGTTTCAATATCTCAGCTCTGGAAGGGTCTAGAGCCTCAATTTTTGCACCCAGGTCCATGTCTCGTGGCCCTCTATCAGAATCCAGAGTTTTGAGAAGATTGGAAAAACTTAATTTTTCACCCCCCGAAAAAAAAAATGTAAGGGGTAACACTGTCATTTTTTTTCTGGTCAAAACTTTAAGTTTCAATATCTCAGCTCTGGAAGGGTCTAGAGCCTCAATTTTTGCACCCAGGTCCATGTCTCGTGGCCCTCTATCAGAATCCAGAGTTTTGAGAAGATTGGAGAAACTTAATTTTTCACCCCCCGAAAAAAAATGTAAGGGGTAACACTGTCATTTTTTTTTTCTGGTCAAAACTTTAAGTTTCAATATCTCAGCTCTGGAAGGGTCTAGAGCCTCAATTTTTGCACCCAGGTCCATGTCTCGTGGCCCTCTATCAGAATCCAGAGTTTTGAGAAGATTGGAGAAACTTAATTTTTCACCCCCCGAAAAAAAATGTAAGGTGTAACACTGTCATTTTTTTTTTCTGGTCAAAACTTTGAGTTTCAATATCTCAGCTCTGGAAGGGTCTAGAGCCTCAATTTTTGCACCCAGGTCCATGTCTCGTGGCCCTCTATCAGAATCCAGAGTTTTGAGAAGATTGGAGAAACTTAATTTTTCACCCCCCGAAAAAAAACGTAAGGGGTAACAGTCATTTTTTTTTTCTGGTCAAAACTTTGAGTTTCAATATCTCAGCTCTGGAAGGGTCTAGAGCCTCAATTTTTGCACCCAAGTCCATGTCTCGTGGCCCTCTATCAGAATCCAGAGTTTTGAGAAGATTGGAGAAACTTAATTTTTCACCCCCCGAAAAAAAATGTAAGGGGTAACACTGTCATTTTTTTTCTGGTCAAAACTTTAAGTTTCAATATCTCAGCTCTGGAAGGGTCTAGAGCCTCAATTTTTGCACCCAGGTCCATGTCTCGTGGCCCTCTATCAGAATCCAGAGTTTTGAGAAGATTGGAGAAACTTAATTTTTCACCCCCCGAAAAAAAACGTAAGGGGTAACACTGTCATTTTTTGTTCTGGTCAAAACTTTAAGCTTCAATATCTCAGCTCTGGAAGGGTCTAGAGCCTCAATTTTTGCACCCAGGTCCATGTCTCGTGGCCCTCTATCAGAATCCAGAGTTTTGAGAAGATTGGAGAAACTTAATTTTTCACCCCCCGAAAAAAAATGTAAGGGGTAACACTGTCATTTTTTTTTTCTGGTCAAAACTTTAAGTTTCAATATCTCAGCTCTGGAAGGGTCTAGAGCCTCAATTTTTGCACCCAGGTCCATGTCTCGTGGCCCTCTATCAGAATCCAGAGTTTTGAGAAGATTGGAGAAACTTAATTTTTCACCCCCCCGAAAAAAAATGTAAGGGGTAACACTGTCATTTTTTTTTTCTGGTCAAAACTTGAAGATTCAATATCTCAGCTCTGGAAGGGTCTAGAGCCTCAATTTTTGCACCCAGGTCCATGTCTCGTGGCCCTCTATCAGAATCCAGAGTTTTGAGAAGATTGGAGAAACTTAATTTTTCACCCCCCGAAAAAAAATGTAAGGGGTAACACTGTCATTTTTTTTTTCTGGTCAAAACTTTAAGTTTCAATATCTCAGCTCTGGAAGGGTCTAGAGCCTCAATTTTTGCACCCAGGTCCATGTCTCGTGGCCCTCTATCAGAATCCAGAGTTTTGAGAAGATTGGAGAAACTTAATTTTTCACCCCCCGAAAAAAAATGTAAGGTGTAACACTGTCATTTTTTTTTTCTGGTCAAAACTTTGAGTTTCAATATCTCAGCTCTGGAAGGGTCTAGAGCCTCAATTTTTGCACCCAGGTCCATGTCTCGTGGCCCTCTATCAGAATCCAGAGTTTTGAGAAGATTGGAGAAACTTAATTTTTCACCCCCCGAAAAAAAACGTAAGGGGTAACACTGTCATTTTTTTTTTCTGGTCAAAACTTTGAGTTTCAATATCTCAGCTCTGGAAGGGTCTAGAGCCTCAATTTTTGCACCCAGGTCCATGTCTCGTGGCCCTCTATCAGAATCCAGAGTTTTGAGAAGATTGGAAAAACTTAATTTTTCACCCCCCGAAAAAAAAAATGTAAGGGGTAACACTGTCATTTTTTTTCTGGTCAAAACTTTAAGTTTCAATATCTCAGCTCTGGAAGGGTCTAGAGCCTCAATTTTTGCACCCAGGTCCATGTCTCGTGGCCCTCTATCAGAATCCAGAGTTTTGAGAAGATTGGAGAAACTTAATTTTTCACCCCCCGAAAAAAAATGTAAGGGGTAACACTGTCATTTTTTTTTTCTGGTCAAAACTTTAAGTTTCAATATCTCAGCTCTGGAAGGGTCTAGAGCCTCAATTTTTGCACCCAGGTCCATGTCTCGTGGCCCTCTATCAGAATCCAGAGTTTTGAGAAGATTGGAGAAACTTAATTTTTCACCCCCCCGAAAAAAAATGTAAGGGGTAACACTGTCATTTTTTTTTTCTGGTCAAAACTTGAAGATTCAATATCTCAGCTCTGGAAGGGTCTAGAGCCTCAATTTTTGCACCCAGGTCCATGTCTCGTGGCCCTCTATCAGAATCCAGAGTTTTGAGAAGATTGGAGAAACTTAATTTTTCACCCCCCGAAAAAAAATGTAAGGGGTAACACTGTCATTTTTTTTTCTCTGGTCAAAACTTTAAGTTTCAATATCTCAGCTCTGGAAGGGTCTAGAGCCTCAATTTTTGCACCCAGGTCCATGTCTCGTGGCCCTCTATCAGAATCCAGAGTTTTGAGAAGATTGGAGAAACTTAATTTTTCACCCCCCGAAAAAAAACGTAAGGGGTAACACTGTCATTTTTTTTCTGGTCAAAACTTTAAGTTTCAATATCTCAGCTCTGGAAGGGTCTAGAGCCTCAATTTTTGCACCCAGGTCCATGTCTCGTGGCCCTCTATCAGAATCCAGAGTTTTAAGAAGATTGGAGAAACTTAATTTTTCACCCCCCGAAAAAAAACGTAAGGGGTAACACTGTCATTTTTTTTTCTGGTCAAAACTTTAAGTTTCAATATCTCAGCTCTGGAAGGGTCTAGAGCCTCAATTTTTGCACCCAGGTCCATGTCTCGTGGCCCTCTATCAGAATCCAGAGTTTTGAGGAGATTGGAGAAACTTAATTTTTCACCCCCCGAAAAAAAAACGTAAGGGGTAACACTGTCATTTTTTTTTTCTGGTCAAAACTTTAAGTTTCAATATCTCAGCTCTGGAAGGGTCTAGAGCCTCAATTTTTGCACCCAGGTCCATGTCTCGTGGCCCTCTATCAGAATCCAGAGTTTTGAGAAGATTGGAGAAACTTAATTTTTCACCCCCCGAAAAAAAACGTAAGGGGTAACACTGTCATTTTTTTTTCTGGTCAAAACTTTAAGTTTCAATATCTCAGCTCTGGAAGGGTCTAGAGCCTCAATTTTTGCACCCAGGTCCATGTCTCGTGGCCCTCTATCAGAATCCAGAGTTTTGAGAAGATTGGAGAAACTTAATTTTTCACCCCCCGAAAAAAAACGTAAGGGGTAACACTGTCATTTTTTTTTCTGGTCAAAACTTTAAGTTTCAATATCTCAGCTCTGGAAGGGTCTAGAGCCTCAATTTTTGCACCCAGGTCCATGTCTCGTGGCCCTCTATCAGAATCCAGAGTTTTGAGAAGATTGGAAAAACTTAATTTTTCACCCCCCGAAAAAAAAAATGTAAGGGGTAACACTGTCATTTTTTTTCTGGTCAAAACTTTAAGTTTCAATATCTCAGCTCTGGAAGGGTCTAGAGCCTCAATTTTTGCACCCAGGTCCATGTCTCGTGGCCCTCTATCAGAATCCAGAGTTTTGAGAAGATTGGAGAAACTTAATTTTTCACCCCCCGAAAAAAAATGTAAGGGGTAACACTGTCATTTTTTTTTTCTGGTCAAAACTTTAAGTTTCAATATCTCAGCTCTGGAAGGGTCTAGAGCCTCAATTTTTGCACCCAGGTCCATGTCTCGTGGCCCTCTATCAGAATCCAGAGTTTTGAGAAGATTGGAGAAACTTAATTTTTCACCCCCCGAAAAAAAATGTAAGGTGTAACACTGTCATTTTTTTTTTCTGGTCAAAACTTTGAGTTTCAATATCTCAGCTCTGGAAGGGTCTAGAGCCTCAATTTTTGCACCCAGGTCCATGTCTCGTGGCCCTCTATCAGAATCCAGAGTTTTGAGAAGATTGGAGAAACTTAATTTTTCACCCCCCGAAAAAAAACGTAAGGGGTAACACTGTCATTTTTTTTTTCTGGTCAAAACTTTGAGTTTCAATATCTCAGCTCTGGAAGGGTCTAGAGCCTCAATTTTTGCACCCAAGTCCATGTCTCGTGGCCCTCTATCAGAATCCAGAGTTTTGAGAAGATTGGAGAAACTTAATTTTTCACCCCCCGAAAAAAAATGTAAGGGGTAACACTGTCATTTTTTTTCTGGTCAAAACTTTAAGTTTCAATATCTCAGCTCTGGAAGGGTCTAGAGCCTCAATTTTTGCACCCAGGTCCATGTCTCGTGGCCCTCTATCAGAATCCAGAGTTTTGAGAAGATTGGAGAAACTTAATTTTTCACCCCCCGAAAAAAAACGTAAGGGGTAACACTGTCATTTTTTGTTCTGGTCAAAACTTTAAGCTTCAATATCTCAGCTCTGGAAGGGTCTAGAGCCTCAATTTTTGCACCCAGGTCCATGTCTCGTGGCCCTCTATCAGAATCCAGAGTTTTGAGAAGATTGGAGAAACTTAATTTTTCACCCCCCGAAAAAAAATGTAAGGGGTAACACTGTCATTTTTTTTTTCTGGTCAAAACTTTAAGTTTCAATATCTCAGCTCTGGAAGGGTCTAGAGCCTCAATTTTTGCACCCAGGTCCATGTCTCGTGGCCCTCTATCAGAATCCAGAGTTTTGAGAAGATTGGAGAAACTTAATTTTTCACCCCCCGAAAAAAAATGTAAGGGGTAACACTGTCATTTTTTTTCTGGTCAAAACTTTAAGTTTCAATATCTCAGCTCTGGAAGGGTCTAGAGCCTCAATTTTTGCACCCAGGTCCATGTCTCGTGGCCCTCTATCAGAATCCAGAGTTTTGAGAAGATTGGAGAAACTTAATTTTTCACCCCCCGAAAAAAAACGTAAGGGGTAACACTGTCATTTTTTGTTCTGGTCAAAACTTTAAGCTTCAATATCTCAGCTCTGGAAGGGTCTAGAGCCTCAATTTTTGCACCCAGGTCCATGTCTCGTGGCCCTCTATCAGAATCCAGAGTTTTGAGAAGATTGGAGAAACTTAATTTTTCACCCCCCGAAAAAAAATGTAAGGGGTAACACTGTCATTTTTTTTTTCTGGTCAAAACTTTAAGTTTCAATATCTCAGCTCTGGAAGGGTCTAGAGCCTCAATTTTTGCACCCAGGTCCATGTCTCGTGGCCCTCTATCAGAATCCAGAGTTTTGAGAAGATTGGAGAAACTTAATTTTTCACCCCCCGAAAAAAAATGTAAGGTGTAACACTGTCATTTTTTTTTTCTGGTCAAAACTTTGAGTTTCAATATCTCAGCTCTGGAAGGGTCTAGAGCCTCAATTTTTGCACCCAGGTCCATGTCTCGTGGCCCTCTATCAGAATCCAGAGTTTTGAGAAGATTGGAGAAACTTAATTTTTCACCCCCCGAAAAAAAACGTAAGGGGTAACACTGTCATTTTTTTTTTCTGGTCAAAACTTTGAGTTTCAATATCTCAGCTCTGGAAGGGTCTAGAGCCTCAATTTTTGCACCCAAGTCCATGTCTCGTGGCCCTCTATCAGAATCCAGAGTTTTGAGAAGATTGGAGAAACTTAATTTTTCACCCCCCGAAAAAAAATGTAAGGGGTAACACTGTCATTTTTTTTCTGGTCAAAACTTTAAGTTTCAATATCTCAGCTCTGGAAGGGTCTAGAGCCTCAATTTTTGCACCCAGGTCCATGTCTCGTGGCCCTCTATCAGAATCCAGAGTTTTGAGAAGATTGGAGAAACTTAATTTTTCACCCCCCGAAAAAAAACGTAAGGGGTAACACTGTCATTTTTTGTTCTGGTCAAAACTTTAAGCTTCAATATCTCAGCTCTGGAAGGGTCTAGAGCCTCAATTTTTGCACCCAGGTCCATGTCTCGTGGCCCTCTATCAGAATCCAGAGTTTTGAGAAGATTGGAGAAACTTAATTTTTCACCCCCCCGAAAAAAAATGTAAGGGGTAACACTGTCATTTTTTTTTTTCTGGTCAAAACTTGAAGATTCAATATCTCAGCTCTGGAAGGGTCTAGAGCCTCAATTTTTGCACCCAGGTCCATGTCTCGTGGCCCTCTATCAGAATCCAGAGTTTTGAGAAGATTGGAGAAACTTAATTTTTCACCCCCCGAAAAAAAATGTAAGGGGTAACACTGTCATTTTTTTTTCTCTGGTCAAAACTTTAAGTTTCAATATCTCAGCTCTGGAAGGGTCTAGAGCCTCAATTTTTGCACCCAGGTCCATGTCTCGTGGCCCTCTATCAGAATCCAGAGTTTTGAGAAGATTGGAGAAACTTAATTTTTCACCCCCCGAAAAAAAACGTAAGGGGTAACACTGTCATTTTTTTTCTGGTCAAAACTTTAAGTTTCAATATCTCAGCTCTGGAAGGGTCTAGAGCCTCAATTTTTGCACCCAGGTCCATGTCTCGTGGCCCTCTATCAGAATCCAGAGTTTTGAGAAGATTGGAAAAACTTAATTTTTCACCCCCCGAAAAAAAAAATGTAAGGGGTAACACTGTCATTTTTTTTCTGGTCAAAACTTTAAGTTTCAATATCTCAGCTCTGGAAGGGTCTAGAGCCTCAATTTTTGCACCCAGGTCCATGTCTCGTGGCCCTCTATCAGAATCCAGAGTTTTGAGAAGATTGGAGAAACTTAATTTTTCACCCCCCGAAAAAAAATGTAAGGGGTAACACTGTCATTTTTTTTTCTGGTCAAAACTTTAAGTTTCAATATCTCAGCTCTGGAAGGGTCTAGAGCCTCAATTTTTGCACCCAGGTCCATGTCTCGTGGCCCTCTATCAGAATCCAGAGTTTTAAAAAGATTGGAGAAACTTAATTTTTCACCCCCCCGAAAAAAAATGTAAGGGGTAACACTGTCATTTTTTTTTTCTGGTCAAAACTTGAAGATTCAATATCTCAGCTCTGGAAGGGTCTAGAGCCTCAATTTTTGCACCCAGGTCCATGTCTCGTGGCCCTCTATCAGAATCCAGAGTTTTGAGAAGATTGGAGAAACTTAATTTTTCACCCCCCGAAAAAAAATGTAAGGGGTAACACTGTCATTTTTTTTTCTCTGGTCAAAACTTTAAGTTTCAATATCTCAGCTCTGGAAGGGTCTAGAGCCTCAATTTTTGCACCCAGGTCCATGTCTCGTGGCCCTCTATCAGAATCCAGAGTTTTGAGAAGATTGGAGAAACTTAATTTTTCACCCCCCGAAAAAAAACGTAAGGGGTAACACTGTCATTTTTTTTCTGGTCAAAACTTTAAGTTTCAATATCTCAGCTCTGGAAGGGTCTAGAGCCTCAATTTTTGCACCCAGGTCCATGTCTCGTGGCCCTCTATCAGAATCCAGAGTTTTAAGAAGATTGGAGAAACTTAATTTTTCACCCCCCGAAAAAAAACGTAAGGGGTAACACTGTCATTTTTTTTTCTGGTCAAAACTTTAAGTTTCAATATCTCAGCTCTGGAAGGGTCTAGAGCCTCAATTTTTGCACCCAGGTCCATGTCTCGTGGCCCTCTATCAGAATCCAGAGTTTTGAGGAGATTGGAGAAACTTAATTTTTCACCCCCCGAAAAAAAAACGTAAGGGGTAACACTGTCATTTTTTTTTTCTGGTCAAAACTTTAAGTTTCAATATCTCAGCTCTGGAAGGGTCTAGAGCCTCAATTTTTGCACCCAGGTCCATGTCTCGTGGCCCTCTATCAGAATCCAGAGTTTTGAGAAGATTGGAGAAACTTAATTTTTCACCCCCCGAAAAAAAAACGTAAGGGGTAACACTGTCATTTTTTTTTCTGGTCAAAACTTTAAGTTTCAATATCTCAGCTCTGGAAGGGTCTAGAGCCTCAATTTTTGCACCCAGGTCCATGTCTCGTGGCCCTCTATCAGAATCCAGAGTTTTGAGAAGATTGGAGAAACTTAATTTTTCACCCCCCGAAAAAAAACGTAAGGGGTAACACTGTCATTTTTTTTTCTGGTCAAAACTTTAAGTTTCAATATCTCAGCTCTGGAAGGGTCTAGAGCCTCAATTTTTGCACCCAGGTCCATGTCTCGTGGCCCTCTATCAGAATCCAGAGTTTTGAGAAGATTGGAAAAACTTAATTTTTCACCCCCCGAAAAAAAAAATGTAAGGGGTAACACTGTCATTTTTTTTCTGGTCAAAACTTTAAGTTTCAATATCTCAGCTCTGGAAGGGTCTAGAGCCTCAATTTTTGCACCCAGGTCCATGTCTCGTGGCCCTCTATCAGAATCCAGAGTTTTGAGAAGATTGGAGAAACTTAATTTTTCACCCCCCGAAAAAAAATGTAAGGGGTAACACTGTCATTTTTTTTTTCTGGTCAAAACTTTAAGTTTCAATATCTCAGCTCTGGAAGGGTCTAGAGCCTCAATTTTTGCACCCAGGTCCATGTCTCGTGGCCCTCTATCAGAATCCAGAGTTTTGAGAAGATTGGAGAAACTTAATTTTTCACCCCCCGAAAAAAAATGTAAGGTGTAACACTGTCATTTTTTTTTTCTGGTCAAAACTTTGAGTTTCAATATCTCAGCTCTGGAAGGGTCTAGAGCCTCAATTTTTGCACCCAGGTCCATGTCTCGTGGCCCTCTATCAGAATCCAGAGTTTTGAGAAGATTGGAGAAACTTAATTTTTCACCCCCCGAAAAAAAACGTAAGGGGTAACACTGTCATTTTTTTTTTCTGGTCAAAACTTTGAGTTTCAATATCTCAGCTCTGGAAGGGTCTAGAGCCTCAATTTTTGCACCCAAGTCCATGTCTCGTGGCCCTCTATCAGAATCCAGAGTTTTGAGAAGATTGGAGAAACTTAATTTTTCACCCCCCGAAAAAAAATGTAAGGGGTAACACTGTCATTTTTTTTCTGGTCAAAACTTTAAGTTTCAATATCTCAGCTCTGGAAGGGTCTAGAGCCTCAATTTTTGCACCCAGGTCCATGTCTCGTGGCCCTCTATCAGAATCCAGAGTTTTGAGAAGATTGGAGAAACTTAATTTTTCACCCCCCGAAAAAAAACGTAAGGGGTAACACTGTCATTTTTTGTTCTGGTCAAAACTTTAAGCTTCAATATCTCAGCTCTGGAAGGGTCTAGAGCCTCAATTTTTGCACCCAGGTCCATGTCTCGTGGCCCTCTATCAGAATCCAGAGTTTTGAGAAGATTGGAGAAACTTAATTTTTCACCCCCCGAAAAAAAATGTAAGGGGTAACACTGTCATTTTTTTTTTCTGGTCAAAACTTTAAGTTTCAATATCTCAGCTCTGGAAGGGTCTAGAGCCTCAATTTTTGCACCCAGGTCCATGTCTCGTGGCCCTCTATCAGAATCCAGAGTTTTGAGAAGATTGGAGAAACTTAATTTTTCACCCCCCGAAAAAAATGTAAGGGGTAACACTGTCATTTTTTTTCTGGTCAAAACTTTAAGTTTCAATATCTCAGCTCTGGAAGGGTCTAGAGCCTCAATTTTTGCACCCAGGTCCATGTCTCGTGGCCCTCTATCAGAATCCAGAGTTTTGAGAAGATTGGAGAAACTTAATTTTTCACCCCCCGAAAAAAAACGTAAGGGGTAACACTGTCATTTTTTGTTCTGGTCAAAACTTTAAGCTTCAATATCTCAGCTCTGGAAGGGTCTAGAGCCTCAATTTTTGCACCCAGGTCCATGTCTCGTGGCCCTCTATCAGAATCCAGAGTTTTGAGAAGATTGGAGAAACTTAATTTTTCACCCCCCGAAAAAAAATGTAAGGGGTAACACTGTCATTTTTTTTTTCTGGTCAAAACTTTAAGTTTCAATATCTCAGCTCTGGAAGGGTCTAGAGCCTCAATTTTTGCACCCAGGTCCATGTCTCGTGGCCCTCTATCAGAATCCAGAGTTTTGAGAAGATTGGAGAAACTTAATTTTTCACCCCCCGAAAAAAAATGTAAGGTGTAACACTGTCATTTTTTTTTTCTGGTCAAAACTTTGAGTTTCAATATCTCAGCTCTGGAAGGGTCTAGAGCCTCAATTTTTGCACCCAGGTCCATGTCTCGTGGCCCTCTATCAGAATCCAGAGTTTTGAGAAGATTGGAGAAACTTAATTTTTCACCCCCCGAAAAAAAACGTAAGGGGTAACACTGTCATTTTTTTTTTCTGGTCAAAACTTTGAGTTTCAATATCTCAGCTCTGGAAGGGTCTAGAGCCTCAATTTTTGCACCCAAGTCCATGTCTCGTGGCCCTCTATCAGAATCCAGAGTTTTGAGAAGATTGGAGAAACTTAATTTTTCACCCCCCGAAAAAAAATGTAAGGGGTAACACTGTCATTTTTTTTCTGGTCAAAACTTTAAGTTTCAATATCTCAGCTCTGGAAGGGTCTAGAGCCTCAATTTTTGCACCCAGGTCCATGTCTCGTGGCCCTCTATCAGAATCCAGAGTTTTGAGAAGATTGGAGAAACTTAATTTTTCACCCCCCGAAAAAAAACGTAAGGGGTAACACTGTCATTTTTTGTTCTGGTCAAAACTTTAAGCTTCAATATCTCAGCTCTGGAAGGGTCTAGAGCCTCAATTTTTGCACCCAGGTCCATGTCTCGTGGCCCTCTATCAGAATCCAGAGTTTTGAGAAGATTGGAGAAACTTAATTTTTCACCCCCCCGAAAAAAAATGTAAGGGGTAACACTGTCATTTTTTTTTTCTGGTCAAAACTTGAAGATTCAATATCTCAGCTCTGGAAGGGTCTAGAGCCTCAATTTTTGCACCCAGGTCCATGTCTCGTGGCCCTCTATCAGAATCCAGAGTTTTGAGAAGATTGGAGAAACTTAATTTTTCACCCCCCGAAAAAAAATGTAAGGGGTAACACTGTCATTTTTTTTTCTCTGGTCAAAACTTTAAGTTTCAATATCTCAGCTCTGGAAGGGTCTAGAGCCTCAATTTTTGCACCCAGGTCCATGTCTCGTGGCCCTCTATCAGAATCCAGAGTTTTGAGAAGATTGGAGAAACTTAATTTTTCACCCCCCGAAAAAAAACGTAAGGGGTAACACTGTCATTTTTTTTCTGGTCAAAACTTTAAGTTTCAATATCTCAGCTCTGGAAGGGTCTAGAGCCTCAATTTTTGCACCCAGGTCCATGTCTCGTGGCCCTCTATCAGAATCCAGAGTTTTAAGAAGATTGGAGAAACTTAATTTTTCACCCCCCGAAAAAAAACGTAAGGGGTAACACTGTCATTTTTTTTTCTGGTCAAAACTTTAAGTTTCAATATCTCAGCTCTGGAAGGGTCTAGAGCCTCAATTTTTGCACCCAGGTCCATGTCTCGTGGCCCTCTATCAGAATCCAGAGTTTTGAGGAGATTGGAGAAACTTAATTTTTCACCCCCCGAAAAAAAAACGTAAGGGGTAACACTGTCATTTTTTTTTTCTGGTCAAAACTTTAAGTTTCAATATCTCAGCTCTGGAAGGGTCTAGAGCCTCAATTTTTGCACCCAGGTCCATGTCTCGTGGCCCTCTATCAGAATCCAGAGTTTTGAGAAGATTGGAGAAACTTAATTTTTCACCCCCCGAAAAAAAACGTAAGGGGTAACACTGTCATTTTTTTTTCTGGTCAAAGCTTTAAGTTTCAATATCTCAGCTCTGGAAGGGTCTAGAGCCTCAATTTTTGCACCCAGGTCCATGTCTCGTGGCCCTCTATCAGAATCCAGAGTTTTGAGAAGATTGGAGAAACTTAATTTTTCACCCCCCGAAAAAAAACGTAAGGGGTAACACTGTCATTTTTTTTTCTGGTCAAAACTTTAAGTTTCAATATCTCAGCTCTGGAAGGGTCTAGAGCCTCAATTTTTGCACCCAGGTCCATGTCTCGTGGCCCTCTATCAGAATCCAGAGTTTTGAGAAGATTGGAAAAACTTAATTTTTCACCCCCCGAAAAAAAAAATGTAAGGGGTAACACTGTCATTTTTTTTCTGGTCAAAACTTTAAGTTTCAATATCTCAGCTCTGGAAGGGTCTAGAGCCTCAATTTTTGCACCCAGGTCCATGTCTCGTGGCCCTCTATCAGAATCCAGAGTTTTGAGAAGATTGGAGAAACTTAATTTTTCACCCCCCGAAAAAAAATGTAAGGGGTAACACTGTCATTTTTTTTTTCTGGTCAAAACTTTAAGTTTCAATATCTCAGCTCTGGAAGGGTCTAGAGCCTCAATTTTTGCACCCAGGTCCATGTCTCGTGGCCCTCTATCAGAATCCAGAGTTTTGAGAAGATTGGAGAAACTTAATTTTTCACCCCCCGAAAAAAAATGTAAGGTGTAACACTGTCATTTTTTTTTTCTGGTCAAAACTTTGAGTTTCAATATCTCAGCTCTGGAAGGGTCTAGAGCCTCAATTTTTGCACCCAGGTCCATGTCTCGTGGCCCTCTATCAGAATCCAGAGTTTTGAGAAGATTGGAGAAACTTAATTTTTCACCCCCCCGAAAAAAAATGTAAGGGGTAACACTGTCATTTTTTTTTTCTGGTCAAAACTTGAAGATTCAATATCTCAGCTCTGGAAGGGTCTAGAGCCTCAATTTTTGCACCCAGGTCCATGTCTCGTGGCCCTCTATCAGAATCCAGAGTTTTGAGAAGATTGGAGAAACTTAATTTTTCACCCCCCGAAAAAAAATGTAAGGGGTAACACTGTCATTTTTTTTTTCTGGTCAAAACTTTAAGTTTCAATATCTCAGCTCTGGAAGGGTCTAGAGCCTCAATTTTTGCACCCAGGTCCATGTCTCGTGGCCCTCTATCAGAATCCAGAGTTTTGAGAAGATTGGAGAAACTTAATTTTTCACCCCCCGAAAAAAAATGTAAGGTGTAACACTGTCATTTTTTTTTTCTGGTCAAAACTTTGAGTTTCAATATCTCAGCTCTGGAAGGGTCTAGAGCCTCAATTTTTGCACCCAAGTCCATGTCTCGTGGCCCTCTATCAGAATCCAGAGTTTTGAGAAGATTGGAGAAACTTAATTTTTCACCCCCCGAAAAAAAACGTAAGGGGTAACACTGTCATTTTTTGTTCTGGTCAAAACTTTAAGCTTCAATATCTCAGCTCTGGAAGGGTCTAGAGCCTCAATTTTTGCACCCAGGTCCATGTCTCGTGGCCCTCTATCAGAATCCAGAGTTTTGAGAAGATTGGAGAAACTTAATTTTTCACCCCCCGAAAAAAAATGTAAGGGGTAACACTGTCATTTTTTTTTTCTGGTCAAAACTTTAAGTTTCAATATCTCAGCTCTGGAAGGGTCTAGAGCCTCAATTTTTGCACCCAGGTCCATGTCTCGTGGCCCTCTATCAGAATCCAGAGTTTTGAGAAGATTGGAGAAACTTAATTTTTCACCCCCCGAAAAAAAATGTAAGGTGTAACACTGTCATTTTTTTTTTCTGGTCAAAACTTTGAGTTTCAATATCTCAGCTCTGGAAGGGTCTAGAGCCTCAATTTTTGCACCCAGGTCCATGTCTCGTGGCCCTCTATCAGAATCCAGAGTTTTGAGAAGATTGGAGAAACTTAATTTTTCACCCCCCGAAAAAAAACGTAAGGGGTAACACTGTCATTTTTTTTTTCTGGTCAAAACTTTGAGTTTCAATATCTCAGCTCTGGAAGGGTCTAGAGCCTCAATTTTTGCACCCAAGTCCATGTCTCGTGGCCCTCTATCAGAATCCAGAGTTTTGAGAAGATTGGAGAAACTTAATTTTTCACCCCCCGAAAAAAAATGTAAGGGGTAACACTGTCATTTTTTTTCTGGTCAAAACTTTAAGTTTCAATATCTCAGCTCTGGAAGGGTCTAGAGCCTCAATTTTTGCACCCAGGTCCATGTCTCGTGGCCCTCTATCAGAATCCAGAGTTTTGAGAAGATTGGAGAAACTTAATTTTTCACCCCCCGAAAAAAAACGTAAGGGGTAACACTGTCATTTTTTGTTCTGGTCAAAACTTTAAGCTTCAATATCTCAGCTCTGGAAGGGTCTAGAGCCTCAATTTTTGCACCCAGGTCCATGTCTCGTGGCCCTCTATCAGAATCCAGAGTTTTGAGAAGATTGGAGAAACTTAATTTTTCACCCCCCCGAAAAAAAATGTAAGGGGTAACACTGTCATTTCTTTTTTTCTGGTCAAAACTTGAAGATTCAATATCTCAGCTCTGGAAGGGTCTAGAGCCTCAATTTTTGCACCCAGGTCCATGTCTCGTGGCCCTCTATCAGAATCCAGAGTTTTGAGAAGATTGGAGAAACTTAATTTTTCACCCCCCGAAAAAAAATGTAAGGGGTAACACTGTCATTTTTTTTTCTCTGGTCAAAACTTTAAGTTTCAATATCTCAGCTCTGGAAGGGTCTAGAGCCTCAATTTTTGCACCCAGGTCCATGTCTCGTGGCCCTCTATCAGAATCCAGAGTTTTGAGAAGATTGGAGAAACTTAATTTTTCACCCCCCGAAAAAAAACGTAAGGGGTAACACTGTCATTTTTTTTTTCTGGTCAAAACTTTGAGTTTCAATATCTCAGCTCTGGAAGGGTCTAGAGCCTCAATTTTTGCACCCAAGTCCATGTCTCGTGGCCCTCTATCAGAATCCAGAGTTTTGAGAAGATTGGAGAAACTTAATTTTTCACCCCCCGAAAAAAAATGTAAGGGGTAACACTGTCATTTTTTTTCTGGTCAAAACTTTAAGTTTCAATATCTCAGCTCTGGAAGGGTCTAGAGCCTCAATTTTTGCACCCAGGTCCATGTCTCGTGGCCCTCTATCAGAATCCAGAGTTTTGAGAAGATTGGAGAAACTTAATTTTTCACCCCCCGAAAAAAAACGTAAGGGGTAACACTGTCATTTTTTGTTCTGGTCAAAACTTTAAGCTTCAATATCTCAGCTCTGGAAGGGTCTAGAGCCTCAATTTTTGCACCCAGGTCCATGTCTCGTGGCCCTCTATCAGAATCCAGAGTTTTGAGAAGATTGGAGAAACTTAATTTTTCACCCCCCGAAAAAAAATGTAAGGGGTAACACTGTCATTTTTTTTTTCTGGTCAAAACTTTAAGTTTCAATATCTCAGCTCTGGAAGGGTCTAGAGCCTCAATTTTTGCACCCAGGTCCATGTCTCGTGGCCCTCTATCAGAATCCAGAGTTTTGAGAAGATTGGAGAAACTTAATTTTTCACCCCCCGAAAAAAAATGTAAGGGGTAACACTGTCATTTTTTTTCTGGTCAAAACTTTAAGTTTCAATATCTCAGCTCTGGAAGGGTCTAGAGCCTCAATTTTTGCACCCAGGTCCATGTCTCGTGGCCCTCTATCAGAATCCAGAGTTTTGAGAAGATTGGAGAAACTTAATTTTTCACCCCCCGAAAAAAAATGTAAGGGGTAACACTGTCATTTTTTTTTTCTGGTCAAAACTTGAAGATTCAATATCTCAGCTCTGGAAGGGTCTAGAGCCTCAATTTTTGCACCCAGGTCCATGTCTCGTGGCCCTCTATCAGAATCCAGAGTTTTGAGAAGATTGGAGAAACTTAATTTTTCACCCCCCCGAAAAAAAATGTAAGGGGTAACACTGTCATTTTTTTTTTCTGGTCAAAACTTGAAGATTCAATATCTCAGCTCTGGAAGGGTCTAGAGCCTCAATTTTTGCACCCAGGTCCATGTCTCGTGGCCCTCTATCAGAATCCAGAGTTTTGAGAAGATTGGAGAAACTTAATTTTTCACCCCCCGAAAAAAAATGTAAGGGGTAACACTGTCATTTTTTTTTCTCTGGTCAAAACTTTAAGTTTCAATATCTCAGCTCTGGAAGGGTCTAGAGCCTCAATTTTTGCACCCAGGTCCATGTCTCGTGGCCCTCTATCAGAATCCAGAGTTTTGAGAAGATTGGAGAAACTTAATTTTTCACCCCCCGAAAAAAAACGTAAGGGGTAACACTGTCATTTTTTTTTTCTGGTCAAAACTTTGAGTTTCAATATCTCAGCTCTGGAAGGGTCTAGAGCCTCAATTTTTGCACCCAAGTCCATGTCTCGTGGCCCTCTATCAGAATCCAGAGTTTTGAGAAGATTGGAGAAACTTAATTTTTCACCCCCCGAAAAAAAATGTAAGGGGTAACACTGTCATTTTTTTTCTGGTCAAAACTTTAAGTTTCAATATCTCAGCTCTGGAAGGGTCTAGAGCCTCAATTTTTGCACCCAGGTCCATGTCTCGTGGCCCTCTATCAGAATCCAGAGTTTTGAGAAGATTGGAGAAACTTAATTTTTCACCCCCCGAAAAAAAACGTAAGGGGTAACACTGTCATTTTTTGTTCTGGTCAAAACTTTAAGCTTCAATATCTCAGCTCTGGAAGGGTCTAGAGCCTCAATTTTTGCACCCAGGTCCATGTCTCGTGGCCCTCTATCAGAATCCAGAGTTTTGAGAAGATTGGAGAAACTTAATTTTTCACCCCCCCGAAAAAAAATGTAAGGGGTAACACTGTCATTTTTTTTTTTCTGGTCAAAACTTTAAGTTTCAATATCTCAGCTCTGGAAGGGTCTAGAGCCTCAATTTTTGCACCCAGGTCCATGTCTCGTGGCCCTCTATCAGAATCCAGAGTTTTGAGAAGATTGGAAAAACTTAATTTTTCACCCCCCGAAAAAAAAAATGTAAGGGGTAACACTGTCATTTTTTTTCTGGTCAAAACTTTAAGTTTCAATATCTCAGCTCTGGAAGGGTCTAGAGCCTCAATTTTTGCACCCAGGTCCATGTCTCGTGGCCCTCTATCAGAATCCAGAGTTTTGAGAAGATTGGAGAAACTTAATTTTTCACCCCCCGAAAAAAAATGTAAGGGGTAACACTGTCATTTTTTTTTTCTGGTCAAAACTTTAAGTTTCAATATCTCAGCTCTGGAAGGGTCTAGAGCCTCAATTTTTGCACCCAGGTCCATGTCTCGTGGCCCTCTATCAGAATCCAGAGTTTTGAGAAGATTGGAGAAACTTAATTTTTCACCCCCCGAAAAAAAATGTAAGGTGTAACACTGTCATTTTTTTTTTCTGGTCAAAACTTTGAGTTTCAATATCTCAGCTCTGGAAGGGTCTAGAGCCTCAATTTTTGCACCCAGGTCCATGTCTCGTGGCCCTCTATCAGAATCCAGAGTTTTGAGAAGATTGGAGAAACTTAATTTTTCACCCCCCGAAAAAAAATGTAAGGGGTAACACTGTCATTTTTTTTTCTGGTCAAAACTTTAAGTTTCAATATCTCAGCTCTGGAAGGGTCTAGAGCCTCAATTTTTGCACCCAGGTCCATGTCTCGTGGCCCTCTATCAGAATCCAGAGTTTTGAGAAGATTGGAGAAACTTAATTTTTCACCCCCCGAAAAAAAATGTAAGGGGTAACACTGTCATTTTTTTTCTGGTCAAAACTTTAAGTTTCAATATCTCAGCTCTGGAAGGGTCTAGAGCCTCAATTTTTGCACCCAGGTCCATGTCTCGTGGCCCTCTATCAGAATCCAGAGTTTTGAGAAGATTGGAGAAACTTAATTTTTCACCCCCCGAAAAAAAACGTAAGGGGTAACACTGTCATTTTTTGTTCTGGTCAAAACTTTAAGCTTCAATATCTCAGCTCTGGAAGGGTCTAGAGCCTCAATTTTTGCACCCAGGTCCATGTCTCGTGGCCCTCTATCAGAATCCAGAGTTTTGAGAAGATTGGAGAAACTTAATTTTTCACCCCCCCGAAAAAAAATGTAAGGGGTAACACTGTCATTTTTTTTTCTGGTCAAAACTTGAAGATTCAATATCTCAGCTCTGGAAGGGTCTAGAGCCTCAATTTTTGCACCCAGGTCCATGTCTCGTGGCCCTCTATCAGAATCCAGAGTTTTGAGAAGATTGGAGAAACTTAATTTTTCACCCCCCGAAAAAAAATGTAAGGGGTAACACTGTCATTTTTTTTTCTCTGGTCAAAACTTTAAGTTTCAATATCTCAGCTCTGGAAGGGTCTAGAGCCTCAATTTTTGCACCCAGGTCCATGTCTCGTGGCCCTCTATCAGAATCCAGAGTTTTGAGAAGATTGGAGAAACTTAATTTTTCACCCCCCGAAAAAAAACGTAAGGGGTAACACTGTCATTTTTTTTCTGGTCAAAACTTTAAGTTTCAATATCTCAGCTCTGGAAGGGTCTAGAGCCTCAATTTTTGCACCCAGGTCCATGTCTCGTGGCCCTCTATCAGAATCCAGAGTTTTAAGAAGATTGGAGAAACTTAATTTTTCACCCCCCGAAAAAAAACGTAAGGGGTAACACTGTCATTTTTTTTTCTGGTCAAAACTTTAAGTTTCAATATCTCAGCTCTGGAAGGGTCTAGAGCCCTAATTTTTGCACCCAGGTCCATGTCTCGTGGCCCTCTATCAGAATCCAGAGTTTTGAGGAGATTGGAGAAACTTAATTTTTCACCCCCCGAAAAAAAAACGTAAGGGGTAACACTGTCATTTTTTTTTTCTGGTCAAAACTTTAAGTTTCAATATCTCAGCTCTGGAAGGGTCTAGAGCCTCAATTTTTGCACCCAGGTCCATGTCTCGTGGCCCTCTATCAGAATCCAGAGTTTTGAGAAGATTGGAGAAACTTAATTTTTCACCCCCCGAAAAAAAACGTAAGGGGTAACACTGTCATTTTTTTTTCTGGTCAAAACTTTAAGTTTCAATATCTCAGCTCTGGAAGGGTCTAGAGCCTCAATTTTTGCACCCAGGTCCATGTCTCGTGGCCCTCTATCAGAATCCAGAGTTTTGAGAAGATTGGAGAAACTTAATTTTTCACCCCCCGAAAAAAAATGTAAGGGGTAACACTGTCATTTTTTTTTCTGGTCAAAACTTTAAGTTTCAATATCTCAGCTCTGGAAGGGTCTAGAGCCTCAATTTTTGCACCCAGGTCCATGTCTCGTGGCCCTCTATCAGAATCCAGAGTTTTGAGAAGATTGGAGAAACTTAATTTTTCACCCCCCGAAAAAAAATGTAAGGTGTAACACTGTCATTTTTTTTTTCTGGTCAAAACTTTGAGTTTCAATATCTCAGCTCTGGAAGGGTCTAGAGCCTCAATTTTTGCACCCAGGTCCATGTCTCGTGGCCCTCTATCAGAATCCAGAGTTTTGAGAAGATTGGAGAAACTTAATTTTTCACCCCCCGAAAAAAAACGTAAGGGGTAACACTGTCATTTTTTTTTTCTGGTCAAAACTTTGAGTTTCAATATCTCAGCTCTGGAAGGGTCTAGAGCCTCAATTTTTGCACCCAAGTCCATGTCTCGTGGCCCTCTATCAGAATCCAGAGTTTTGAGAAGATTGGAGAAACTTAATTTTTCACCCCCCGAAAAAAAATGTAAGGGGTAACACTGTCATTTTTTTTCTGGTCAAAACTTTAAGTTTCAATATCTCAGCTCTGGAAGGGTCTAGAGCCTCAATTTTTGCACCCAGGTCCATGTCTCGTGGCCCTCTATCAGAATCCAGAGTTTTGAGAAGATTGGAGAAACTTAATTTTTCACCCCCCGAAAAAAAATGTAAGGGGTAACACTCATTTTTTTTTTCTGGTCAAAACTTTAAGTTTCAATATCTCAGCTCTGGAAGGGTCTAGAGCCTCAATTTTTGCACCCAGGTCCATGTCTCGTGGCCCTCTATCAGAATCCAGAGTTTTGAGAAGATTGGAGAAACTTAATTTTTCACCCCCCGAAAAAAAAATGTAAGGGGTAACACTGTCATTTTTTTTTTCTGGTCAAAACTTTAAGTTTCAATATCTCAGCTCTGGAAGGGTCTAGAGCCTCAATTTTTGCACCCAGGTCCATGTCTCGTGGCCCTCTATCAGAATCCAGAGTTTTGAGAAGATTGGAGAAACTTAATTTTTCACCCCCCGAAAAAAAAACATAAGGGGTAACACTGTCATTTTTTTTTCTGGTCAAAACTTTAAGTTTCAATATCTCAGCTCTGGAAGGTTCTAGAGCCTCAATTTTTGCACCCAGGTTCATGTCTCGTGGCCCTCTATCAGAATCCAGAGTTTTGAGAAGATTGGAGAAACTTAATTTTTCACCCCCCGAAAAAAAATGTAAGGGGTAACACTGTCATTTTTTTTTCTGGTCAAAACTTTAAGTTTCAATATCTCAGCTCTGGAAGGGTCTAGAGCCTCAATTTTTGCACCCAGGTCCATGTCTCGTGGCCCTCTATCAGAATCCAGAGTTTTGAGAAGATTGGAGAAACTTAATTTTTCACCCCCCGAAAAAAAATGTAAGGTGTAACACTGTCATTTTTTTTTTCTGGTCAAAACTTTGAGTTTCAATATCTCAGCTCTGGAAGGGTCTAGAGCCTCAATTTTTGCACCCAGGTCCATGTCTCGTGGCCCTCTATCAGAATCCAGAGTTTTGAGAAGATTGGAGAAACTTAATTTTTCACCCCCCGAAAAAAAACGTAAGGGGTAACACTGTCATTTTTTTTTTCTGGTCAAAACTTTGAGTTTCAATATCTCAGCTCTGGAAGGGTCTAGAGCCTCAATTTTTGCACCCAAGTCCATGTCTCGTGGCCCTCTATCAGAATCCAGAGTTTTGAGAAGATTGGAGAAACTTAATTTTTCACCCCCCGAAAAAAAATGTAAGGGGTAACACTGTCATTTTTTTTTTCTGGTCAAAACTTTAAGTTTCAATATCTCAGCTCTGGAAGGGTCTAGAGCCTCAATTTTTGCACCCAGGTCCATGTCTCGTGGCCCTCTATCAGAATCCAGAGTTTTGAGAAGATTGGAGAAACTTAATTTTTCACCCCCCGAAAAAAAAATGTAAGGGGTAACACTGTCATTTTTTTTTTCTGGTCAAAACTTTAAGTTTCAATATCTCAGCTCTGGAAGGGTCTAGAGCCTCAATTTTTGCACCCAGGTCCATG
Organism: Cyprinella venusta; assembly: GCA_038021265.1. Taxonomy (NCBI): domain Eukaryota; kingdom Metazoa; phylum Chordata; class Actinopteri; order Cypriniformes; family Leuciscidae; genus Cyprinella; species Cyprinella venusta. Next base: position 22,059,009 of record CM075878.1, on the reverse strand, counting down.
TCTCGTGGCCCTCTATCAGAATCCAGAGTTTTGAGAAGATTGGAGAAACTTAATTTTTCACCCCCCGAAAAAAAAACATAAGGGGTAACACTGTCATTTTTTTTTCTGGTCAAAACTTTAAGTTTCAATATCTCAGCTCTGGAAGGTTCTAGAGCCTCAATTTTTGCACCCAGGTTCATGTCTCGTGGCCCTCTATCAGAATCCAGAGTTTTGAGAAGATTGGAGAAACTTAATTTTTCACCCCCCGAAAAAAAATGTAAGGGGTAACACTGTCATTTTTTTTTCTGGTCAAAACTTTAAGTTTCAATATCTCAGCTCTGGAAGGGTCTAGAGCCTCAATTTTTGCACCCAGGTCCATGTCTCGTGGCCCTCTATCAGAATCCAGAGTTTTGAGAAGATTGGAGAAACTTAATTTTTCACCCCCCGAAAAAAATGTAAGGGGTAACACTGTCATTTTTTTTTCTCTGGTCAAAACTTTAAGTTTCAATATCTCAGCTCTGGAAGGGTCTAGAGCCTCAATTTTTGCACCCAGGTCCATGTCTCGTGGCCCTCTATCAGAATCCAGAGTTTTGAGAAGATTGGAGAAACTTAATTTTTCACCCCCCGAAAAAAAACGTAAGGGGTAACACTGTCATTTTTTTTCTGGTCAAAACTTTACGTTTAAATATCTCAGCTCTGGAAGGGTCTAGAGCCTCAATTTTTGCACCCAGGTCCATGTCTCGTGGCCCTCTATCAGAATCCAGAGTTTTGAGAAGATTGGAGAAACTTAATTTTTCACCCCCCGAAAAAAAACGTAAGGGGTAACACTGTCATTTTTTTTTCTGGTCAAAACTTTAAGTTTCAATATCTCAGCTCTGGAAGGGTTTAGAGCCTCAATTTTTGCACCCAGGTCCATGTCTCGTGGCCCTCTATCAGAATCCAGAGTTTTGAGAAGATTGGAGAAACTTAATTTTTCACCCCCCGAAAAAAAAATGTAAGGGGTAACACTGTCATTTTTTTTCTGGTCAAAACTTTAAGTTTCAATATCTCAGCTCTGGAAGGGTCTAGAGCCTCAATTTTTGCACCCAGGTCCATGTCTCGTGGCCCTCTATCAGAATCCAGAGTTTTGAGAAGATTGGAGAAACTTAATTTTTCACCCCCTGAAAAAAAATGTAAGGGGTAACACTGTCATTTTTTTTTCTGGTCAAAACTTTAAGTTTCAATATCTCAGCTCTGGAAGGGTCTAGAGCCTCAATTTTTGCACCCAGGTCCATGTCTCGTGGCCCTCTATTAGAATCCAGAGTTTTGAGAAGATTGGAGAAACTTAATTTTTCACCCCCCCAAAAAAAAACGTAAGGGGTACCACTGTCATTTTTTTTTTCTGGTCAAAACTTGAAGTTTCAATATCTCAGCTCTGGAAGGGTCTAGAGCCTCAATTTTTGCACCCAGGTCCATGTCTCGTGGCCCTCTATCAGAATCCAGAGTTTTGAGAAGATTGGAGAAACTTAATTTTTCACCCCCCGAAAAAAAATGTAAGGGGTAACACTGTCATTTTTTTTTCTCTGGTCAAAACTTTAAGTTTCAATATCTTAGCTCTGGAAGGGTCTAGAGCCTCAATTTTTGCACCCAGGTCCATGTCTCGTGGCCCTCTATCAGAATCCAGAGTTTTGAGAAGATTGGAGAAACTTAATTTTTCACCCCCCGAAAAAAAAACGTAAGGGGTAACACTGTCATTTTTTTTCTGGTCAAAACTTTAACTTTCAATATCTCAGCTCTGGAAGGGTCTAGAGCCTCAATTTTTGCACCCAGGTCCATGTCTCGTGGCCCTCTATCAGAATCCAGAGTTTTGAGAAGATTGGAGAAACTTAATTTTTCACCCCCCGAAAAAAAAACGTAAGGGGTAACACTGTCATTTTTTTTTCTGGTCAAAACTTTAAGTTTCAATATCTCAGCTCTGGAAGGGTCTAGAGCCTCAATTTTTGCACCCAGGTCCATGTCTCGTGGCCCTCTATCAGAATCCAGAGTTTTGAGAAGATTGGAGAAACTTAATTTTTCACCCCCCGAAAAAAAACGTAAGGGGTAACACTGTCATTTTTTTTTTCTGGTCAAAACATTAAGTTTCAATATCTCAGCTCTGGAAGGGTCTAGAGCCTCAATTTTTGCACCCAGGTCCATGTCTCGTGGCCCTCTATCAGAATCCAGAGTTTTGAGAAGATTGGAGAAACTTAATTTTTCACCCCCCGAAAAAAAATGTAAGGGGTAACACTGTCATTTTTTTTTTCTGGTCAAAACTTTAAGTTTCAATATCTCAGCTCTGGAAGGGTCTAGAGCCTCAATTTTTGCACCCAGGTCCATGTCTCGTGGCCCTCTATCAGAATCCAGAGTTTTGAGAAGATTGGAGAAACTTAATTTTTCACCCCCCGAAAAAAACGTAAGGGGTAACACTGTCATTTTTTTTTCTGGTCAAAACTTTAAGTTTCAATATCTCAGCTCTGGAAGGGTCTAGAGCCTCAATTTTTGCACCCAGGTCCATGTCTCGTGGCCCTCTATCAGAATCCAGAGTTTTGAGAAGATTGGAGAAACTTAATTTTTCACCCCCCGAAAAAAAATGTAAGGGGTAACACTGTCATTTTTTTTTCTGGTCAAAACTTTAAGTTTCAATATCTCAGCTCTGGAAGGGTCTAGAGCCTCAATTTTTGCACCCAGGTCCATGTCTCGTGGCCCTCTATCAGAATCCAGAGTTTTGAGAAGATTGGAGAAACTTAATTTTTCACCCCCCGAAAAAAAATGTAAGGGGTAACACTGTCATTTTTTTTTTCTGGTCAAAACTTGAAGTTTCAATATCTCAGCTCTGGAAGGGTCTAGAGCCTCAATTTTTGCACCCAGGTCCATGTCTCGTGGCCCTCTATCAGAATCCAGAGTTTTGAGAAGATTGGAGAAACTTAATTTTTCACCCCCCGAAAAAAAATGTAAGGGGTAACACTGTCATTTTTTTTTCTCTGGTCAAAACTTTAAGTTTCAATATCTTAGCTCTGGAAGGGTCTAGAGCCTCAATTTTTGCACCCAGGTCCATGTCTCGTGGCCCTCTATCAGAATCCAGAGTTTTGAGAAGATTGGAGAAACTTAATTTTTCACCCCCCGAAAAAAAAACGTAAGGGGTAACACTGTCATTTTTTTTCTGGTCAAAACTTTAACTTTCAATATCTCAGCTCTGGAAGGGTCTAGAGCCTCAATTTTTGCACCCAGGTCCATGTCTCGTGGCCCTCTATCAGAATCCAGAGTTTTGAGAAGATTGGAGAAACTTAATTTTTCACCCCCCGAAAAAAAACGTAAGGGGTAACACTGTCATTTTTTTTTTCTGGTCAAAACATTAAGTTTCAATATCTCAGCTCTGGAAGGGTCTAGAGCCTCAATTTTTGCACCCAGGTCCATGTCTCGTGGCCCTCTATCAGAATCCAGAGTTTTGAGAAGATTGGAGAAACTTAATTTTTCACCCCCCGAAAAAAAATGTAAGGGGTAACACTGTCATTTTTTTTCTGGTCAAAACTTTAAGTTTCAATATCTCAGCTCTGGAAGGGTCTAGAGCCTCAATTTTTGCACCCAGGTCCATGTCTCGTGGCCCTCTATCAGAATCCAGAGTTTTGAGAAGATTGGAGAAACTTAATTTTTCACCCCCCGAAAAAAACGTAAGGGGTAACACTGTCATTTTTTTTTCTGGTCAAAACTTTAAGTTTCAATATCTCAGCTCTGGAAGGGTCTAGAGCCTCAATTTTTGCACCCAGGTCCATGTCTCGTGGCCCTCTATCAGAATCCAGAGTTTTGAGAAGATTGGAGAAACTTAATTTTTCACCCCCCGAAAAAAAATGTAAGGGGTAACACTGTCATTTTTTTTTCTGGTCAAAACTTTAAGTTTCAATATCTCAGCTCTGGAAGGGTCTAGAGCCTCAATTTTTGCACCCAGGTCCATGTCTCGTGGCCCTCTATTAGAATCCAGAGTTTTGAGAAGATTGGAGAAACTTAATTTTTCACCCCCCCAAAAAAAAACGTAAGGGGTAACACTGTCATTTTTTTTTCTGATCAAAACTTTAAGCTTCAATATCTCAGCTCTGGAAGGGTCTAGAGCCTCAATTTTTGCACCCAGGTCCATGTCTCGTGGCCCTCTATCAGAATCCAGAGTTTTGAGAAGATTGGAGAAACTTAATTTTTCACCCCCCGAAAAAAAATGTAAGGGGTAACACTGTCATTTTTTTTTTCTGGTCAAAACTTGAAGTTTCAATATCTCAGCTCTGGAAGGGTCTAGAGCCTCAATTTTTGCACCCAGGTCCATGTCTCGTGGCCCTCTATCAGAATCCAGAGTTTTGAGAAGATTGGAGAAACTTAATTTTTCACCCCCCGAAAAAAAATGTAAGGGGTAACACTGTCATTTTTTTTTCTCTGGTCAAAACTTTAAGTTTCAATATCTTAGCTCTGGAAGGGTCTAGAGCCTCAATTTTTGCACCCAGGTCCATGTCTCGTGGCCCTCTATCAGAATCCAGAGTTTTGAGAAGATTGGAGAAACTTAATTTTTCACCCCCCGAAAAAAAAACGTAAGGGGTAACACTGTCATTTTTTTTCTGGTCAAAACTTTAACTTTCAATATCTCAGCTCTGGAAGGGTCTAGAGCCTCAATTTTTGCACCCAGGTCCATGTCTCGTGGCCCTCTATCAGAATCCAGAGTTTTGAGAAGATTGGAGAAACTTAATTTTTCACCCCCCGAAAAAAAACGTAAGGGGTAACACTGTCATTTTTTTTTTTCTGGTCAAAACATTAAGTTTCAATATCTCAGCTCTGGAAGGGTCTAGAGCCTCAATTTTTGCACCCAGGTCCATGTCTCGTGGCCCTCTATCAGAATCCAGAGTTTTGAGAAGATTGGAGAAACTTAATTTTTCACCCCCCGAAAAAAAACATAAGGGGTAACACTGTTCATTTTTTTTTCTGGTCAAAACTTTGAGTTTCAATATCTCAGCTCTGGAAGGGTCTAGAGCCTCAATTTTTGCACCTAGGTCCATGTCTCGTGGCCCTCTATCAGAATCCAGAGTTTTGAGAAGATTGGAGAAACTTAATTTTTCACCCCCCGAAAAAAAATGTAAGGGGTAACACTGTCATTTTTTTTTCTGGTCAAAACTTTAAGTTTCAATATCTCAGCTCTGGAAGGGTCTAGAGCCTCAATTTTTGCACCCAGGTCCATGTCTCGTGGCCCTCTATCAGAATCCAGAGTTTTGAGAAGATTGGAGAAACTTAATTTTTCACCCCCCGAAAAAAAAATGTAAGGGGTAACACTGTCATTTTTTTTTTCTGGTCAAAACTTTGAGTTTCAATATCTCAGCTCTGGAAGGGTCTAGAGCCTCAATTTTTGCACCTAGGTCCATGTCTCGTGGCCCTCTATCAGAATCCAGAGTTTTGAGAAGATTGGAGAAACTTAATTTTTCACCCCCCGAAAAAAAATGTAAGGGGTAACACTGTCATTTTTTTTTCTGGTCAAAACTTTAAGTTTCAATATCTCAGCTCTGGAAGGGTCTAGAGCCTCAATTTTTGCACCCAGGTCCATGTCTCGTGGCCCTCTATCAGAATCTAGAGTTTTGAGAAGATTGGAGAAACTTAATTTTTCACCCCCCGAAAAAAAATGTAAGGGGTAACACTGTCATTTTTTTTTCTGGTCAAAACTTTAAGTTTCAATATCTCAGCTCTGGAAGGGTCTAGAGCCTCAATTTTTGCACCCAGGTCCATGTCTCGTGGCCCTCTATCAGAATCCAGAGTTTTGAGAAGATTGGAGAAACTTAATTTTTCACCCCCCGAAAAAAAACGTAAGGGGTAACACTGTCATTTTTTTTTCTGGTCAAAACTTTAAGTTTCAATATCTCAGCTCTGGAAGGGTTTAGAGCCTCAATTTTTGCACCCAGGTCCATGTCTCGTGGCCCTCTATCAGAATCCAGAGTTTTGAGAAGATTGGAGAAACTTAATTTTTCACCCCCCGAAAAAAAAATGTAAGGGGTAACACTGTCATTTTTTTTCTGGTCAAAACTTTAAGTTTCAATATCTCAGCTCTGGAAGGGTCTAGAGCCTCAATTTTTGCACCCAGGTCCATGTCTCGTGGCCCTCTATCAGAATCCAGAGTTTTGAGAAGATTGGAGAAACTTAATTTTTCACCCCCTGAAAAAAAATGTAAGGGGTAACACTGTCATTTTTTTTTCTGGTCAAAACTTTAAGTTTCAATATCTCAGCTCTGGAAGGGTCTAGAGCCTCAATTTTTGCACCCAGGTCCATGTCTCGTGGCCCTCTATTAGAATCCAGAGTTTTGAGAAGATTGGAGAAACTTAATTTTTCACCCCCCCAAAAAAAAACGTAAGGGGTACCACTGTCATTTTTTTTTTCTGGTCAAAACTTGAAGTTTCAATATCTCAGCTCTGGAAGGGTCTAGAGCCTCAATTTTTGCACCCAGGTCCATGTCTCGTGGCCCTCTATCAGAATCCAGAGTTTTGAGAAGATTGGAGAAACTTAATTTTTCACCCCCCGAAAAAAAATGTAAGGGGTAACACTGTCATTTTTTTTTCTCTGGTCAAAACTTTAAGTTTCAATATCTTAGCTCTGGAAGGGTCTAGAGCCTCAATTTTTGCACCCAGGTCCATGTCTCGTGGCCCTCTATCAGAATCCAGAGTTTTGAGAAGATTGGAGAAACTTAATTTTTCACCCCCCGAAAAAAAAACGTAAGGGGTAACACTGTCATTTTTTTTCTGGTCAAAACTTTAACTTTCAATATCTCAGCTCTGGAAGGGTCTAGAGCCTCAATTTTTGCACCCAGGTCCATGTCTCGTGGCCCTCTATCAGAATCCAGAGTTTTGAGAAGATTGGAGAAACTTAATTTTTCACCCCCCGAAAAAAAAACGTAAGGGGTAACACTGTCATTTTTTTTTCTGGTCAAAACTTTAAGTTTCAATATCTCAGCTCTGGAAGGGTCTAGAGCCTCAATTTTTGCACCCAGGTCCATGTCTCGTGGCCCTCTATCAGAATCCAGAGTTTTGAGAAGATTGGAGAAACTTAATTTTTCACCCCCCGAAAAAAAACGTAAGGGGTAACACTGTCATTTTTTTTTTCTGGTCAAAACATTAAGTTTCAATATCTCAGCTCTGGAAGGGTCTAGAGCCTCAATTTTTGCACCCAGGTCCATGTCTCGTGGCCCTCTATCAGAATCCAGAGTTTTGAGAAGATTGGAGAAACTTAATTTTTCACCCCCCGAAAAAAAATGTAAGGGGTAACACTGTCATTTTTTTTTCTGGTCAAAACTTTAAGTTTCAATATCTCAGCTCTGGAAGGGTCTAGAGCCTCAATTTTTGCACCCAGGTCCATGTCTCGTGGCCCTCTATCAGAATCCAGAGTTTTGAGAAGATTGGAGAAACTTAATTTTTCACCCCCCGAAAAAAACGTAAGGGGTAACACTGTCATTTTTTTTTCTGGTCAAAACTTTAAGTTTCAATATCTCAGCTCTGGAAGGGTCTAGAGCCTCAATTTTTGCACCCAGGTCCATGTCTCGTGGCCCTCTATCAGAATCCAGAGTTTTGAGAAGATTGGAGAAACTTAATTTTTCACCCCCCGAAAAAAAATGTAAGGGGTAACACTGTCATTTTTTTTTTCTGGTCAAAACTTTAAGTTTCAATATCTCAGCTCTGGAAGGGTCTAGAGCCTCAATTTTTGCACCCAGGTCCATGTCTCGTGGCCCTCTATCAGAATCCAGAGTTTTGAGAAGATTGGAGAAACTTAATTTTTCACCCCCCGAAAAAAAATGTAAGGGGTAACACTGTCATTTTTTTTTTCTGGTCAAAACTTGAAGTTTCAATATCTCAGCTCTGGAAGGGTCTAGAGCCTCAATTTTTGCACCCAGGTCCATGTCTCGTGGCCCTCTATCAGAATCCAGAGTTTTGAGAAGATTGGAGAAACTTAATTTTTCACCCCCCGAAAAAAAATGTAAGGGGTAACACTGTCATTTTTTTTTCTCTGGTCAAAACTTTAAGTTTCAATATCTTAGCTCTGGAAGGGTCTAGAGCCTCAATTTTTGCACCCAGGTCCATGTCTCGTGGCCCTCTATCAGAATCCAGAGTTTTGAGAAGATTGGAGAAACTTAATTTTTCACCCCCCGAAAAAAAAACGTAAGGGGTAACACTGTCATTTTTTTTCTGGTCAAAACTTTAACTTTCAATATCTCAGCTCTGGAAGGGTCTAGAGCCTCAATTTTTGCACCCAGGTCCATGTCTCGTGGCCCTCTATCAGAATCCAGAGTTTTGAGAAGATTGGAGAAACTTAATTTTTCACCCCCCGAAAAAAAACGTAAGGGGTAACACTGTCATTTTTTTTTTCTGGTCAAAACATTAAGTTTCAATATCTCAGCTCTGGAAGGGTCTAGAGCCTCAATTTTTGCACCCAGGTCCATGTCTCGTGGCCCTCTATCAGAATCCAGAGTTTTGAGAAGATTGGAGAAACTTAATTTTTCACCCCCCGAAAAAAAATGTAAGGGGTAACACTGTCATTTTTTTTTCTGGTCAAAACTTTAAGTTTCAATATCTCAGCTCTGGAAGGGTCTAGAGCCTCAATTTTTGCACCCAGGTCCATGTCTCGTGGCCCTCTATCAGAATCCAGAGTTTTGAGAAGATTGGAGAAACTTAATTTTTCACCCCCCGAAAAAAACGTAAGGGGTAACACTGTCATTTTTTTTTCTGGTCAAAACTTTAAGTTTCAATATCTCAGCTCTGGAAGGGTCTAGAGCCTCAATTTTTGCACCCAGGTCCATGTCTCGTGGCCCTCTATCAGAATCCAGAGTTTTGAGAAGATTGGAGAAACTTAATTTTTCACCCCCCGAAAAAAAATGTAAGGGGTAACACTGTCATTTTTTTTTCTAGTCAAAACTTTAAGTTTCAATATCTCAGCTCTGGAAGGGTCTAGAGCCTCAATTTTTGCACCCAGGTCCATGTCTCGTGGCCCTCTATTAGAATCCAGAGTTTTGAGAAGATTGGAGAAACTTAATTTTTCACCCCCCCAAAAAAAACGTAAGGGGTAACACTGTCATTTTTTTTTCTGATCAAAACTTTAAGCTTCAATATCTCAGCTCTGGAAGGGTCTAGAGCCTCAATTTTTGCACCCAGGTCCATGTCTCGTGGCCCTCTATCAGAATCCAGAGTTTTGAGAAGATTGGAGAAACTTAATTTTTCACCCCCCGAAAAAAAATGTAAGGGGTAACACTGTCATTTTTTTTTTCTGGTCAAAACTTGAAGTTTCAATATCTCAGCTCTGGAAGGGTCTAGAGCCTCAATTTTTGCACCCAGGTCCATGTCTCGTGGCCCTCTATCAGAATCCAGAGTTTTGAGAAGATTGGAGAAACTTAATTTTTCACCCCCCGAAAAAAAATGTAAGGGGTAACACTGTCATTTTTTTTTCTCTGGTCAAAACTTTAAGTTTCAATATCTTAGCTCTGGAAGGGTCTAGAGCCTCAATTTTTGCACCCAGGTCCATGTCTCGTGGCCCTCTATCAGAATCCAGAGTTTTGAGAAGATTGGAGAAACTTAATTTTTCACCCCCCGAAAAAAAAACGTAAGGGGTAACACTGTCATTTTTTTTCTGGTCAAAACTTTAACTTTCAATATCTCAGCTCTGGAAGGGTCTAGAGCCTCAATTTTTGCACCCAGGTCCATGTCTCGTGGCCCTCTATCAGAATCCAGAGTTTTGAGAAGATTGGAGAAACTTAATTTTTCACCCCCCGAAAAAAAAACATAAGGGGTAACACTGTCATTTTTTTTTCTGGTCAAAACTTTAAGTTTCAATATCTCAGCTCTGGAAGGTTCTAGAGCCTCATTTTTTGCACCCAGGTTCATGTCTCGTGGCCCTCTATCAGAATCCAGAGTTTTGAGAAGATTGGAGAAACTTAATTTTTCACCCCCCGAAAAAAAATGTAAGGGGTAACACTGTCATTTTTTTTTCTGGTCAAAACTTTAAGTTTCAATATCTCAGCTCTGGAAGGGTCTAGAGCCTCAATTTTTGCACCCAGGTCCATGTCTCGTGGCCCTCTATCAGAATCCAGAGTTTTGAGAAGATTGGAGAAACTTAATTTTTCACCCCCCGAAAAAAAATGTAAGGTGTAACACTGTCATTTTTTTTTTCTGGTCAAAACTTTGAGTTTCAATATCTCAGCTCTGGAAGGGTCTAGAGCCTCAATTTTTGCACCCAGGTCCATGTCTCGTGGCCCTCTATCAGAATCCAGAGTTTTGAGAAGATTGGAGAAACTTAATTTTTCACCCCCCGAAAAAAAACGTAAGGGGTAACACTGTCATTTTTTTTTTCTGGTCAAAACTTTGAGTTTCAATATCTCAGCTCTGGAAGGGTCTAGAGCCTCAATTTTTGCACCCAAGTCCATGTCTCGTGGCCCTCTATCAGAATCCAGAGTTTTGAGAAGATTGGAGAAACTTAATTTTTCACCCCCCGAAAAAAAATGTAAGGGGTAACACTGTCATTTTTTTTTTCTGGTCAAAACTTTAAGTTTCAATATCTCAGCTCTGGAAGGGTCTAGAGCCTCAATTTTTGCACCCAGGTCCATGTCTCGTGGCCCTCTATCAGAATCCAGAGTTTTGAGAAGATTGGAGAAACTTAATTTTTCACCCCCCGAAAAAAAAATGTAAGGGGTAACACTGTCATTTTTTTTTTCTGGTCAAAACTTTAAGTTTCAATATCTCAGCTCTGGAAGGGTCTAGAGCCTCAATTTTTGCACCCAGGTCCATGTCTCGTGGCCCTCTATCAGAATCCAGAGTTTTGAGAAGATTGGAGAAACTTAATTTTTCACCCCCCGAAAAAAAAACATAAGGGGTAACACTGTCATTTTTTTTTCTGGTCAAAACTTTAAGTTTCAATATCTCAGCTCTGGAAGGTTCTAGAGCCTCAATTTTTGCACCCAGGTTCATGTCTCGTGGCCCTCTATCAGAATCCAGAGTTTTGAGAAGATTGGAGAAACTTAATTTTTCACCCCCCGAAAAAAAATGTAAGGGGTAACACTGTCATTTTTTTTTCTGGTCAAAACTTTAAGTTTCAATATCTCAGCTCTGGAAGGGTCTAGAGCCTCAATTTTTGCACCCAGGTCCATGTCTCGTGGCCCTCTATCAGAATCCAGAGTTTTGAGAAGATTGGAGAAACTTAATTTTTCACCCCCCGAAAAAAATGTAAGGGGTAACACTGTCATTTTTTTTTCTCTGGTCAAAACTTTAAGTTTCAATATCTCAGCTCTGGAAGGGTCTAGAGCCTCAATTTTTGCACCCAGGTCCATGTCTCGTGGCCCTCTATCAGAATCCAGAGTTTTGAGAAGATTGGAGAAACTTAATTTTTCACCCCCCGAAAAAAAACGTAAGGGGTAACACTGTCATTTTTTTTCTGGTCAAAACTTTACGTTTAAATATCTCAGCTCTGGAAGGGTCTAGAGCCTCAATTTTTGCACCCAGGTCCATGTCTCGTGGCCCTCTATCAGAATCCAGAGTTTTGAGAAGATTGGAGAAACTTAATTTTTCACCCCCCGAAAAAAAACGTAAGGGGTAACACTGTCATTTTTTTTTCTGGTCAAAACTTTAAGTTTCAATATCTCAGCTCTGGAAGGGTTTAGAGCCTCAATTTTTGCACCCAGGTCCATGTCTCGTGGCCCTCTATCAGAATCCAGAGTTTTGAGAAGATTGGAGAAACTTAATTTTTCACCCCCCGAAAAAAAAATGTAAGGGGTAACACTGTCATTTTTTTTCTGGTCAAAACTTTAAGTTTCAATATCTCAGCTCTGGAAGGGTCTAGAGCCTCAATTTTTGCACCCAGGTCCATGTCTCGTGGCCCTCTATCAGAATCCAGAGTTTTGAGAAGATTGGAGAAACTTAATTTTTCACCCCCCGAAAAAAAATGTAAGGGGTAACACTGTCATTTTTTTTTCTGGTCAAAACTTTAAGTTTCAATATCTCAGCTCTGGAAGGGTCTAGAGCCTCAATTTTTGCACCCAGGTCCATGTCTCGTGGCCCTCTATTAGAATCCAGAGTTTTGAGAAGATTGGAGAAACTTAATTTTTCACCCCCCCAAAAAAAAACGTAAGGGGTACCACTGTCATTTTTTTTTTCTGGTCAAAACTTGAAGTTTCAATATCTCAGCTCTGGAAGGGTCTAGAGCCTCAATTTTTGCACCCAGGTCCATGTCTCGTGGCCCTCTATCAGAATCCAGAGTTTTGAGAAGATTGGAGAAACTTAATTTTTCACCCCCCGAAAAAAAATGTAAGGGGTAACACTGTCATTTTTTTTTCTCTGGTCAAAACTTTAAGTTTCAATATCTTAGCTCTGGAAGGGTCTAGAGCCTCAATTTTTGCACCCAGGTCCATGTCTCGTGGCCCTCTATCAGAATCCAGAGTTTTGAGAAGATTGGAGAAACTTAATTTTTCACCCCCCGAAAAAAAAACGTAAGGGGTAACACTGTCATTTTTTTTCTGGTCAAAACTTTAACTTTCAATATCTCAGCTCTGGAAGGGTCTAGAGCCTCAATTTTTGCACCCAGGTCCATGTCTCGTGGCCCTCTATCAGAATCCAGAGTTTTGAGAAGATTGGAGAAACTTAATTTTTCACCCCCCGAAAAAAAAACGTAAGGGGTAACACTGTCATTTTTTTTTCTGGTCAAAACTTTAAGTTTCAATATCTCAGCTCTGGAAGGGTCTAGAGCCTCAATTTTTGCACCCAGGTCCATGTCTCGTGGCCCTCTATCAGAATCCAGAGTTTTGAGAAGATTGGAGAAACTTAATTTTTCACCCCCCGAAAAAAAACGTAAGGGGTAACACTGTCATTTTTTTTTTCTGGTCAAAACATTAAGTTTCAATATCTCAGCTCTGGAAGGGTCTAGAGCCTCAATTTTTGCACCCAGGTCCATGTCTCGTGGCCCTCTATCAGAATCCAGAGTTTTGAGAAGATTGGAGAAACTTAATTTTTCACCCCCCGAAAAAAAATGTAAGGGGTAACACTGTCATTTTTTTTTCTGGTCAAAACTTTAAGTTTCAATATCTCAGCTCTGGAAGGGTCTAGAGCCTCAATTTTTGCACCCAGGTCCATGTCTCGTGGCCCTCTATCAGAATCCAGAGTTTTGAGAAGATTGGAGAAACTTAATTTTTCACCCCCCGAAAAAAACGTAAGGGGTAACACTGTCATTTTTTTTTCTGGTCAAAACTTTAAGTTTCAATATCTCAGCTCTGGAAGGGTCTAGAGCCTCAATTTTTGCACCCAGGTCCATGTCTCGTGGCCCTCTATCAGAATCCAGAGTTTTGAGAAGATTGGAGAAACTTAATTTTTCACCCCCCGAAAAAAAATGTAAGGGGTAACACTGTCATTTTTTTTTCTGGTCAAAACTTTAAGTTTCAATATCTCAGCTCTGGAAGGGTCTAGAGCCTCAATTTTTGCACCCAGGTCCATGTCTCGTGGCCCTCTATCAGAATCCAGAGTTTTGAGAAGATTGGAGAAACTTAATTTTTCACCCCCCGAAAAAAAATGTAAGGGGTAACACTGTCATTTTTTTTTTCTGGTCAAAACTTGAAGTTTCAATATCTCAGCTCTGGAAGGGTCTAGAGCCTCAATTTTTGCACCCAGGTCCATGTCTCGTGGCCCTCTATCAGAATCCAGAGTTTTGAGAAGATTGGAGAAACTTAATTTTTCACCCCCCGAAAAAAAATGTAAGGGGTAACACTGTCATTTTTTTTTCTCTGGTCAAAACTTTAAGTTTCAATATCTTAGCTCTGGAAGGGTCTAGAGCCTCAATTTTTGCACCCAGGTCCATGTCTCGTGGCCCTCTATCAGAATCCAGAGTTTTGAGAAGATTGGAGAAACTTAATTTTTCACCCCCCGAAAAAAAAACGTAAGGGGTAACACTGTCATTTTTTTTCTGGTCAAAACTTTAACTTTCAATATCTCAGCTCTGGAAGGGTCTAGAGCCTCAATTTTTGCACCCAGGTCCATGTCTCGTGGCCCTCTATCAGAATCCAGAGTTTTGAGAAGATTGGAGAAACTTAATTTTTCACCCCCCGAAAAAAAACGTAAGGGGTAACACTGTCATTTTTTTTTTCTGGTCAAAACATTAAGTTTCAATATCTCAGCTCTGGAAGGGTCTAGAGCCTCAATTTTTGCACCCAGGTCCATGTCTCGTGGCCCTCTATCAGAATCCAGAGTTTTGAGAAGATTGGAGAAACTTAATTTTTCACCCCCCGAAAAAAAATGTAAGGGGTAACACTGTCATTTTTTTTCTGGTCAAAACTTTAAGTTTCAATATCTCAGCTCTGGAAGGGTCTAGAGCCTCAATTTTTGCACCCAGGTCCATGTCTCGTGGCCCTCTATCAGAATCCAGAGTTTTGAGAAGATTGGAGAAACTTAATTTTTCACCCCCCGAAAAAAACGTAAGGGGTAACACTGTCATTTTTTTTTCTGGTCAAAACTTTAAGTTTCAATATCTCAGCTCTGGAAGGGTCTAGAGCCTCAATTTTTGCACCCAGGTCCATGTCTCGTGGCCCTCTATCAGAATCCAGAGTTTTGAGAAGATTGGAGAAACTTAATTTTTCACCCCCCGAAAAAAAATGTAAGGGGTAACACTGTCATTTTTTTTTCTGGTCAAAACTTTAAGTTTCAATATCTCAGCTCTGGAAGGGTCTAGAGCCTCAATTTTTGCACCCAGGTCCATGTCTCGTGGCCCTCTATTAGAATCCAGAGTTTTGAGAAGATTGGAGAAACTTAATTTTTCACCCCCCCAAAAAAAAACGTAAGGGGTAACACTGTCATTTTTTTTTCTGATCAAAACTTTAAGCTTCAATATCTCAGCTCTGGAAGGGTCTAGAGCCTCAATTTTTGCACCCAGGTCCATGTCTCGTGGCCCTCTATCAGAATCCAGAGTTTTGAGAAGATTGGAGAAACTTAATTTTTCACCCCCCGAAAAAAAATGTAAGGGGTAACACTGTCATTTTTTTTTTCTGGTCAAAACTTGAAGTTTCAATATCTCAGCTCTGGAAGGGTCTAGAGCCTCAATTTTTGCACCCAGGTCCATGTCTCGTGGCCCTCTATCAGAATCCAGAGTTTTGAGAAGATTGGAGAAACTTAATTTTTCACCCCCCGAAAAAAAATGTAAGGGGTAACACTGTCATTTTTTTTTCTCTGGTCAAAACTTTAAGTTTCAATATCTTAGCTCTGGAAGGGTCTAGAGCCTCAATTTTTGCACCCAGGTCCATGTCTCGTGGCCCTCTATCAGAATCCAGAGTTTTGAGAAGATTGGAGAAACTTAATTTTTCACCCCCCGAAAAAAAAACGTAAGGGGTAACACTGTCATTTTTTTTCTGGTCAAAACTTTAACTTTCAATATCTCAGCTCTGGAAGGGTCTAGAGCCTCAATTTTTGCACCCAGGTCCATGTCTCGTGGCCCTCTATCAGAATCCAGAGTTTTGAGAAGATTGGAGAAACTTAATTTTTCACCCCCCGAAAAAAAACGTAAGGGGTAACACTGTCATTTTTTTTTTTCTGGTCAAAACATTAAGTTTCAATATCTCAGCTCTGGAAGGGTCTAGAGCCTCAATTTTTGCACCCAGGTCCATGTCTCGTGGCCCTCTATCAGAATCCAGAGTTTTGAGAAGATTGGAGAAACTTAATTTTTCACCCCCCGAAAAAAAATGTAAGGGGTAACACTGTCATTTTTTTTTTCTGGTCAAAACTTTGAGTTTCAATATCTCAGCTCTGGAAGGGTCTAGAGCCTCAATTTTTGCACCTAGGTCCATGTCTCGTGGCCCTCTATCAGAATCCAGAGTTTTGAGAAGATTGGAGAAACTTAATTTTTCACCCCCCGAAAAAAAATGTAAGGGGTAACACTGTCATTTTTTTTTCTGGTCAAAACTTTAAGTTTCAATATCTCAGCTCTGGAAGGGTCTAGAGCCTCAATTTTTGCACCCAGGTCCATGTCTCGTGGCCCTCTATCAGAATCTAGAGTTTTGAGAAGATTGGAGAAACTTAATTTTTCACCCCCCGAAAAAAAATGTAAGGGGTAACACTGTCATTTTTTTTTCTGGTCAAAACTTTAAGTTTCAATATCTCAGCTCTGGAAGGGTCTAGAGCCTCAATTTTTGCACCCAGGTCCATGTCTCGTGGCCCTCTATCAGAATCCAGAGTTTTGAGAAGATTGGAGAAACTTAATTTTTCACCCCCCGAAAAAAAACGTAAGGGGTAACACTGTCATTTTTTTTTCTGGTCAAAACTTTAAGTTTCAATATCTCAGCTCTGGAAGGGTTTAGAGCCTCAATTTTTGCACCCAGGTCCATGTCTCGTGGCCCTCTATCAGAATCCAGAGTTTTGAGAAGATTGGAGAAACTTAATTTTTCACCCCCCGAAAAAAAAATGTAAGGGGTAACACTGTCATTTTTTTTCTGGTCAAAACTTTAAGTTTCAATATCTCAGCTCTGGAAGGGTCTAGAGCCTCAATTTTTGCACCCAGGTCCATGTCTCGTGGCCCTCTATCAGAATCCAGAGTTTTGAGAAGATTGGAGAAACTTAATTTTTCACCCCCTGAAAAAAAATGTAAGGGGTAACACTGTCATTTTTTTTTCTGGTCAAAACTTTAAGTTTCAATATCTCAGCTCTGGAAGGGTCTAGAGCCTCAATTTTTGCACCCAGGTCCATGTCTCGTGGCCCTCTATTAGAATCCAGAGTTTTGAGAAGATTGGAGAAACTTAATTTTTCACCCCCCCAAAAAAAAACGTAAGGGGTACCACTGTCATTTTTTTTTTCTGGTCAAAACTTGAAGTTTCAATATCTCAGCTCTGGAAGGGTCTAGAGCCTCAATTTTTGCACCCAGGTCCATGTCTCGTGGCCCTCTATCAGAATCCAGAGTTTTGAGAAGATTGGAGAAACTTAATTTTTCACCCCCCGAAAAAAAATGTAAGGGGTAACACTGTCATTTTTTTTTCTCTGGTCAAAACTTTAAGTTTCAATATCTTAGCTCTGGAAGGGTCTAGAGCCTCAATTTTTGCACCCAGGTCCATGTCTCGTGGCCCTCTATCAGAATCCAGAGTTTTGAGAAGATTGGAGAAACTTAATTTTTCACCCCCCGAAAAAAAAACGTAAGGGGTAACACTGTCATTTTTTTTTCTGGTCAAAACTTTAACTTTCAATATCTCAGCTCTGGAAGGGTCTAGAGCCTCAATTTTTGCACCCAGGTCCATGTCTCGTGGCCCTCTATCAGAATCCAGAGTTTTGAGAAGATTGGAGAAACTTAATTTTTCACCCCCCGAAAAAAAAACGTAAGGGGTAACACTGTCATTTTTTTTTCTGGTCAAAACTTTAAGTTTCAATATCTCAGCTCTGGAAGGGTCTAGAGCCTCAATTTTTGCACCCAGGTCCATTTCTCGTGGCCCTCTATCAGAATCCAGAGTTTTGAGAAGATTGGAGAAACTTAATTTTTCACCCCCCGAAAAAAAACGTAAGGGGTAACACTGTCATTTTTTTTTTCTGGTCAAAACATTAAGTTTCAATATCTCAGCTCTGGAAGGGTCTAGAGCCTCAATTTTTGCACCCAGGTCCATGTCTCGTGGCCCTCTATCAGAATCCAGAGTTTTGAGAAGATTGGAGAAACTTAATTTTTCACCCCCCGAAAAAAAATGTAAGGGGTAACACTGTCATTTTTTTTTCTGGTCAAAACTTTAAGTTTCAATATCTCAGCTCTGGAAGGGTCTAGAGCCTCAATTTTTGCACCCAGGTCCATGTCTCGTGGCCCTCTATCAGAATCCAGAGTTTTGAGAAGATTGGAGAAACTTAATTTTTCACCCCCCGAAAAAAACGTAAGGGGTAACACTGTCATTTTTTTTTCTGGTCAAAACTTTAAGTTTCAATATCTCAGCTCTGGAAGGGTCTAGAGCCTCAATTTTTGCACCCAGGTCCATGTCTCGTGGCCCTCTATCAGAATCCAGAGTTTTGAGAAGATTGGAGAAACTTAATTTTTCACCCCCCGAAAAAAAATGTAAGGGGTAACACTGTCATTTTTTTTTTCTGGTCAAAACTTTAAGTTTCAATATCTCAGCTCTGGAAGGGTCTAGAGCCTCAATTTTTGCACCCAGGTCCATGTCTCGTGGCCCTCTATCAGAATCCAGAGTTTTGAGAAGATTGGAGAAACTTAATTTTTCACCCCCCGAAAAAAAATGTAAGGGGTAACACTGTCATTTTTTTTTTCTGGTCAAAACTTGAAGTTTCAATATCTCAGCTCTGGAAGGGTCTAGAGCCTCAATTTTTGCACCCAGGTCCATGTCTCGTGGCCCTCTATCAGAATCCAGAGTTTTGAGAAGATTGGAGAAACTTAATTTTTCACCCCCCGAAAAAAAATGTAAGGGGTAACACTGTCATTTTTTTTTCTCTGGTCAAAACTTTAAGTTTCAATATCTTAGCTCTGGAAGGGTCTAGAGCCTCAATTTTTGCACCCAGGTCCATGTCTCGTGGCCCTCTATCAGAATCCAGAGTTTTGAGAAGATTGGAGAAACTTAATTTTTCACCCCCCGAAAAAAAAACGTAAGGGGTAACACTGTCATTTTTTTTCTGGTCAAAACTTTAACTTTCAATATCTCAGCTCTGGAAGGGTCTAGAGCCTCAATTTTTGCACCCAGGTCCATGTCTCGTGGCCCTCTATCAGAATCCAGAGTTTTGAGAAGATTGGAGAAACTTAATTTTTCACCCCCCGAAAAAAAACGTAAGGGGTAACACTGTCATTTTTTTTTTCTGGTCAAAACATTAAGTTTCAATATCTCAGCTCTGGAAGGGTCTAGAGCCTCAATTTTTGCACCCAGGTCCATGTCTCGTGGCCCTCTATCAGAATCCAGAGTTTTGAGAAGATTGGAGAAACTTAATTTTTCACCCCCCGAAAAAAAATGTAAGGGGTAACACTGTCATTTTTTTTTCTGGTCAAAACTTTAAGTTTCAATATCTCAGCTCTGGAAGGGTCTAGAGCCTCAATTTTTGCACCCAGGTCCATGTCTCGTGGCCCTCTATCAGAATCCAGAGTTTTGAGAAGATTGGAGAAACTTAATTTTTCACCCCCCGAAAAAAACGTAAGGGGTAACACTGTCATTTTTTTTTCTGGTCAAAACTTTAAGTTTCAATATCTCAGCTCTGGAAGGGTCTAGAGCCTCAATTTTTGCACCCAGGTCCATGTCTCGTGGCCCTCTATCAGAATCCAGAGTTTTGAGAAGATTGGAGAAACTTAATTTTTCACCCCCCGAAAAAAAATGTAAGGGGTAACACTGTCATTTTTTTTTCTGGTCAAAACTTTAAGTTTCAATATCTCAGCTCTGGAAGGGTCTAGAGCCTCAATTTTTGCACCCAGGTCCATGTCTCGTGGCCCTCTATTAGAATCCAGAGTTTTGAGAAGATTGGAGAAACTTAATTTTTCACCCCCCCAAAAAAAAACGTAAGGGGTAACACTGTCATTTTTTTTTCTGATCAAAACTTTAAGCTTCAATATCTCAGCTCTGGAAGGGTCTAGAGCCTCAATTTTTGCACCCAGGTCCATGTCTCGTGGCCCTCTATCAGAATCCAGAGTTTTGAGAAGATTGGAGAAACTTAATTTTTCACCCCCCGAAAAAAAATGTAAGGGGTAACACTGTCATTTTTTTTTTCTGGTCAAAACTTGAAGTTTCAATATCTCAGCTCTGGAAGGGTCTAGAGCCTCAATTTTTGCACCCAGGTCCATGTCTCGTGGCCCTCTATCAGAATCCAGAGTTTTGAGAAGATTGGAGAAACTTAATTTTTCACCCCCCGAAAAAAAATGTAAGGGGTAACACTGTCATTTTTTTTTCTCTGGTCAAAACTTTAAGTTTCAATATCTTAGCTCTGGAAGGGTCTAGAGCCTCAATTTTTGCACCCAGGTCCATGTCTCGTGGCCCTCTATCAGAATCCAGAGTTTTGAGAAGATTGGAGAAACTTAATTTTTCACCCCCCGAAAAAAAAACGTAAGGGGTAACACTGTCATTTTTTTTCTGGTCAAAACTTTAACTTTCAATATCTCAGCTCTGGAAGGGTCTAGAGCCTCAATTTTTGCACCCAGGTCCATGTCTCGTGGCCCTCTATCAGAATCCAGAGTTTTGAGAAGATTGGAGAAACTTAATTTTTCACCCCCCGAAAAAAAACGTAAGGGGTAACACTGTCATTTTTTTTTTTCTGGTCAAAACATTAAGTTTCAATATCTCAGCTCTGGAAGGGTCTAGAGCCTCAATTTTTGCACCCAGGTCCATGTCTCGTGGCCCTCTATCAGAATCCAGAGTTTTGAGAAGATTGGAGAAACTTAATTTTTCACCCCCCGAAAAAAAATGTAAGGGGTAACACTGTCATTTTTTTTTTCTGGTCAAAACTTTGAGTTTCAATATCTCAGCTCTGGAAGGGTCTAGAGCCTCAATTTTTGCACCTAGGTCCATGTCTCGTGGCCCTCTATCAGAATCCAGAGTTTTGAGAAGATTGGAGAAACTTAATTTTTCACCCCCCGAAAAAAAATGTAAGGGGTAACACTGTCATTTTTTTTTCTGGTCAAAACTTTAAGTTTCAATATCTCAGCTCTGGAAGGGTCTAGAGCCTCAATTTTTGCACCCAGGTCCATGTCTCGTGGCCCTCTATCAGAATCTAGAGTTTTGAGAAGATTGGAGAAACTTAATTTTTCACCCCCCGAAAAAAAATGTAAGGGGTAACACTGTCATTTTTTTTTCTGGTCAAAACTTTAAGTTTCAATATCTCAGCTCTGGAAGGGTCTAGAGCCTCAATTTTTGCACCCAGGTCCATGTCTCGTGGCCCTCTATCAGAATCCAGAGTTTTGAGAAGATTGGAGAAACTTAATTTTTCACCCCCCGAAAAAAATGTAAGGGGTAACACTGTCATTTTTTTTTTCTCTGGTCAAAACTTTAAGTTTCAATATCTCAGCTCTGGAAGGGTCTAGAGCCTCAATTTTTGCACCCAGGTCCATGTCTCGTGGCCCTCTATCAGAATCCAGAGTTTTGAGAAGATTGGAGAAACTTAATTTTTCACCCCCCGAAAAAAAACGTAAGGGGTAACACTGTCATTTTTTTTCTGGTCAAAACTTTAAGTTTCAATATCTCAGCTCTGGAAGGGTCTAGAGCCTCAATTTTTGCACCCAGGTCCATGTCTCGTGGCCCTCTATCAGAATCCAGAGTTTTGAGAAGATTGGAGAAACTTAATTTTTCACCCCCCGAAAAAAAACGTAAGGGCTAACACTGTCATTTTTTTTCTGGTCAAAATTTTAAGTTTCAATATCTCAGCTCTGGAAGGGTCTAGAGCCTCAATTTTTGCACCCAGGTCCATGTCTCGTGGCCCTCTATCAGAATCCAGAGTTTTGAGGAGATTGGAGAAACTTAATTTTTCACCCCCCGAAAAAAAACGTAAGGGGTAACACTGTCATTTTTTTTCTTGTCAAAACTTTAAGTTTCAATATCTCAGCTCTGGAAGGGTCTAGAGCCTCAATTTTTGCACCCAGGTCCATGTCTCGTGGCCCTCTATCAGAATCCAGAGTTTTGAGGAGATTGGAGAAACTTAATTTTTCACCCCCCGAAAAAAAACGTAAGGGGTAACACTGTCATTTTTTTTTTCTGGTCAAAACTTTAAGTTTCAATATCTCAGCTCTGGAAGGGTCTAGAGCCTCAATTTTTGCACCCAGGTCCATGTCTCTTGGCCCTCTATCAGAATCCAGAGTTTTGAGAAGATCGGAGAAACTTAATTTTTCACCCCCCGAAAAAAAATGTAAGGGGTAACACTGTCATTTTTTTTTTTCTGGTCAAAACTTTAAGTTTCAATATCTCAGCTCTGGAAGGGTCTAGAGCCTCAATTTTTGCACCCAGGTCCATGTCTCGTGGCCCTCTATCAGAATCCAGAGTTTTGAGAAGATTGGAGAAACTTAATTTTTCACCCCCCGAAAAAAAATGTAAGGGGTAACACCGTGTCCTAACTACACGCGACGCGACGCCGCGACACGCGATAAAAGGTATCTTTTCCATGTTAATCAGAGTTTTTGTCCTAACCAGACGCGACGGCGACACGCGAAGTTTCTAATTTAGAAACGGTTCCTATTTCTGCGACGTCGCGGCTGACAGAATGAAGAAATTACACTGTTTATGAGTACACATTATTTATTTTTTAGTTAAAAATAGGTCACTGTGCCACAAGTGATAACGGATAATTTACCTCAGATTTTGAAATCATGTAATATAGCGTTCAAAATGAATTCTATGCAAACATACGGCTGTACTTCATAACAAAATTAGTAAATGAGTATATTTTGTTAATGTTTTGATTTTTAATAATACTATTTCTTGATTGGATTGTCCTTACCCATTTACAAAGCGAGTGCGGGCCAACAGTGTGCTTTCACACGGAGACTCGCTCACACCATAGGCTCAATACATGGCTCTGCATAGGCTCACACGCTGTTCTGAATGTGTGGCATCTCACAGTCGCGTCGCGTCTAGTGTGGACAGACCCACTTGCTGTCGCTGGAATTTTATCGCGTCGCGTGTAGTTAGGACGCGGTGTAACACTGTCATTTTTTTTTTCTGGTCAAAACTTTAAGTTTCAATATCTCAGCTCTGGAAGGGTCTAGAGCCTCAATTTTTGCACCCAGGTCCATGTCTCGTGGCCCTCTATCAGAATCCAGAGTTTTGAGAAGATTGGAGAAACTTAATTTTTTGCCAAAAATATAAAAAAAACATAAGGGGTAACACTGTCGTTTTTTTTTTCTGGACAAAATTTTGAGTTTCAATATCTCAGCTCTGGAAGGGTCTAGAGCCTCCATTTTTGCACTCAGGTCTAAGTGTCATGGCCCTCTATCAGAATCCAGAGTTTTGAGAAGATTGGGGAAAATTAATTTTTTGCCAAAAAAATAAAAAAACATAAGGGGTAACACTGTCGTTTTTTTTTTTTTTTTTTTTTTTTCTGGACAAAATTTTGAATTTCAATATCTCAGCTCTGGAAGGGACTAGAGCCTCAATTTTTGTACTCAGGTCTAAGTGTCATGGCCCTCTATCAAAATCCAGAGTTTTGAGAAGATTGGGGAAACTTAATTTTTTGCCAAAAAAATAAAAAAACATAAGGGGTAACACTGTCATTTTTTTTTCTGGACAAAATTTTGAGTTTCAATATCTCAACTCTGGAAGGGTCTAGAGCCTCCATTTTTGCACTCAGGTCTACGTGTCATGGCCCTCTATCAGAATCCAGAGTTTTGAGAAGATTAGGGAAACTTAAATTTTCGCCAAAAAAATAAAAAAACATAAGGGGTAACACTGTTGTTGTTTTTTTCTGGACAAAATTTTGAGTTTCTATATCTCAGCTCTGGAAGGGACTAGAGCCTCCATTTTTGTACTCAGGTCTAAGTGTCATGGCCCTCTATCAGAATCCAGAGTTTTGAGAAGATTAGGGAAACTTAATTTTTTGCCAAAAAAATAAAAAAAAAAACATAAGGGGTAACACTGTCATTTTTTTTTTCTGGACAAAATTTTGAGTTTCAATATCTCAGCTCTGGAAGGGTCTAGAGCCTCCATTTCTCTACTCAGGTCTTGGTGTCATGGCCCTCTATCAGAATCCAGAGTTTTGAGAAGATTGGGGAAACTTAATTTTTTGCCAAAAAATAAAAAAAACATAAGGGGTAACACTGTCGTTTTTTTTTTTCTGGACAAAATTTTGAGTTTCAATTTCTCAGCTCTGGAAGGGTCTAGAGCCTCAATTTTTGCACTCAGGTCTAAGTGTCATGGCCCTCTATCAGAATCCAGAGTTTTGAGAAGATTGGGGAAACTTAATTTTTTGCCAAAAATATAAAAAAAAACATAAGGGGTAACACTGTGGTTTTTTTTCTGGACAAAATTTTGAGTTTCAATATCTCAGCTCTGGAAGAAGGGTCTATAGCCTCCATTTTTGCACTCAGGTCTAAGTGTCATGGCCCTCTATCAGAATCCAGAGTTTTGAGAAGATTAGGGAAACTTAAATTTTCGCCAAAAAAATAAAAAAACATAAGGGGTAACACTGTTGGTTTTTTTTTCTGGTCAAAATTTTGAGTTTCGATATCTCAACTCTTTAAGGGTCTAGACTAGAGTGGTGCATGTTTGACATCACTTTGTAGGCCAAAACGTGTAAACGAGTTTGAACTTCCTGTTCTATCATCCCAAACTCAATGGGTTTTTGGTTAAATGGCTGAAACTAGGTCTGTGATGAACAAAAGCTCAAGACACTTTGACATTTTGTTCTACAACATAACATACATCAGTATCCCCCCCCCCCCCCTTTATTTTTGAAGCTGTTATGTGTCTTGCAAATAGTGGTTGCTAACAAAGTTGCTAAATGGAACTACAGAGACTGTCTGGGACATTAAACTTCATGCTAAACAGATAAACTCAGTCCTCTTTTACAGCCTCATTAGGCTTATAATTGTGCTCTTATAAACTATTCTAACTCAAACTTTCTGGAAAATTGTTTTTTTTTTATATAAACATTGAAAGAGTTGTTGGATGGTGACACTGAAGTCATGCGACCGTGGTATAGTTAGTTTATAGCCTACCTTGTAAACTTTTGTTGATCACAAAGCTTGTTTTTAGCGATAATCTAAAAGCCTATGGGAAAATCCTACTGGGTTTTTGTCAGTGGAACCACTGTGATGCTAACTGCTGATTGGCCTACAAAGTGACGTAATACTTGCACCACTCTATTTGCAATGCCTCCAGGCATCCAAGACAAAGTCCTATCTATTTGAATAGGGAAATCCTGAAATCCCAAACACCATTTGCCCTACTTGCATTTAAATAACATATTTCAAAATCTGAGATGAACTATCCCATAACTTACTGCTCAAATAGCGTTAAATAGGCTGTAGTAACCGGAAATACCTAAGGGCAGCTACAGTAACGTGAAGACTTAATTAACTGGCGATTGGCCCCTTTAATTTGAAGGCGGGACTTATTCTGCCATATTGCTAGCTGCTCGTAGTAATATGAGTGCTCCATCCTGGTTTATCTAAAAACTTTGTAACTCATATCAACCTTTTCCAATGATTTTTTCTTTATCTTCAGCATCATCTTCCACTGTGGAGAGTGTTTTTATCTTCCAAAGTCCTTCAGGTGATGCTGGGCCAACCACAGTGTACGATGCTATTGTAGTTGAGCAATGGACTGTGATCGATGTAAGTCTACTCTACATCCCAAATTCAATTAAAGGCATACTCCACTTTTTTTGGAAATAGGCTCATTTTAACACTCCCCCAGAGTTAAACAGTGGAGTTTTACCGTTCTCGAATCCATTCAGCCGATTTTCTGATATTTAGAAGAATATCAGTAACCAGTTTCTGGTCTCATTGACTTCCATAGTATATTCATAGTATATAGTATATTACATAGTATATTTTCCTACTATGGAAGTCAATGAGACCATAAACTGCCTGGTTACTGATAAGGCAACACTACTTTTGCGTCATCGAAGGGTAACGCCCCCTTTTGGGGGAAAACACCTCTATACTTTCTATGGGAAAACAAACGGATTCCCATGAGAACCGAACTTGCACTAGATCTGCAAAGTTTCTTGATAGCAAAAATGGCACAAACTTAAAGAAGCTAACGTTACTGAATACGGGGTTACAGAGGTGTCCCTTTGAAATGGTCGAAAACTGGATTAATGACCCCATGCAGTGGCCAAATATGGACTATTCAGACATCTAACGTTAACGTTATCTCTTGGAATCACCAAGTAAGTAGCCTTTTTTATTTATGTATTCTTTGTCATTTACACACTCACAGTATGACAACCTACTAGACAATGTGGCCATGTCACTTGGATCATATTTAACTTGATTTAAGTTATTGACAGTTTTGTTGTCGACTAACGTTAGCTAGTTAGAAAGACTAAGCTGTTAGCAGCTAACGTTACGTTGTTAGACTATGTCAATAGCTTAAATCAAGTTAAATATGATCCATTCATCATCTAGTTTGTCATACTGTGAGTGTTAATGAAAACAAAGGCTAACTTACGTGCTTACTTGGTGAATCCACGAGATAGTGGTAACGTTAGATGTCTGAATAGACCATATTTGGCCACTGCATGGGGTCATTAATCCAGTTTTCGACCATTTAAAAGGGACACCTCTGTAACCCCGTATTCAGTAACGTTAGCTTCTTTAAGTTTGTGCCATTTTTGCTATCAATAAACTTTGCAGATCTAGTGCGAGTTCTGTTCTCATGGGAATCCGTTTGTTTTCCCATAGACAGTATAGAGGTGTTACCGTTCGATGACGCAAAAGTGGCATTGGTCTATATTCTTCTAGATATCAGAAAATCGGCTGAATGGATTCGAAAACGGTAAAGCACAACTGTTTAACTCTGGGGGAGTGGTAAAATGAGCCTATTTCCAAAAAAAGTGGAGTATCCCTTTAAATGAATAATTCTATCATTTGTTGTGAAATTTACACAACTCCTCTTACCAACTAACTTTTAAATGAGTGTAGACATATGAGTGAAATTTGTTCACACATGAATTTGTTTAAATGACAGCTCTGTTTTGCAGGGTGTCGCCGTGAAGGCAGACTACATCCCTCTGCTCCAGTCTCTGGCTCCATACGGCTGGAGACTAATGTGTGTGCTGCCCACTCCCATCGTTAAAATGAAAAGGTCCCAAACTCATAGTAAACCCTTAATCAAGACCATTATTTTCAATGATACAATTTAAGGACTAATTATAGTTTAAACATTGCCTGAAAAAGGAGTCTTCTCTTAGTTTTTATCTTTTATTTAAACAGCTCTTACAGACCTCTGATTTGTTATTTTTGTCTTAGTGATGGAAGTTTGGCCACAAAACAGATCCTCTTCCTCCAGAGACCCACGCTGCCTCGCAAGAGGAGAGACTTGACGGTGTGTATGCATGGCACAAGGTTTATTTCTGCCACAAAAGAAAGGATTCTGCTAAAATTAGATTAGAGTTGTCTAAGAGAACTGTGTGAAATTGTAATTGCGTTGTCAGTTGACATTAAAATCCTCAAAAGTAGCTCAGCGTCTTGACAGTTTGTGTGCATGTTTTCCAGAAACTGCACCTCAGAGGTCAAAACAAAAGGAACTTGAATAGTAAGAGGACATCAGAGAGGGAGATATCACAGCTGGCAACCATTGAGAGAGAAATGGAAAGAATGGCGAGAGAAAACAAAAGTCTGATGAGACAATGTGTGAAGATCCATAAGGAAAATGGCCAGACTTTGCCAGAAAGCCCAGAGAGGAGAGATCAAGCGGAAAGGTCGGTGGAATTCCACACACAGAGGATCGACATCCCGAACATCAGCCCAGGAAAAAAGGACGCCATTACAAACAGCGATCAGGAATTAAAGCGCACAATCACGTGCGTTAAATTGGAGGAAGTGCGAGTGGCGGTAACAGAGAGAGCTTTATTCTCTGGAGTGTGCTGACTATTCATTTATGCATATTTAACCATTACAATATGCTCATGTTTATTCAGGCAGAACACACTATAGTCAGGCCCTTGTCTGGGCAAATACATCTGCTGATGGAGTAACTGTCCTGGTTAGATTGCCAAGAGGGGTTTGAATCCCGTAATTATCTGGGTTTTTAAGGTAAATTGCTGCAGCAAATGGCAGAAGATTCAAACAAATATGAAAAAAAAAACCATCCTTTCAAGGAGCTCGGAATTTGCTAAACGCTGACCAATGTGTTGAGACTTGTACCTGTGTGTATCTGTGATGTTAGCTCGTTTGATTACATACAATGTTAGCATATATGCAATGTCATACACAAAGTCAAATTTGTAAAATGAACAAGATTTTTATTTATTGAAGACAGTCACAGTAAGGATGGCAGTAACTGATGTCCTACTTTGTAAAGTAACAGTTATAATGAATGTCTGTGAGACAGTTAATGGTGTATGCAAATTAAAGACGCATCATTCACAGCAGGGTTCCTCAAATCTGTCCTGCAGAGTTTAGTTCAAACCCTTATCAAACTCACCTAACTGAAAGTTTTTCATAACTAGAACTTGAGCTGGTTCAGGGGTGTTTGAGGAACCCTGAATTACAGCAACTTGCAGTTTTCAATGTCGCTTTTCATTGTGACTTTACATATTTAAACAATTCCTTACTACTAGAGAAAAATTATTTGTTTCGAACAAGATGATTATTGACATTATATTTTAAGAGATTCATTTTGCCTAGTTATAATGCAAAACAATTCAACATTGCGACTGTAGTCCCCCTTTTTACAGTAAAATCTGATAAAAAAAAAAAACTGCAACCAGGGAAAAAAAGGTATGACTTGCTCTTAAAGGAGAACTCCGGTCAATTTTAACATTGAGCTAATTTTTTTTTGTACATTTGGAGTGCAAAAAAAATCAGATGTTGAACACACGGAGGAGGTTTGAGATGATATTCACCAACGATCGTGCGAGTAAACTCTTGGGCTTCAACCGAAAATAGGAAGCAAATACAGGCATGTGAGCTGGCTGAATTAACATCATTTTATTAATATCTTTCACATCTACTGCAGTCAGATTGACCGTGGTCACTCTTAATAACACCACTCACATGGCTGTGCGCTCGTAATGACAAATCAAGGATGTTAAGAGGCTAAAAGCAGGTTTAGCCCCATTGAAGTCAACAGGGTGCGAATTTTATAAAGACGATACCACGGTGTGTAGGCAACAACGATTTTTGTTGTTTTTGTCTGTACTGACAGCAATCCAAATGTACAAAAAATGAGCTAAATGTTAAAACTGACTGGAGTTCTCCTTTAAAAAGCACAATATGATACGGTTCATGTCTGATTTGTTCACGGATTTTATGTTATTGAAAAAATTTCAACAAACAAATTTCGGTTTTTAAAGTATTTGAGGGCTGTACTTGCAAAGCTGAAAATAGTAGCTTGAGGATATGGCTTATTTAGTTTGAAGATTATGAGGGCACGTGAAATAAAAAGAAAATTATGTGCACAGATATATTTATAATAAATACTTCAATGAATTTACAGGGACTTCTACCATGTTTAGCAGCTTTCAGCTAATTAGGACTACAGTCATGGTCAAAATTGATGGCACCCCTGGTAAATATGATCAAAACTGGCTGTAAAGAATAAATCTGAATTGTTTATCCTTTTTATCTTCCATTCAAAAAATTGGCAAAATTCTATTTTTATATTTTCTTACAGCCACTTTGCATTTTGTGAAGCTTTTGCTGCACATCAGAACTATGTTCTCTGGTTTTATTCATTGTGATGGATGATTAAGGGAATTTGGATGGATGATTAAGGGAATGTGATTTACTCCCACTTTCAATTCTTTTACTTCAATGAAAAGTTAGAATTTTCCCAATTTTTTGAATGGAAGATCAAAAGGATAAACAATGCAGATTTATTTTTTACAGCCAGTTTTGATCATATTTACCTGGGGTGCCATCAATTTTGACCATGACTGTATATTAAATATAGTTACAAATGTTTTATGTTTTTGTCGCACCACTTTTCAGATCATTTCAATGTCCATGTGAAGAATGTTTGTAATGAATAAATAAATATGTGTTCTAAAATGCCTAAAAAACACAAAAACAGTGCAAACTGAGTGTGCAATCTTTTAACATGCCTTCAAAGCAGAACTCCTGACATTAACCAGCAAATGAACTATAATGTAGATCATTACAGTGCTTGTAATGGTCAATTTGATGAGTCCATCTTTAAAATGAGGTATAACAGAAATAGAATCTAGAAAATTGTTCTAATGCAGACATAGCGTCTGTTGTGCGTTTCAGCAGATCTCAAAGTTATAACATGTCCATTGCAATTAAAGTCTGTTTTTATAAATGACACAGATGCATCCATCACTGTGTCCTCTGCTTTGGGTGGAGGTTTACAACTACCACCATTTCTCAAAAAGGATTCTGTCCTTCGCTAGGCCAATTCTCTGCAGGTCTGAACTCACTTTCTCTATCATAGGTGGAGGGCCACAAAGATAACACAATGTGCGCTCAGAGTCTACATAGCGCTGAAGCTCCTCTTCTGATATCCTTCCACCTGCAGAGGCACAAGAATATCCCATGTCTGAAAACTTTAGGAAACAGAGAGCAAAAATATCAACTGTAGATATTTTTACTCACTTATGGTGTAAGGCTGAAGTTCCTGCTCTATGTCAGAGCTCTGCTGGGTAACATGGAGATTGCAGGAGAATCTATCTGGTCGCTCGTGACAAATGTCAATAATGGTGTTCTATATAGAGCAGATATCTAAAAATTAGCTGTCAGCTTTAATCTCACCTCAGTGACAAGTCAAGGGTACATATTACTTACCTTGAAGAGCAGCTCTTTGGTGTTCTTGGCGCTGTAGCACAGGTGTGTGTGTCCTGGTGTGTACCTGTGACCATCAGCGTGTCTGAGCAGATCTGCTGCATGCAGAAGGATGGAGTATAGAGGGTTAATGCCCACGCCACCAGCTACCAGCAACAGGTCCACCACAGGGTCCGAAGGTTGAGGGTCAAAGTAGAAATTACCTCCCACCCTCACTGCTACCTGAGAGCCCACAGCGCACTGAAACGAAGACAACAAATATGAGTTTGCAAAAAAAGAGAGAGAAAATCTATAAAATAAAGGCATTCATCAGCATATGGAATGATTTTTTTCCTCTATGGTAGAATAATCGTATAAAAAACAAATCCATATTGTACTTGCACAAGAAATCTAATGCATTACCTTGTGAAACAGGGTATTCATTGAAAATATACTGATTAAAGGTTATGAAGACAAACTTTAGTTCCAGCAGAGGGATGACCTCTGACCTGATGTATGACATACATAGGAGGTTTTAGACTTCTAATTCATAACAGGTGTTTTGTTTTGCTCTTTCCTCAGCGTGTCCATATTCTTCAATTCTCACCCAATCTTATGCTTATGCTATGTGCTACACCAGGTCAGAGGTCACCCTTATCCCAAACTCGACTCCCTTGTGAACACACGTACGGTTGTTTCCGGAAACCAGTGATTATACTTTATAAAGTTTAAAAATATGGATATTTGTCGTTCAAAAACCAAACGCTTCACTCCAGAGGGCCTTTATTAATCTACTAGAATAGTATGGATTATTTTATAAAGGATGGATGTGCTTTTTGGAACTTCAAAAACTCAGGCACTATGACTATTCAATGTCATTACATAGCTAGGAAGAGGAAAGAAGAAACATGAACAGCTAGGATGGCTTGAGGGTGAGTAAATTATGGCATAATTGCTATTTTTGGGATAACTATTTCTTTTAACAAACATTTAAATAAAATCATGGAATATAGAACATTCAAAATAAAAAGTAAAACAGATCAGAATAATGACGCTAAATTATTACAGTTCCGAAGTGTTGGTTTGGTAAGATTTTCTTTTAAAGAAATTAATATTTTTATTCCGCAAGGATGGATAATATTTTACAAAAGTAACAGTACATAGATTGTTTTAATTTCAAATAAATGCTGTTCTTTTTAACTTCCCATTCATCAAAAATAAATCCTTAAAAAAATGTATCATGGTTCCAACAAAAATATGAAACCACAACATTGATAATAATAAGAAATGTGTTCTTGAGCACCAAATCAGCATATTAAGAATGATTTCTGAAGGATCGTGTGACACTGAAGACTGGAGTAATGATGCTGAGAATTATTATATATTATAAAATATATAAAAATGGAAAACATTTGTTTTATATTGCCATAATATTTCACAATATTGCTCTATGTTTGATCAGAGAAATGCAGCCAGGGTGAGCAATAAGAGGCTTCTTTCAAAAACAAACAAACCAAAAACTTTCCAACCCCAAACTTATGAAAAATAGTGTATATACATCGTTTTTCATTCACTCACCTTTGTGTGAATCCAGTGTGCTGGAGGATGGCGTGCGTTTTTGACGGCCAGCTCGATAACTCCCTCTCTCTGCAGCAGGCCAGGACTCGAGCAAATGGAGAAGCCGCCCACTGTTTCCACACCTGGGATGAAGAAATCCACCCTGTGAAAACAGGAGCAATTCGAAATTATTCATATAAAATAATATAATATACTGACACACTACTAAACTAACAACACAACTACATGAAGTACTTTTAGAAAGTATTCTTCCCACACAGTATCTCTGAAAAGCTGCTATCTCTGTGAAGCTACTTTGAAACAATCTGCATTGTAAAAGAGCAATCTAAATAAATGTGACATTCTCTGACAACAAAACCCTAGTGTCCAAAATTACTTTTGTCAATATTACTTAATAAAAAAAAACTGAAACAACATATGCTTTGAGAGTCACCATATGTGTATGCAGTGCATGAATAAGTGATAAGCACATATGTCAGTGGCACACACACACACACCTACTCGCGCTGCTCTACCTGACTCATGTTCCTCATGTTCTTTAGCAGGAACACAACATCATATGGTCTGGAGGAGTTTATGTGCATATATCTGCATAAATCATCACCTGACTTTTTCACCTCACACAGACTCCCTCAAAACTCAGACACATACACAACAAGAGCAGCAAAAGAGAGAGGAAGTGTGATATGAGGAGAGGCTGATGTACGAATAGATTTTTTTTTTAAATTCTTCTCACACTGAAATAAGTGGGAATTTTATGTGAGCGGAAAGCACCATCTCCTGGCCATTTTGAAAAATTCCATGTAATCTTATCTATTAATCACTTTCAAATGAAAATAAAGTAACATTTAGGAACATTATTAGCTCTAGACCGTCTAGATTGATGTTTCCCAACTTTTATTGTCTCATAAAGCCTTCACAGCCCCATCAAATTATACTGAATCGCTGGAAAATAACATTCAAGAACCGCTATAAAACCAAACCAATCTCTATTACCTAAAATGATATGTCTATCTATGTAAAACTGTTTATATCTCTAAATGACTTGGATAACATTTAGTTTACTGTTCTTACCACTGTCCAGCACGGAAGTTGAAGTCAGGATGTGGAATCTCCAGTCTCAGTCGCTTTACTGCTTCAGATTCGTTCATAATGTCACTAACACGAGCAGAGAAAAGATCCTGGATGCACACAGAACATCAAATCACGTCTTTACATAGAATTTAAAATAAAATCCCCATATTTCAGCCTCTCGGGATTTTAAATGAAATGTTTTATTCAATGCGGGTGTACAAATGAGAGCCATTATACATGTTTATCACTCAAAACTACACACAAAGTGTGATAATATATAGCATGACAAAATAATCTGCATAATATGTATAACTGCATAATAACTATCCAGTATGCTACATATCTACAAATTAAAGTAGTACACTAAAGTAGCAATAAACAAAAGAGAATGTCGTCTTGAACTCATGAACTGACATTGGTTGACCTACAACACAGAATAAGTGTCTGAACTTTCACCTACTTGGCTACATCATTTGTTAACCATTTATAAGGAAACTATGGTCAACAGGCCAAGGGTTTTATTCAATAGGCTATAGATAATGAAATCTGAGACTCACCACATCTCTATGAACGTTAGCGGTTCTCTCTAGATGGTCAGTCTGTCTTCTGGATGACATTTTTCTGAAACAAATTTTGTAAAGTTTGAACACAACGGATAGTGTCTAAACCAGGGGCGTAGAATTTAGTAGGGACGCTAGGGACGTGTCCCTACCAATATCCAGTGACACTAATATATCCCTAGCAATAATTTCGATCAGGCCGGCGTTGCATCGTAAGATCGTTACTAACGTTTATAATTTTCACGTCATTTTAAGTTTTACCAGTTTAAACATTCAAGCAATGTTAAACCATCCCGTGCTCGCGCACTCTCAGATGTCTTTCACTGCGTGCACACGCAGGAAAGCCTAAATCCGCCTCACAAACAGCTCGCCATAAACAAAAGTTTTATCCCTGGATTATATTGCTTTAACAGTTAAAAACACGCAAAATTATGTAAAAAACTCTGGTCTTTGCGAGTAACCTCGTAAAGACAGTCGGTTATGTCTTAAATTAGCATTAAATGAGACAGACAGAAAGTACTGTAATGAGACAGTAATGAACCGTGCCATAGATGGTTCTTAAAGTGAACGCAGCCATTTGTGTCTGTCATTAATTCAGTTGTCATAACAACATAATATATCATTAATTGTAAGCAATCAGAATTAATAGGAAATGTATTTAATTCAGTTTGGACTATAAAGACTATCCAGTGTTATTTTACATTGGGTTACATATTCAGTATGTTTGAGTATTTCTGACATAGCCTACCTAAAAACTACCACAAAATGTCTCTTTATTTGTGTCTTTATTCTATTGTATTTATATGTGCTAGTAGTGCTACTTTTTTCAATTTAATTTAAAGATAAAAACAAGCTTCCATGTGTTGCATAAACTCTTAACAAAAAAATACATAAACATTTAGGGAAGATCATCAATGTAACAAAAAATGTCTAAATATTCATAACCCAAACATGTTTTATCAAGGCGTGCAACTGTTCTGACTTGTCCAATTTTAGCATCAATTTTGCATCTTGCATCAAAATCCTGTCTATTCATTGTATGCATTTAGTGTATACCTAAAATGAAGAGTTTTATTTACAGGTTTGTGGCTCTTAATTTATTTGTATTAATTAACCACTAGTAAACTTATGTCCTGTTCTTTTTTTATAAATATAGGATTTGTATTACATCTATATTCATTGTAGTCGAATCAAGAATCAAATCAGGAATCGAGAATCGAAATCGAAAATTGAATCGAGAATCGAAATCAAATCGAACTGAGAGCTTTCGAATCGAAATCGAATCAAAATTGAACATAAAATTGTTGTCCCCGTCCCTACCAATTTCAAAATTAAAACTTCGCCCTTGGTCTAAACTCTAGCTGTGTCTCAAAATCCAGCGCGCTCCTTACATAACTAAACAGTATTTTGTTGAATGCTACCTATGTAGCCAGCTCAATAGGTTTTAAAACACAAAGCCTCTAGAAACAGTCCCAGATTCTGGATACTCACCGCGTGACTGTGTCTTTACATGAACACAAAACAGCTGGTCTGAACAGTTTTGATCCAACAGCGAAACCTCTGGCCACTGTTCTTACAAAACACGGGACACTCATGATTGATGAGATAGACGGTCTGATCCCGGTCAAACACCTGATAATGTCATCAAATACAAAGCAAGTTAGTTGAATTTACTGAAAAAGTACAAACGACATTGAAATCTTGAAATGAGAGTTTCTTCTCAACAGTTAACGTAATATCAAGTGACATTCACACACGTGAGGAGCAAGCAATTTATCTTCAATGGTAGTAAAATAATCAGTTTTATGTTCAATTTATCTTTAAGTGAATTATAAGCTATGCTAAAAAATTAAGCGGACAGAGCATAACGAGTTTATATGCTCAAAAGGAAGATGTTATGTCAAAATAATTCACCTCTGTCACACCGTAGGCTTTCCTTCTTCTGTGTTTAGGGATAGTGAACACAGTCTGTACTATAGCGCCACCCAGTGATCTTCTTCTTCTTCTTCTTCTTTGGTGTTTTACGGCAGTTGGCATCCAACTAGTTGCATTACTGCCATCTACTGGTTATTGTCTTGTCATTCCTAAGTCATATTCGTCTTTCTACTCCAGTCCTCTTTAGAAAATAAAATAAATATTTCTTTCCTTGCTCCCACTTCTCATATTCTAATATATTCTCAACACTATATTGTCTTATACCAATTTTTTTCAAATTATCTTTCAACTCTTGCCTTTCTTGTGTAAATTTCCTGCATGACATAAAAATGTGACTGACAGATTCCTCCTCTTGACATTCGTCACATAGTCCAGTGGGATGTTTTCCTAATATCCAAAGCGTTCCATTCAATTTACTCTGTCCGATTCTAAGTCTTGTTAACATAGTTTACCCAGTGATCTTCCTGGAAACACTGCTTCATGAAGCTTAAACGAATCTTTTGTTTCAAATCAGTTGGTTCGGAGCGTGTATCAAACTGCGATTTTAGTAAACGAGGCTTCGTTACGTCATAAATGTTTCGAAATTTCAATGGTTCACACATACACATAAATTTTTTTTTCTGGAACATTTTTTTGACAGTATTCACTGGAATAAATTCCCTGGTAAATATTATATGTCGAATCTTTGTGTTGCAAAGATAAGATTTTTTTATTTATTTATTTATGAAAGATTTATTTACCAAAAAAACTAATTTCAGTTATTCATTATAATAAGAACAACAAGTTTATTAAGTTTATTAGTATTATTTTTATGTTAACGTATTGAATGCTTGCAGTACTGTTTCCTTAGTTACAAAATAAAATAAAATAAAATAATTCGGATACACT
The DNA here is from genome assembly GCA_038021265.1 of Cyprinella venusta. Classification (NCBI taxonomy): domain Eukaryota; kingdom Metazoa; phylum Chordata; class Actinopteri; order Cypriniformes; family Leuciscidae; genus Cyprinella; species Cyprinella venusta. Next base: position 22,022,635 of record CM075878.1, on the reverse strand, counting down.
GAGATCGCCCCCCAGCGGCGAACCATTGAACCCCTTTACAGTCTATGGTTTTTACCTAAGCTGTGATCATTTGTGCACGTTTAAATTAGAAATTAGACATTAGTATGATTAAAATAGATAATAGTAGTTTATAGTCTCTTATTGACCTTTTTAGAGCAATCCATGGAACAAATAAAACAAGATTTACACAGACACTTGGTGTTTAATCTTTTTAGACAATTAGTTAATTGCATCTGACAGATAAAATCAAATCATTGGAATGTTTGTTGAAAGAATAGTTCACCCAAAAATAGAAATTATCCCATAATTTACTCACCCTCAAGCCAGGTGTTTATGTTTCTTCATTCAGCTGAAGATCTGAGATATTTAAAATAATATTAAATATCTCAGATCTTAATGCCTGTTATGAATTAGAAGTCTAAAACGTCCTATATGTCATCCATCAGGTCAGAGGTCATCCCTTTGCTAGAACTAAAGTTTGTCTTCCTAACCTTTAATCAGTAGGATACGGTTTCACACGGAAATGCATTCGATTACTGGTTACAAATGGCATTTTATTTTGACATTGACACATTTCTTGTGCATGCACAATATGGATTGTTTTTATACAATTATTCTACAATACAGAATTCTTTTTTAAATTTGAAATAATTAAAATAATCAGACAAAACTCTAGAGAGCTATATTCCATATATGCTGATGCATGCCACTATTTTATAGATTTTGTCAAATTTACTTCCAATAAAACATTTGAAATGTGTTTGTTGTTATGTATTTTTGGTCTAAATTTTTGTTGCATTTACAGTGTTCTAACCAGCAGAGGGAACCAGCGTGTGGCATTTCGAACGCTTCGAATCAGTGAATCATTTTGCGAGGCAATTGGTTCAATTGATTCGAACCTTTCAAAAGCTTAATTTCTCCCATCACTACGGAATAAGAGGTGCGTGGAAAGCATTATCAAGCTATATTAGTTACATAGTATAATGATAATAATTAGAAAATATATCTAATTGTAGGCTATCTAGGCTATCTAAGATACATAGCCTAAATTACTACATTTAAAATCAATATATTCCCACGCAAAATCTTAACGACAAAAAATGACAAAAATAATACTAGTTTAGCCTACTGGATACTGAGGGGTGTCAGTAAAACACCGCGATATGACTGTATATGAAATTAGGAAAGTTTCCACATACTTTTCGTCAGTTATTGTCTTTATTAAATTATTTCTGGAGGGTTATCAGTTTTTCAGGATTTTTTTTTTAGAGGGTCTTTTCAGTGTTGGTTCTGGTGGGCAGGATAAAATGTAGGCTAACATAAATGTCATGGAAAGTCACGCCATTATGATTACATTAAAAACTGGGAGGAACTTTCAAACTGAGCTCGTGAGAGACGCATCAAAGCATGTGATGACATGCCAGTTTCCTTTATGGGCAAACATGAGCTGATGATTTAGATGCATATGCCGCATAACTGTCTTATACAATTTTATCATTTTTTTTAATTCTGTATTTTAGCTGACTACTTCAGTCTTACTTTAAAATAATCGAAGGAGCCTTGCGCTGAACAAATCTTCTGCAATCGTTCGTCCCTTTGACCTCCATCCGTTTCCCAATGACGATCATCTGTCTCATGAAAGCGCGCGGATTTGTGCAGACCTCTACTATTTCTTGAAATCTTATGACATCCGACTTTCTAAAGTGTGTTTAACGCTTTGCAATTAGAGGACACGACCTTGTTTTGTTATGAAAACTTTGACGGGTTAACCCGGGTGGCAGGTCGAGGGGCAGCTCCCCCTGCCACAAAATATAGGCTGCTAAAATGCGTAATTTACGCACATGTCTGTTTATTTAAATATACATTTCAGACTATTTCATTTACCACCAGACTATGGGAATATGTCATCCAGTCTAATTTAATCTCTTTTGCTGCTGTCAACGGACATTCTGTGCAACACAAATAGCCTAAATAAAAAATATAGGTTAGTCAACATAATGATAATTAGCCTACGTGGCAAGACTTTAATTATTTTTTTAAACTGACAATGTTTCATGGTTATTCACTTGAACACATTTTCAATAAACCTCTTCTGATTAACATATTTTAAATGTTTGACTTTAATTTTTTATAGATGTTTTTCTTGGGGAATGCATTTGTTTTGATCAAGACTATAAAGCCTGAAGTCTCAGACAACAGTCTGAGATAAATAAGCTTATTTTGAAATAGCTTATGTTTCGAAATAGAAGGAAGAAAGCAACAAGAGTCACGCCGACATGAGACTCCGAGGTCTCCTCTCAGCTCGCGCTCATCCCAATTAAAAATCAGATGCTTCTTGTTACAGAAACGTCACATGAATGTTGTATTAAATTAGAGCTCGTGCGAGTGACTGTGAGATGTGAGCAAGAGCAGAAGAGAGTTGAGGGATCTAGGACGAGCAGCTGGACAGGCAGAGTGGGACACACAAGGAAAAAAGAAACCCAATCGTATCAATTATTTTTGTATTTCCTCCCAAAAAGTCGACATGATGCATTTGGAAATGTTACTTGTGCTGTCCTGTGCATTTTTCGTTCCTATAACGAACAGCAAAAAAAGTAAGTAAAAACTTTTTTTTAACGAAATGATTCGTTTTTTATATATTTATTAAAAAAAGTCATCAATGAATGTTTATTGTTGTTACATTTTGAAGCAATTAGGATGTCCGCACATTTTTATAATGACGTTTTTACGTTTTTGGAAGTGATTGTTGATTCAAGGTGATTTTGTAAAAGATTCCTGGTTGCCATTTCTAAATTCCCCCAAAGTCGACGTAAATTATGTTTGGAAAAACATATGACAGACTATAGCCTATAACTTAAAACTGTTTTACATTGTGTTGGAATAATTGTTTTCGTCCGCGCGCTGCAGTCTCATGAAACTAATTAGGCAATACGATACTTGCGTGAGATCCAAGTCAGTCTTGTGAAAATACTTTCCCCAATATTTCGTTCACCACCAGACTGTGAGAATGAGCTTTAGTCTACTCTTTTAATCTTTTTAATATCTGAGTTCGTTAAAAGTATCCATACAGAGAATGCAGTAAATTAGAGCGTAAATAAAGTGCATTTTAAGACTTATATGGAGACTATTATCCTATTTTTTTTGTAGGTTGATATTATTCGTTCACCTCTGTTTTTGTTGATATAGCCCAGTGAAAAGTGGCAAATTCCCTGTGAGACAACCTATCCCAGGTTTCCCTTAGTTTCAAACATTTCAAGACTAATTAATGTAAATTATTATTAATTTAATTACAGTTCCATAGTGAAGAAATGTTTGTGTAATGGAGCCCTGAGTTTTACATGGCTTTATTTTCATTCACAATGCTTTTAAAATATCTGTTTTCCCTTGTCATGAGTGCAGCTTATGGAGACATGTTCCCTCACAAACACAAGCTCCCGTTTCCGTTCCCAATCCCTGGATGGGATCCGGACACAAACCCTTGGGACGAATCTCTGTACCCCCCCTTCAAACAACAGCTGACTCGCAGACATGGTAAGAGTTCTGTAAAATAGCCTTATTTTGATCCACAAGATCATTCTTGAGTAAAATAAATATCATTTTTTATGAAAGTGTAGCTATACCACACTTCAGAAATGTTCTTTAACAAACATGTGTTTCTTTTTTATATAAAGACATTTCCACTATAAAGAACCTTTGCTAATGTTAAAGGTTCTTCATGAAACAGTGGATGCCAATTAGAACCTTATTTTTAAGAATACATGTATAGGCCCTCAAAGTGTAGACTATAAATTATAAGATTATTATTTACACCATGATTGTAAAAAAAAAAAAAAATCATGATTTGTAATCACAACGTTTTTTCTTTGGTCAAATCAACTTAAATAATTTATGTAGTTCAGATTACCTAATATTTTGAGTTTCTGATGATTAAATCAATCTCCTTCATTGTATTAACTCAATTTTTCAATTTCAATGAACTTAAAATTTTAAAGCAACCAGGTTACTTCATTTTTGAAGTTAAACCAACAATATTTTTTTATAGTGAGATACAAGATTATTACCCAGTTTTAATAATTGTGATATCAAAATAATTTGAGTACTTTTGGCAAACATAATATAAAGTTTTAGTGAGACAAGCCAACAAATAGCACACATCAGAGAAGTCATCAAATTGGGATGCGTCTCAATCAGCTCTCTTGCTCCCTTGGTCATGAATCAACATATCCTGTCCATGAATTCAGGCACAGAAATGGATAGTAAGGACCCTGGGCTATCTTGAATAATTGATTAGGCTACTTCACGACAGCTAAAAAGTATGTTCTTTAGTATGAATGTAATCATATACTAGGCTACAGTCGCCATGGTTTCATTAAAATATGACCTACCCCGTCAGTTGTGTTGCTTCACTTCAATTCACAAATCCTCTCCATGGTCTCATGATAGTAAAGTGTCCATCGTATACACAATTCAGAATCTCCCCAGTAATCCGATGACTTTTTGCCTACTCTTTTGAGGATTGTAAATTCAGATATACTACTTTTGTCACAGGCCTTCTGTTTTTTTGCCTGCTATGGGAAAGTATCCAATTTCAGAAATAGCCATAGTGAGCTTCGATGGTCCATGATTTTCATCATGCATTGTGGTATTTTTTAGGAAGCAAATATTTCGGTGCACTGGAAGCATTTTGCGACTGAGACAGCCATTAAAATGGCCGACTCCCTGATCAGTGCCCTGACTACTGAACTAGGGAGCTGATTTGAGACGCACCCCATATACTTACCCTGACTACTGAACTAGGGAGCTGATTTGAGACGCACCCCATATACTTACAGATGTTTTCCCACCAAAACCAAAACCAAAAGTAAAAAAAAAAAAAAAAAAATTGATTAGAAATTGCCATTTGTTTCTTTTATAATTGCCATTTTTAAAATTGTGAGATTAAAAAATGTTTCTCCAATATGTTAATAGATAACATATTGGAGAAAAAATATATTAATTTCACATAAAAATGGGGACATAAAAATGTAGACCTACTGCATGACAGGAATAACAATGTACATTAAAGTGCATGACAGAAATGACCCCACACAATAATCATTCAATACTCTCCCGTGAACATCGCAGACAAACCACCGAAGGTGCGCCTCACGAGCGACAGCCCTGCAATGAACGGCTCGTGCGTGTCGTTCACTGCAGCTCTGGAGTTCCCACCATGCCAGAAGGAGGACAGCAATGGTAACCTGGTGTATGACGAGCACTGTGACGACGGTATGATGGAGGCCTCAGGTGCTTCATACCCCTATAACCTCTATGCACAATTGCAAGGGGACAAAAATAGCTGTATTTTAAAAGGTTGCTTTTACATATCACAAAGTATGCTTTATTTTTTCATCTGTTCCACCCCCTTTTTTCAGCTAATGGGCAGTTGCGTTCAGGCTATGTGTTTAACTGGACATCCTGGTTGGATGACTATGGTTTTGGGAAGTGTACAGATTTGAAGAGGTGCAATGTTTTTCCTGATGGAAAGCCTTTTCCTCTGACCAGTGACTGGAGACGTAGAGGTTATGTCTATGTGTGGCACACCATGGGTGAGTTTCAGCTATTCACTGACCCAAATGATGTCAGTGTAACCACACTAATGTACCATCATCCTGTGGTTTTCACCTCACAGGCCAGTATTTTGAGACATGTGATGGCTCCTCTTCTCATCTGACCTTGAACACTACTAACATGACATTTGGAGCCGGTGTGATGGAAGTGATGGTTTATCGTAAACGTGAGCGCAGAAAGTACAGCCCACTCTCTACGGACAGTACTGTGTTCTTCATAACAGGTCTGCCAGTTATTTTGACTCATATTTATGTACAGCAGCATAAATGTTTCAGTTGATATAAAATTGATTTGTATTTTAATATTATAAATATTATTATATGTATAATTTTTTTTTATTATATAGTATTAATATTATTAGGCTGTATAATTCAATATATTACCTTTATTAAGTAATTATTTCATTTTGGGTAAGATTTATTTTTTAAAAAGAAGATACTTTTATTCTGCAAGGTTGCTTAAAATTCATCAAAAGTGACAGAAAAGACATTTATAATGTTACAAAATGTTTACTTTTTAAATAAATGTTGTTCTTTTGAACTTTCTATAAAAAAATAAAAATCCTGCAAAATGTATCACAGTTTCCAGTAATTATTAAGCAGCAAAATCTATTTTTGAACATTGATAGTTATAAGAACCATTAATGATAATTGAGCACCAATAATATCTGACAAGTCAGCATATTATAATGATTTTTGAGGCTTATTAATTGAGACTGGAGTAATGGCTTACAGGAATAAATTACATTTTAAAATATATTTAAATATAAATCATTTCATAATATTATAATATAATATTCATATAATAATAATAATAATATATAATAATTATATAATAATCATAATCATAAGTTTTTTCTGTATTTTTTAATGAAATAAATGTTGCCTATATAAATGCAGTATATATATATATATATATATATATATTAGGGTTGTCAAACGATTAATCACAATTAATCGCATCCAAAATAAAAGTATGTGTTTACATAATATATGTGGCTGCACTGTGTATAATTATGTTATATATATATATATATATATATACACACACACATGCTTTTATATATTTAAGAAATATTTTTAAGGAAATATATTGTATATAGATTTATATATAATTTATATTATATATAAATATAAATATTTTATACATAAATAATGTTTTTTTCTCTTAAATATACAAGCGTGTGTGTGTATTTACATATATACAAAATAATTATATACTGTGCACCCACATATGTTAAGTAAACACAAACTTTTATTTTGGATGCAATTAATATATATAAAGATTAGCCTAAAACCCCTTCAACTTATATATATATATATATATATATATATATATATATATATATATATATATATATATAATATACATCCATATATATATATATATATATATATATATATATATATATTTGGGCTGTCAAACGATTAATCGCATCCAAAATAAAAGTTTGTGTTAACATAATATATGTGGGTGCACTATGTATATTTATGTTTTACATATATATATATATATATATATATATATATATATATACTGTATATATATATATATAGAAATAGCCTACACACACATGCTTGTATATATTTAGTATATATTTAAGAAATATTTTCATGTATATACTGTATATAGATTTACATGTATATATAATTTATATTATATAAATATAAATATTTTATTATTTTATACATAAATAATGTTTTTTTTTCTTAAATATACAAACATTTGTGTGTATTTATATGTATACAAAATAATTATATACTGTGCACCCACATATATTAAGTAACACAAACTTTTATTTTGGATGCGATTAATCACGATTAATCGCTTGACAGCCCTAATATATATATATATATATATATAAAGATTAGCCTAAAACCCCTTCAACTTTTATTGATAACCAAGGTTTTTCTTTCATCCAGATAAGATTCCACTCTCAGTGAACATTTCCCAGAAAGAAGCAGCCAACATAACTGACAAAAGCATGTTTGTCAGGGGGTCTGATGTGATTTTCAACGTCCAAGTCCACGACCCAAGTAAATATCTGAATACAGCTGATGCGGTGGACTTCATTTGGGACTTTCGGGATGGCAACCAGTTGGTCACCCACAGCAATGTGGCAACGCATGCGTACAACAAGCTTGGAAATGTTACAGTCAAGCTCCTAGTGGAGGCATCATTCCGTGTACCCTGTCCACCACCGACTCCAACACCAATGCACTTCACACAGGCTCATACCCCAGGTAATCTCATCAACACAGGCACTTTACGCTCCGAGACAACAGATATCCTCTTATCTAAGGCAGACATAATATTCATTATTATCCATTAAAATCAGGACAAAATGTTGATGTGTTTTGTTTCAGAAATGCCAACTCTACCTCCTGGCACTCATACATTCACTAGCAAAATGGAGACCACCAAGGGTAAGACAAGTTGTATTTGAAGCAACAAATGTCTAATATGAATAACTACAAACAGAACTTATAAAGGACATTTCTACAACCCCAAATTGGGACCTTTTGTAAAATGCTATGAAATCAAGAATCTGTGATTTGTTAAATCTCTTTCATTATCAACTGATGGCTGCTATGAAAAAAAAGTTGGGACAGAGGCAAAACAAAAAAAATAGGGCTGGGAAACGATTAATCGCGATTAATCGCATCCAAAATAAAAAGTTTGTGTTTACATAATATATGTGTGTGTAGTGTGTATAATTATTTTGTATATATAAATACACACACATGCATGTAAACATTTAAGAAATATTTGCATGTATATACTTTATATATATATATATATATATTTATACAAAATTAATATTATACATAAATATAAATATTTGATATATTAATAACACATTTTTCTTAAATATATACATGCATATGTGTGTATTTATATATACAAAATAATTATACATACAACACACATATATTATGTAAACATAAACTTTTATTTTGGATGCGATTAATCGTGATTAATCATTTCCCAGCCCTAAAAAAAAAATTATTATAATATCCAAAGCTGATTTTTACACAGTGCACAATGAGCAGGTAAGCATTATCATGTTTGACTGTAGAAGAGCTTCTCAGTCTTTGCAAGCAAAGATGTGTTATGGTTCTTTGTGCCAATTATCATGAGAGAATTGTCAAACAATTCAAAAATCGCATTTCTCGACGCAAGATTATAAAGTCTTTTGTCTTTCTCCATCTCCCATACATGAAAAGATTCAGGGAATTCAAAGAAATCTCAGTGGATGTAGGGCAAGGCAGGAAATCTCTGTTAAATGTACGTGACCTTTGAGCCCTCATGCGGCACTGCATGAGAAATTATGTTATTGACATGGAGGCGTACATTGGAATTGTACAGAGACATAAACTGCCATCAAGATGACATCTTTCCTGGGAAGCAAGACAATGCCAGGCCTCATTCAGCATGTGCTACACACTTTACACCAGAGTGGATGTGCTTGACTGCAGTCCAGATCGGTCTCTTATTGAAAATGTGTGGCCTGTCATCAAAGCAGAATCAGACAACAATGACCACGGACTGTTGAGCAGATGGCTTATATCAGGCGAGATTAGGCAAAAATTCAATTTGCAAAACAAACAATTTGTTCACTCAATTCACAAACTTTTAAAAAAAGTGTAATTAACAGTTGTAATTAATCATCTGTCCCAACTTTTTTGGTGTTGCAGTCACCAAAAATCAACATTTGTTTAAATTTACAAAATACAATTAAGTTGTCTTTTGTCAGTTAAATAAAGCTGAGAGAGAGTTTCTTGATTCTTGATTGTATTGCATTTTATAGAATGTTCCACATTTTCTGAATTTGAGGTTGTACAATGTATTAATACTTTTTAACTATTCTCTAGCTCCTATTATCACCAATCCTTCACCAAGTACCACCCGTCGAGTTCCTACTACTGCTGTCCCAACAACCGAACCATTCCAAACTGATTCAGAGGTGACATCTATTACAGCAACTGCTGTACCCGAGGCCAGTTCAACCTATAAGCAGCCCACACCTCCACCGATGATCAAACACACACACTTCAAGGAGTCAGACTGTTTCCGCCACATGTATGGTTCATTTGAAGGCGAGATATTAATCATTGGTAAGAAGATAACCAGACCACAGCAAGCATTTACAAGAAACACAAATCTTTTTTTTTTTTTTTTGTATCAGGTTTATCGTTAGCTAAAACTAAAACCATTTTAAAACAAATGTTATAATAAAATAACCAATAACGGAATTAAAATTAAATATAAAAAAGCTACATTTCTCATTTTCATTTACTTTAAAGGTGCAGTAAGCAATTTATGAGAAATGCTGTTAATAGTAGCGCAACAAACTTGTAGCCAATCAGCAGTAGGGGGCGTGTCCACTCAAAATGGGGGAGGAGAGAGAATGAGCAAGAGGGAGATTTGAAGAAAGACTTTAGAAAGAGAGATGGATGAGAGACATTAAAAAAAGAGAAAAGCTCAGGGAAATATCACTAGAAAAAATATCAGGCAACAGCTTTAGGACCTGTGTTAATATTAGAAAAGGCCTAATATTAGACCTAATTTGTGAAGTTAGCTATAGTAACAGGACAGTTTTGAGTGTTATTAGCCGCTTTTCCACTACAGATTTACGCAAATTATTATTTTTTGTTGTTGATATTTTCTAAATACATATTGAGTAACAGGTAGATCTGTGCTGATTTGAGCCGCAAACTGTTTCAGACGGTTCAGTCCAATTTGATGAACTGGTTCGGCCAGTTCACTAAAAAGAACTGGTTCAAACGAACGATTAGTTTGCTAACTGGACATCACAAGTGTGTTTGTTTGGGTTGATTTCAAATATCAACAGTGTTTCTCAGAAATCGCTTTCTACACTAAAATGCATGTTTGAGCTGTTTTAACTGGAAACAAATTTTCTAAGGCACATTTAACGAAGCTACTTAAAGGGTTCGTTCACCCAAAAATGAAAATTCTATCAGCATTTACTCACCCTCATGTTGTTCCAACCTAAGACCTTCGTTCATCTTCGGAACACAAATATTAGATATATAAGATAATTTAAGATATTTATTATTATAAGATATTTAAGATATTTTTGATGAAATCTGAGAGCTGGATCAGCCCTCCATACTAGTCCATAAGCTTCTTGAGCAATTGAAACTTGCCGGCCTTGAAAAGTTATTAAAGAAATCGTTAAAATAGTCCAAGTGACTTCAGTGGCTCAATCTTAAGTTTATCAAACGATGAGAATAATTTTTGTGCGCAAAAAACTTTATTTCAACTATTCATTTATTTCTCTCTCTGCCTCGAGTCAGGTTACTAGTTTAATAGCGTTCTGTTATTGTGCGTCACACGCATCACTCACATGACCAGCGTCGGCCAATAGTGAGCCTATGTGTGACGTTGCGCTATCACGCAATGTTAACTGACTAGAGGCCCATAGAGAAGGAAGAGAATAGTTGAAATAAAGTCATTATTTTTGTTTGTTTTTGCGCACAAAAAGTATTATCGTCGTTCGATAAACTTTTAATGATGTCTTTAATAACTTTTCGAGGCCGGCAAGTTTCAATCCCTCAAGAAGCCTATGGACTAGTATGCAGGAGTGATCCAGCTCTCAGATTTAATCAAAAATATCTTAATTTGTGTTCCGAAGATGAACGAAGGTCTTACGGGGTTGGAACAACATGAGGGTGAGTAAATACTGACAGAATTTTCATTTTTGGTTGAACGAACCCTTTAAATGTTTTTAGTCTTTGAACTAAGTCATAATCCTTTATCTAAGCCCTGTGAAACCATGCCTAAAAATACTAAATTTAAACGAAAAATGAAATCTAATATATTCCAAAATATTACAAAAAATATATGAATATATCATGATTCTAAAACATTTGTACTTATAAATAATACATTATTGTTTTTATTATTATTTTTTTATGTCTGTTTCTACAGAACCTCCTCCAGCTCTTCGGAATCCGCCAGCTAATCAGATTTTAAAAGTGTCAGCTGACAAAATTTCCAACACATCTGTAAACTTCATGGTGACATGCTCAGGCAGGTAAGATTTAGACAAACAGCATATATATACAGCATATAAGCAGACATAAGATTGTGTGCTTCACATGTGAAGACAGAAAGTGAAGAGCATTTTTAGATGTAGTTGATTCTGATCTGCAGTGAGCATTTGAGGCCCTCCAGCTGAGACATTTCACAGCACGTCACTGTCATATGCCACAAACATTCAGTCAACACAGATGACGTGTGGATCACAACCTATATAATTGAGCGTCATCCCACATTTTGTCAGTGTTCCCTCAGTGGCCTGCACCATAGTGGCCAACTCCGCCTGTCGGGAGGTCAAGAATATCTTGTGTGAGGACGTGGCCCCTAACGGCGAGGGCTGCAAGATCAGTTTGACTCGCATTTTCCAAACGCCGGGCACTTACTGTGTCAACATCACGCTGGGTGTGCCTGGAGGCTTGGCTCTTGCCACCACCACCTCAGTCACAATTGGCAACAGCCCTGACAAGAGTAAGTTTGTATGTAGTGTCCCTAGACATTTACATTTGTATTTTTTTTCCGGTTTTACTTTATTTTGATGGTCCCTTTAACCCGTTCTGTTGACTATAAGTAATGTTGCACCTACTAACTCATATTAGTAAAGTATTAGTAGACTGGTAGGGTTAGAATAAGTTGGCAAGTAGTTGCAAAGTTACTTCTAGTCAATAGAATGTCCAAAAGGGACCATCAAAAGTAATGTTACCAATTTTTACAGTTATTTTAGTATGATATAGTATTCAATATTTTGAATGAGCTTTTTTTGTATAATTTTACATTTATTTTGTTATGTGCTTTTGGTTTAGTTGAGACTTTTTTTTATTAGTCTCAAAAAATATATTTAGATTTATTTTTAGTCATTTTAGTACTTAAACTTATTTTATTTCAGTTATTTAAATTTTCTAATTTTCATTTAAGTTTTATCTAAAATGTATTTATTTTTTTCAGCTTTTTAAATACAATTTTAGTTTAGTTTTGCTAACTATTTCCAATGGAAAGTAGCTAAAGCCTGCTCAAAAAAGTCTGCTGTTGCTAGATGACTACTAATCCGTGCTCACTGTATTTTAATATTATATAAAATATATAGCTGATCATTTACATATTTTCTGTCAGACAGCAGAACAAGTATAATATAGTGGCTGACTAAATGTTAACCAGCAGTTGCTTTTTCTCCCTAAATGGGTGTCAAGTCTCTAAATTAAGCTTTTTCCATTTTGGTCCTCACAAATATTTCACTTTAAGTCAAACATATATAAAGATTTAGAAATGTATAAATGTACTAGCCTAACTTCGTCATACTCATTTTCAAGAGAGAAAATGAGTCTGAAACTCCTCAATTGGGCTTTGATTATGAGGCGTGTCGTAACCGAACCAGGAAAAAAAAACCCTCTGCACTCAATTGGATAGTCGGTAGACCTACAACCAATCAGAGCAATGCATAAGTCAACTCCTTTGCATAGCGCAGTTTTCAAATACAGAACGTAGCCTACTTTATTTATTTTAGAAGTTAAATAACGAGTGTTACTTCTTTTACTTACTTCTCCATGAGTGCTACCAAAGGAGAAACCACAACGACCACAGGCTTTTCATTACATCCCATCTTCTTAACGACAGTCAGAGCCAGCTGATAAGTTACACTTTTCCCGAATCATGTAGGAAGAACGCCAAAAATATATTTCCGATCGACAAATGCCTTGATTGCAGTTCTCTGTTTGTCTATTAAAATGAATGCGCTGTCGATTTATTTTACAAAAGACGCGACAGCGGAATCTATACATCTCAATTCTCCAGCTGCACTCATCTTTGACAAGCGCTCTTTGACGACGTTACTGAAGACCACCTGTCAATCATCGTATAAAGCCCTCCCTGGCAATTTGATTGGCCCGATGAATTCTGAACCGATCATAATTACTTCTCAATGGATCGAGTCCAGACCGAACTTCCCGTCCAAAAAATGTTGTGGGCGGAGTTCGGGCTGGCATCCAGGCTATAAATGTACAGACTTATAAATAAAATACTTATCTACTTGGCTAATGAATATTTAAATGTTTTATCCATCCTCTTAGAGACTCCTAAATCCTCCCACGTTGCCGAGGTGGTTCTGTCTTCCAGCGCTGTGCTTATTTCCATCTTTGCATTCATTGCCATCATGGTGTACAAGTGAGTACCACTAGCCAAACTGGTGTTTTAAAAAACAATCTGCATCTTAATCCCTTCATTTTTTTTTCTATTCCTTTTAGGCGATATAAGGTGTATCGTCCAGTGAGACGCTCTATGCTTGAGGATGCCGAGAGAAATGCTGGTAGCTGGAGTTTAAGCAGACTAAGAGCCGCTCTGTTCTCTGCGGACGAGGAGAGGAGCCATTTATTGACAGAAAGGCCACAATAGACCGAGCCGAGTCGTCGCAGCTGCTATTTATTCAATACATCACTCAAGCTGTAGTCTATCTAAAGCGATCTCGTAGACGAGTGTTTTCAGATTGCTCTGGCATCTTCAGTTAAGATTTAAAGCATTCGAGTTACCACACATACAAGCTTTAAAGATTTTTAATGGGAGTTTTGGGATGAATCTACGGGGTTTTAAAAATCTCAAGTAATCCTCTAAAATGACTAAAACTATCTGACATATCACAGAAAATATTTGGTTTTCCCCAAACCAGAATCACTAAAATATGAACTAGGACTTGAGGCTGAAAATTACACCAATTTTGAGTGAAGCTTTGTGGAATTTGAGTTGACATGTTCATTTGAAATGTTTCTTAATGTGCAGAAAGGATGAGAAAGTTGAGTGAGAAGGGTTTGATAATGTTGGGGAAGATACTATGTTTTGAATATATTCAAGAGATATTAGATTAATTTTGAATGTTTGAGGAGTGAATTTGGTGCACTTTTTAGGGGAAGGACCGATGTCTTTCAGTTGATGGTAATTAAGCTGTTATTTCATACTAACAATTTCTTATGATACATGAATTTGGGAAAGTTGCATTGATCATATACATGCAGGTTGGGTATTTAAATTAATTTGACAGCACTTCTGGAATATATAAATTAGTTTATCATTCATGATTATAGAAATGAACCACTCCTGTAAGTGCTGTATATACAAATATATTCTAATAAACTTTCTAAACCACTATCTGCTATTGTACATCATGTCATTTTTATGCATTGATAATCCATTTTGACAATCATTGTATTTTAACTGAAATTAACACCAAAAAGCACTAAAATCAGCCAACAAATATGGACACAGAAGAGCCAAGGAATCACATACGATGGTTGCTAGGAGCCAACTTGACTTTTATTTTCTTTGTATCAGAGGCATTTGATAAGTGGAGGTGTGTGAGGGCGCACAAGCACGGTCGGAGGGGATGCTTATGCTGAAATCGGACCACATTTTTATTCCGGGAACCATTCCAGATCCCGGAATTCCATATCACATTCCCACTGAAACATGATTCACCACACAACACAGCCATGAAATGAAATTTGATCAGATCAGTCAAAAACGAAAAGAAAGAAAAAAAGAAAGAAAAGAAAAAACCTGTAGCATCCATAAGACATGAAAAAGGTAAAAAATAAAGACTCCATTGTTCATATTTCATAAGCAAGAAATGAAGCAGGCCCTTAAAAAATTCTATAGCCATATTAATCAGTTTCCAAATTAAACACTTTGACCTTTAATACAATACCTATGCAAGAAATAAAGCCCAATACAAGGAAGCCACACCACCAAACCAAGCAGCGGAAAGAAAAACGAGGGGGAAAAAGCAATTAGGTGAGGTTTCAAATCAGTTAGCAGAGGATAAATTGCAGGCAAAAATGAAAATTGTCTTAGTCATCTTTAAAGCCTAGCCATACATGATTTTTTTTTTAAATTATATTTTTTTTTTCTGTGAGGAAAGGGACAAATGGGATATGACCCTATAGATTCTAACAAATAGCAATATGCCTCTAATTTAAATACTTTTCTAACAAGAGGTAGATCAAAAAACGGTGTAAGAGAAGTGTGGAAAGAAAAACAATACGATCACTTGTGCCCCTCTGGTCAGCGCTCGGCGCCACGCGCATACCCAGTGCGGAAGTGTTCGCGAGGGACTCGAGGTATCGCTGCGCGCGCTGGAGGCCTCGGGTGAGATGGAAGGATTCCCCGCCAAACACCCTTTCCTCAGCTGAGGTAGACAATGGTCTAACTAGTGTGGAAGCATTGATGCACTCTTTTACCACAATCAAATCATATTTACATTCTGCATGAAAACAAAGGAATATTGTTTTTTTCACTTATTTACTAAACGTTTAGTTTCTTTGCTAATGTTCATTTTATATAATTTTTTTGCTTTTTCACTTTGTATGATAAACGAAAGATATAAATGAAACCGTTCGCGCGGTCATCTCTACGTCATAGCTCGTTAGCCTAGAGAAACGCGCCCCCGACTATTGTAACCTAATAGCTACCAACGCAAAAGCATCAGAACAGTGAAACTTCCCAAACCCGACATGCATTGACTGACGTTAAACACTGAAAATCTTCGGCACGTAAAGCCCAGTTTGATGAAAAAAAAAAAACAGTCCCAAAACCAAACGAGCGCATTATTTGGAAAGGGGGAGGGGGGGAGAGAAAAAAATATGAGCACGGGAAAAGAAAAAACAACCTCAATCGGGCTGGTCGTTTTTTTTATTATTATTATTATGATAGACAACTAGTCGCGTTGAGGATGAGGGGGTGTCAAAGAGGTTACAGCAGGACCTTGGTTATCCCTGACCTCTATTGCTTGCATCCAACCCTAACTGAAGTGTAATGAATTGCGGGTGAAACGCCAAAACAGGTATTAGCATATTAGCGTGACATTTCTGCGGTATGTACGGATGGCGTTATTTCTCATTACTTTGACGGTGTTCAGAGGGTGGTGGCTCCTCAGCGACACTGAGGCGCTTTTCTTTTCTTTCTCCTATCTGTAGCCAACATAGAAGCCCAAACTCCGCTCTTTTACACACCAGACGTGCGCAAACTTATATACAGTTATTCATTTCACGCACGCTGCAAACGGAGCAAGGCGGAGTTCGGGATTCATCCGTTCACTGCAGACTAAATTTTACATTTTCTTAAAAAAATAAAAAATGTTCAAGAACTATTAGCTTTATAAAGTATACAAAATACCACAAAGCAAAATAAAAAAACAGAACATTTTTTTTCATATATCATTTTCTTTTTTTCTGAGGTACTCTAGCCTGAGGTAGATCAGTAAAATGCATATTAACTTGGTTTCCTGGCCAACACCAATCAACACTTCCCTCAGTCATAAGTGGCAGTGTTGCTCCACCTTCTTTCATAATTTTACATATGTATATATTTATATATAGATCTATAAAATGCATCAGAATTTATAAAATGCCACTATGGATCACAGGACAACATACTTCCTTCAACAATCCTCTTTCCATCTCAAGCCGAAGACCTTAAACCCCACCCCGTGTCACCCATTCCGCACCCCCCAAAAAAACAGGCTCAAAACGCCTTTTACACTCAAATGCTGCATTTCCCAATGAACTCAAATATCAAAAACTACGTTTAACGTCTGTCAATTAAGGACTGTGCATTTATCGTATTAAGGCAGGGACTGGGTGGCTGATTTTCCTATATTCAAAGAAATTGTGAGGGGAGGGAAGGTGTCCACAATCTCAATGAAACTTCAGGAGGAATGGGTGTAAAAGCGAATGGGGTTGTAAGGATATTCCCTGACCCCTGAGATGGACGCGTCCCGTGTCCTGTCAGTCTCCGAGAAGACGCGGTGGCTCTATTTCCTCCGGGTGACTGGTGGACCTGTGGCCGAGGGCTTGGGCTGCTGCTGCCGCCTCACCTGAGAGATGATCTCCTGGATCTTCCGCTGAGCCAGCTGAGACACGTGAAAGAAAACGGAAAAAAAAAATACTCAAATCAAAGTGCAAAATAACAATACCATCACAGTACTTGAGCAAGAAATTAAAGGCTGGATAATTGTATACTGGATAAAGCTCAATGAGAAATGAGTATTTAAATACAATACATTAACATTTACTGGGATCAGAGAATGTATTTTGCCACCAGAAAATTTCACATTTCAACCATTATTCAGCTCTAGCATGTCTAGTAGCTCAATCACCTGGCTTGCATAGAAGTGGCCTGTGATTTTTACTACTACTTGGTCATTTTCATCAGGCGTCTGGTCCCGCGGGACAACCACCTCCGCACTGGTCAAGTTCTGTAGTTCATTCACCTAAAGACAAACAGAGCAGCTCGGTCATTGGTGTCACCAGTAAAGATTATGACCTTGCAATCTTATAATATTGAACGATATCAAAGCTGTCGACTTATAACAACATTTGAACTCAAGCATATTGACGTTGATAATTGTCTTAGAGACATTTTACAGCATTTTGAACCACCATAGTGCACCATTTTTCATGTCCCTGGGTTTGCGTACCCCATTTTCATAAATGCACAGGCCTACTACATAATATTTTTATTTTTTACATTGTTGTTGGGTATATCAGCATTGATTCTGTCTAACGTGTAAGGACTGGGAAAAACTGGTTGAAGAGATAGACCTGACGACTGGTCTATGAGACAAAGGACCTTGCAGCAAATTAACATTGGAACTCAAAAAAGCACACACTTATTCCCCTCATCCCCCACTGTTGCAGAGATCACCCAAACTCACACAAGAATCTATATGGTTGTAATCTGAACAACTATCATACAGTTTTATACATGCATTTAGTATTATTTGAAATGTCTCAGTCTTGTTTCAAAATAGGTAAAACAAAAGGTAATAAGGTTTTTAGAGTTTGGAGATAACACAAAGGAGGGTGGATGTTTAAATGCTAATTCCCACTGTTAGCAAATGGTCTGTCCTCAGTAAGTCTGGGAAGGTGATATAAAATGAGGTCTAGCTATATAATGTAATGCAGCTGAAGGATCAGGGCTTTTTCTGTATTTCAGATGAGCCATGAGGCCGATCTCTCAGCTTCACGCATTTCCTAACGTCGGGTTCGTCCTCTTTTTTCCAAAGCATTTTCTGTTTTGTATTGATTACCTTAACTGATTATGAAATTGGAGTGATAAATTTAGCTGGCATAATAAATTGTTACATTTGATGATTCTAACTGACTTTCATATTTATTAGAATTAATGGGAATTAGTCAAACTTTCGCTTGAATTTAATGCACAGATATCATTAAAAACATTTTCATTTTATGGAGTTGAAAGAACGAGAGAATACATATGTAAAACGTATTGCATTTAATCAAAATACTTTGCCACGAGAAAAGACCTGCGGACCGAATTGTCGCCATTAGATCGATTAATTAAATTATTTTAAGCAATTATAATAAACATTTTTATTAATTCCACTCAGTTATTTTTTACTACTTTCTCGCTGTATATTTTTATAGAGGTTGTTTTTTTTATTTATTTCTTCTACAAATTTTATCTTTGAAATTCAGTGTCAAGCTTATAGCAACTCACAATGTAAGAAATGCATATAATGTAATAAGAATTACAATGATTGTAATAAAATGTTTCGTAATGTAATATTCGCAAAATGAAATCGTTTTTTACTATGAGAAAAGTATTACATTATAAACTCACCGAAAACATTGTGATTATTGTAATATCTTTTGAAACAAATATTAGTATCCTTACAGTACATATATAAATACATGTAAATCCAGTTTTAAACTACCTGCAAAATAGAACATTTAAATTGTGCAATTATTATGTTTTTATTAAACAAAGTATTCATTTACTGTACATTTTAAAAATCTAAATCCAGTCTTAACCTGCCAACAAAATCCATCAGATTACTGATACTATTATTACTACTATCCATAAGGTATACTGTTAAATGACAAACGGTTATATACAAACACTAAGAAGAAACGTTGTAAAAAAAACAAAAACAAACAAACAAACAAACAAATATAGTATCAATATAGTAATGAGGGATGTGTGAGATGACATTATTTGCTTCAGCCAACGGCAGCATG
This sequence comes from Cyprinella venusta, assembly GCA_038021265.1. Taxonomy (NCBI): domain Eukaryota; kingdom Metazoa; phylum Chordata; class Actinopteri; order Cypriniformes; family Leuciscidae; genus Cyprinella; species Cyprinella venusta. Next base: position 22,002,941 of record CM075878.1, on the reverse strand, counting down.
TTAAGAAAACGGTGTACATGAAAATACAGTACAACTTACAATCAAGTACACTGGTTATAAAAAGTCCATACACCCTTGCTAAATCTGTTTGGTTTTGTGATGTAAAATAAATAAAATCTGAACTTTTTCAACAACTAGAAGTAGTAGTATTTTTAGTAATATGGTACACTTTAAAGGGAGATTAAGAGTGGATTTTGATTTTTAAAAATGTACTGTAAAGGAATACTAACATGTTTTAAAAGCTTTAACAATTGTGAAAATGTTTATAATGTAATAAACTAAATGTTAAAAAAATGTATAAAGATTAAAAGGAAATTACTACATTATGAACATTTTATTATAATAATAAATGTAACTTTACATTATATGCCATTTTTCCATTGAGTTTTCCATTATCATCAATAGATCCACTCCATAGAGGGAAATATTAAAAAGTATGAGAGAAAAATTATTTCTAAAATTACAAAGTTAATGCAATTATTTTGATTTTAGGTCAGAATTTCCACTCTGTTAGTGTCCAACCTGTTAAATCAGAAGACCTGATATGGGAGAAGAAAAAAAAGCTATATGAGCTATATTTGTTGCTATATGAGAGGAAGAATTTAGCAAACTCATTAAAGGTGCAATGTGTACAAATTGGGTATCTATTAACAGAAATGCAACATGACATCAATAACTATGTTTTCAGTGGTGTATAAAGAACTTATTCTAAGGTAATGAAAGCCGTACAGTTTATTGAGAGATTTATATCTACATAACCGCGGGTCGACATGAAGGTCGACATATTGTGACGTCATGTTTCTATCGTAGCCAAACGCGAACAAACAGCGCATTCTCCCTCACTGTGTTATGGCTTTGCTATGTGGGGATAAATGTGCAGGTTACGTTCGAGAGACAGCTGATTAGTACTCATGTCATTGACCGTAAAACAGCATGTTACAAGAATCACCGACCTGTCGATCGCGGTTGACAAGTCGATCTTGGAAGGATTTTAAGTCGATTGCGAAGAGTTTTCAAAATCAGAAAAAAAAAAGTCTATTGTGTGGAGTAAACGGTGTCTAGGGGATGCGGAGTGTACGCGCTGGTATTTTTGCCACACGTACCACTGGGCTCATTCGGACGTGCCGAGTATAAACAAGGCTTTACGCTTTAACCAACTCAGCCATAGTAACAACTCCTATTTAGCCAGTTAAACTATTACTACTCTGTTAGAAAAAAATATATGTAGTTGCATAGTTTCATGTGGTTCTTCTCCCTCAGTGTATTATGGGTTTGCAGTGTGTGGAGAAATGTGCTGCTGGTTACGTTTTTTAGACAATCTGCTTATTACTATTAATATATGATATATTAAGACCCTTGATCCTCACCTGACTATGGCTTTGTAAACTTTATCCATGATGTGGTTTATAATGGACTGTGGTACAGAAACAGTGACAATGGCTTACTCAGGCTATTCTCTGCTGTCTCAGACAACGAGATGTTTGTCCTGTTTTAGCCACCGTAGCTTCTTCGAAACGGAGGGGGGAGCATTGCAAACTCACAACCAAACCGCTAGATGGTCGCTAAACCAAGCACACACCACACCTTTAATTAATCTAAAATCAACATGTTAGACCCTATACCAACTAAGCTACTGAAAGAGATGCTTCCAGATGTCATAGATCCTCTTCTCAATATGATTAATTCATCTTTGTCTCTAGGATATGTTCTAAAAACCTTTAAAAGTTGGCTATGATAAAACCGCTTAAAAAAAATTAACTTGATCCAACAGAATTAATCAATTACAGGCCGATCTCAAATCTGCCTTTTCTGTCAAAGATACTGGGAAAAGGCAGTATCCTCACAACTGTGTTCCTTTCTTGAAAGAAATGATATCTGCGAGGATTTTGTAAGACTGGAAAAACTGGAACTGGTTGATATAATCAGTCTGACCAGTGTCTTCTGAAGACAAAAGGACCTTGCTTGAAAAACACACACCCACTCTTGCAGAGGAAACTCACACAAGATAGTTTTAATGTGAATGTGATAATCTTTTAGGAGTGTTTGGAATCATTTTGATGGTCTCAGGGTGACTGGTAATAATGTCTCATTCCCAAAGTAATAAAAGAAAAGGTAATAAGGGTTTTAAGAATATAGAAATATCTTGCACACAAAGAAGGAGGTGGCTTTGACTTCACACCTTCTGGCCTTTTGTCTGAGTGCAACTTACAACCAAACAAATGGTCTGCCCCCAATAAACATGGTAGGGGGATTCAGTAACTTTCCACTGTATCCTGGTGATTTACATATCAGGTGAGGTCTGATTATAAAGGGAGATGTAACTAGAGTTCGTGGCTGCCTTTCTGTATTCAGATCAGCCCATGATGTTGTGTCTATAGGCTCAGCTCATGTAGCCTAATATGTTGGGTAAAGTTCTTTGTTCTTTGAAACATTTGATGATTTGCTCTGATTATCTTGTGGAATTCTAATAATACATTTACCTGATATAATAAATTGTTACATTTGGCTATTCTAACAGACTTTGACTTTATTTCCATTAGAGTTAAAAGGAATAGTTAAGCATTAACATATTTATTGATGCACAGATATCATTGATAAACCCTTTTCATTTTATGGAGTCAGATGAAACGAGTTAATACATAAGATTAAATGTGTTGCATTTAATTAAACATTACTTTGCCATGGAAAAGACGGAACACGCTTGAGACCTTCACCATGAATCGAATTCCGCGATTTGGATCGATTTCGTGGCCCTTTTTACAATTTCCAGTCAGGATTTAGACCGTACCATAGTACTAACACCACTCTCATTAGGGTCACAAATGATTTGCTCATCATCCGATCATGGTTGTCTCTCGCTATTAGTGTTACTTGATCTTAGCGCTGCATTTGATACTATTGACCGCAACATTTTTTTAAATAGACTGGAAAAATGTTGGCATTAGAGGAACTGCATTAGTATGATTTAAATCATACTTATCTGACCATTATCAGTTTGTAGCCATAAATGAAGAAACGTCTTATCGATCTCAAGTTCAGTATGGCGTACCACAAGGCTCATTACTAGGATTGCTGCTGTTCACTCTGTACGTGCTACCATTAGGAAATATCATTAGCTTACACTGTTGTGCTGATGATACTCGGCTCTAAATTTCTTCAAAAGATAACGAAACTTACCAATTCACAAAATTAACGGAATGCATAGCTGATATCAAAAAAAAATGGATGACTAGTAATTTCCTACAACTAAATTCATACTTCCATATTGTGCACTGCAGTTTCTCCCATTCATATGTTATAGGAGTGCACCATCTTCATATATCTATAGCCTTTGAAAAAGTCCAACAAATCTCCTTGCCAGTGCAAGAGGATTTAACAGCAGCATTCAAGTAAAAAAATAATTCTTATTGAAGCTACTAAAGTATATCATTAGAGAGCAGTGACTGATTCTTTTTTCTTTTGTTTGATTCATATTAACATCAGTAGGTATTGTATATTGCGCTGCTTTTACTTTAATACACCGATTTAGCAATCACATACGATTTCTTTCCCTGCCGTTTACGTCGTACATAACCGAATGTGTGAACTCATTCACATAAGATTGTCAAAAACGCACCGTCTGATATCCAGTGTTCTATGTGTGGGCTCAGAAAACCATAAATCAGAAGTTGGTATGAACTGATATGGCTTTAAGACTCAAACTTCCATGATGACAAACTGCAATGTGAAGTGAGCGTGACAACGATAGAGATTGGATCTGTTTGGTTTTGATTGTGTACAAAAACTGCATCCATTTGGTTTTGATTGATTTGATTACACGAGGCACAAGCTGTAAAAACACAGCATTATATAGTGGGTGCAGGTATGACGTAAATTTATAGGCCAAAACAAGTCAGCATTTTTGCACTTTCGATTCCAATTTTGGTTAGATGACTGAAAACAAGCTCAAGATACTTTCATGTTTTATTCGACCACAAAACACATCAGTAACCCTCCTTGTGACTGTATTATTTGGTAACACTTTACAATAAGGTTCATTTGTTAACTACCTTCGTTAACATGAACTAAGAACGAACAACTTCTACAGCATTAATTAATTTCTGTTAATGTGAATTTCAACATTTACTAATGCATTATTAAAATCAAAGGTTGTATTGGTTAACATTAGTTAATGCGCTGAACTAACATGAACAATCAATGAACAGCTGGATTTCCATTAACAAATATTAACTAAGACAGTAACAAATGTATTGCTCATTGTTAGTTCATATCAGTAAACGCATTAATGTTACCTAATGACCCTTATTGTAAAGCGTTACCGTTTTTTTAAGCTGTTACGTGTCTTGTAAAAGGTGGTTGCTAACAAGTGTCTAAATGGAACTACAGAGACTGCCTGGGACATTAAATATCACGCTGAACTCAGTCCTCTTTTACATCCTCATTATGCTTATAATTGTGCTCTTATAAACTATTCTAACTCAAACTTTCTGGGAAAAAGTTTTTTAGATAAAAACTGAAAGTCAAATGTCAGTGACATTGAAGTCGTGGGACATTAAGTGGTTAATTTTAGCCGAGCTTGACAAATCACTTTTTTTTAAAAAAATGTTTTACATCTCCCAATTATGCTTGCGCAAATTGCTTTTAAAAAAAGTTAGATTTTCTAAATTTTAGGCACTGCATGCCAGGATTGAGCCTTATGAGGAATAAATGCATCAGTAAAGCAAACATGAGCATTGAAAACTTATAAAAGAAAAGTACCCATTTACCGTTTTGCCTCCTTTGCCAATGACTCTGCCAGCGGCGAATGATGGCACTTTTATGTGAGCCTCTAATTTAACCTCCTCCTTCGGTCCAAAAAAGTTCTCCTCTTTTAACTTCCCAAATATACGTCCCTGAGCCTAAGAAAAACAGGAGAGAGAACCAATGCATGAATACACAATCAAATGACTGAATAATCATGCAATGAATTGATTCATAAAACATCAAAAAAAAAATTTTACTTTGAACTGTGCCTCCGGTGGTCCAGTAATAATGACCATTCTTTGCTTGGCGTCAACTTCATCAGCAGGTGCAATCTATCGAATACAAAAATGACAGACCTTAAACTTTACTACTGCAATAGCATGCCAAAAATAAATCCTACTCATAATCCTGTTTAACAAACAGGATTAGAAAGGAAGATAAAACTCATTCTTGCGGTCACTCACTTTGATTGACGCACCAGCAAAGCGACTGAGCTGTTTAATGTGCTGGCCCTGCTTGCCGATAATAGCACCAACTGCCAGGGCAGGAATGAAGAGGTGCACAGTTTCTGAATCCATCTGTGGCTGCTGACACAAATACACTCATGAGTTATGATCAAATATTTAACACGATAAATCTGCCGTTACGCGAGACACATCAAGACGACAAACAACGTCCTAGGAAAAACATTCACTCACACGGTCAAGTAACTAGTCAACTATCAAGGGGTCATAACATGAGGAATGAAGACTTGATCTTTTGACTTCACCCTGCTTGGACAACATACCACAAACTTGTCCATCCCACACCAAAAGCAACATCAGGCTGCGGAAATGCTCATATCTCTTTACATCAGGATGATTTCAGAATACGAATACTCAGCAACCAGAAATCTGCTCACCAAGTTATAGTGAGAAAGCCATTTAACGGATGCTGTTATTTTTATGCTATATGATTCAATTTTAACAGAAGTCCCAAATTCAGTCTCAACTTTGTAGGATGCAAAAAAGAATTTAGACCTTATCACAGGTGCGACTCAATTCACATATGAAGATGTTTTATCAAAGAGGCACAGCAGTCAGAAAAAAACAAAAACAAATTGAGCCATACAAATGTAGACTGAGCAAACATTCAACAGAACTACTCAGAAAAGTCAAGGGGTGAAAAATAAATCCCCAATAAGCCAATATAGACAAAATTACACACCTGAGCATAGGGCTGTCAAACGACTAATCGCATCAAAAATAAAAGTTTGTGTTTACATAATATATGTGTATAATTATTTCATATATATATATATATATATATATATATATATATATAAAAAACACACATGCTTGTATATATTTAAGTAATATTTTCATGTATATACTGTAAATAGATTTATATATAATTTATATTAATTATAAATATTTTATATATAAATATTTTTTTTCTTAAATATACATGCATGTGTGTATTTATATATATATATATATATATATATATATATACACACATACAAAATAATTATATACAGTGCACCCACATACATATATTATGTAAACACAGACTTTTATTTTGGATGCGATTAATCGCGCTTAATGGTTTGACAGCCCTAACTGAGCATTTCATTCTAGTTTTTGGGTTAGTCCAACTCCATGTTATTCATGCCCTTTCAAACTTGACAACGTTCATTCCCAACCATCACAAACACACACACAAAGCACTTTAGGTCTACATCACGTGTTAAAAATCTGACCCGCAGTTTTTCAGCATTTCTGTTAGCTGTGGAGGCTGAGCGATGTCCCCGGAGCAGCAACTAATCAGGGAGCAGACGTTTGTCCCTTCAGCAAATCCAGTAGCGAGCAGCCAAGCCATGCAGTGCATGGTGGGTAATAAATAAAAACTTACAGAAAAGGCTGTACTGCTGCTGGAGGAGGGCGTAGAGGCCCAAAACGGCACCTCACTCCCAAACATGCTGCACTAAGGAAGAAACATACACATTAACACGCACACTCCCGCACACACTATACAGCCGTGACCAAAAGTATTGGCAGTGGCATAAATTGTTACGCAAAGTTGGTCACCTTCACCTCCATTGGTGTATGAATGCGTGAATGTGAGGCCATATGTAAAGCGCTTTGGTGGCCATTGGGTCTGTGAAAGCGCTATAAAAATGCAGTCCATTTTACCGTTTCATACCCTCCCTTTGCAACTTACTCTGGCATGCTGGATCAGTAAACCAGCTTCTGGGCCAAAACCTAACACAGATACAAAATGTCTATTTAACGATCTTCGAGCCACTTCATTACCACGCTTGTCTTCTTGCTCAGACATGCTCCAATGATCCAGAAGCAAATTGGTAGAAGCTTGATTCCAGAATTTTGATTCCAATCTTTACTCATGGCAGTGTTTTTGGGCATAATTGTGAGAGAGCACACTTCCTTGGATGAAAAAGGAACCCCACCCATGGATGGTTTCAGGATGCTTCACTGTTGGCACAACACAGGACTCATTTGCCCTTCTTGAGTCCAAGCCATTGCCCAAAAGTCTTCGGCCTGACTGTGCGGGCAGATGCACTCACACCCACCAGCTGCCAGTATTGAGAAATCTTTGCACTAGTGGTGCTGTCTAGTACTTGTTTACACTTTCACCATGTATTGATGATATTAGTGGAATTAAGTTAGCTGGTCATTTTGTGCCAGTGCCAAAAAAAAAAAAAAAAAAAAAAAAATTAAATTTGGGATTTGTGATAGTGAATTTTTTTTGGCCAATAAGGCCTTTTGCAATTATTTAAAGGGGTGGTTTACTGTTTTTTTTCTTTGCATGATTGTGTTTATGGGGTTAAAGTCTTTCAACTTTATTGTAAGCCGCTTTCTCCTCTGTCCTTTGAACGACTGGTTGACTTCCTGAGTCTATGAAAACACTCCCCCAGAAACAGGCAAAGGGCTCAGATTGGTTAGTTTGGGCCGGTGTGTTGTGATTGGCTAAACTGTTTGCTCACGTTGTCCGGACACTAACGCATTACCTTTATGGGCAAAACGTGCATGTAAATAATGTTGTCGATACTGCAGTATCAGTGTGAGCCAGAATCAGACCCAGAAAGCGGCAATGAAGAGAGGCAAGCAGAACCTCACCACACAAGGCTCTTACAAAACGTTTCTGAATGGTAATTTGCCTATATTTTTTTAACTTCATCTACGTGTTTTACACAATAGCATTGAACTGACTGGCTACTAACGTTATATACACAAACAGCGTTGGCATTAGTTTACGTTCTTGATCAAATCAAAAATAACGTAATTAAGCATATACATGGAAAATACATTTACAACATTAGTACTTATACAAAATTCAGGTCCATAATGTTTGTACGCGTTTGTCGTAGACACAAAATAGCATAACTAGTAGCCTAGTGGCTATAAAGCCAGCGCTGGCATTTGATAAAACTAAAACATTACAAATGAAATTATATATGCAAATACATTTAAAATGATTAAGTCTTAGCCTACTTACAGGTTGTGGCCCAACAACTGCTGCCTCTAGTTTTAAAGTTGGAACTGCTTCATGTTTTAGTAACAGTTTCTTGTTGAATCCGGCATTGAATTCGTGGAGATTCTGGAAGCTTTTTTTCTTAAAATGCGCAGCACAGAGAGCTATGTCATTTTCAGGAACATAATCGAACATAAATTGTATCCATTGTTGACGAACTACAACGTCCGTGGGGAGCCCGAACACAAAAGACCTGACAGCTGGGTGAACATAACACGCTTTCGGCGAGCCGCAGAAATATGGCCATGCCCTTTTTTTGTATATTCTGGAGGGAGGGTTGATGCAAATGTATGGGTTAGTGATGTCTAAAAGCCAGCTGTAGTCCCATTCGAGTCGTTTTTGTAGGCATTATACTTCCTGATTTTTAAAAGATGTTATCTCTGCTTATATTGAACTTTTAACGCTAAAACTTTGCTGTTCATGCACCAACAGCAACATTACACACTATTCAAAATGAAAAAGTGAAAATCGCAATCAACCACCCCTTTAAAATGCACATGATCACTCTGCACAATAATCTAGAAACAATGTCAATCAACACCACAACTAAAGCAGCAAACTAAGTGAAACCATTTATGTCACTACAAATAACTTCTGTCCACGGCTGTAGGCGCCAACTGTATATATTGACGTTAAATACGTTAATGGTGTTGTCAAATTACCGACTTCGGTACCGACTTTGAGAACCAAGTCGGTACTGAAATTTAAAAAAATGTGACGCTATGAGTGCTGTTGATCGGAATCATAAACACCTCTGATTGCCAATTGTGTTCACAAGCACATCAACTATGTCTTTGATTGGCTACAATGATCAGCACTTCAAAAACATGTTGCAAATATACAATGTCAATCTTCAAGTGCTTATACAGTTTGAAAGCAGGCATCTATCAGTGGCCGGGTTCGCTGCTCAACGGGTCACATTTTTAAAATTTCAGTACAGACATTAGTACTTTTGACAACACAATACGTACATTAACACGCTCAACTTTCATAAGTGTACACCAAACATACATCTCACACACACACACACAATTATGTCTAATTGTGTTACCCCAAAAGATTGATAGCCAGCTTGAGCCCCAGCCGGAGGTCCTGATACCACAGAGGGCGACATCCCTCCACCCGCTGCACCGGGAAAAATACCCAACGCGTTTAGATTGAGCCCTGGAATCAGGTTAGATTGTAGCTAGAGGAATAAAAGGGCAGATATTTTTGTTGTTGTGCTGTATGCAATCTCAGATGACAATGAATCCATAATGATATCGTTGCAGACTTACATGCATGGCGGCTACGTCATTCTCGTAGGACTCGCGGATTTTCTTCATGACTTCTTCTTCTGCTTTTGAGCAAGCATCTAATGTACCCTTAACAGTAATGGTGCGCTCTGGGTTATACAAGGTCAGATCCTGCAGCCTGGGATTGGAAGGATATGGAAAGAAAGAGAAAAAGGAACATAAAGTAGCTCTATTAATACAAATACATCAAGTATACATCTAAAACACACATTAGATGACAAAAAATACCAATAAAGTGGCATAGACGGAGTCATCAACCTTAGACGTGTGCCAAAAGAGGCAACCAGTCACACGCGAGTAATATATAATTATAATCAAAAAAAGGAAAATCTAAATTCCCTCGCATTTGAAGGTCAAACTACCACTTGACGTAACAGTCCTCATTATTACGCATCCAGCATTATTTAGTAATGCTGGATGAAACCCAAACATTAAAACTGAACTGTGCAGCATTGATAAACCCACTGGACAAGTTAAATGCATATTCAGTGGGTCACAGTGTAAATCAGAGGTCATCGTTTTAAAATTTTGGCAACACACTCTGAGGAACAAATAACATCTTCGGAAGCATGTATAGTATTGAATTAAGATTAAACCCAGTGTATAATATTTATTGGTGTTATGGTGCATGCTGGGAAACATAAGCCAGCAAACAGTTATGAAAAAAACCCAAAATGCACATATTGCTGACTTCAAAGTATAAAGAACACACACCAAAAAAAGGACTTACGGTGAGATTGTGATCTTTGTGTCAGTATCTTGCTCAATTTTCTTCAAGTTGCGTCCCTCCTTTCCAATCAGACGGCCGACAAAATTATTATGAGCCAGAATCTTAAGAGGGATTTCTTCAGTGCTGTGTACATGGAGGGTATAATGCATTTAATATGACTAAATGTACAACATTAAGTGTAAGACTATAGTTTTGTCCCACATGATACACTATACACAATGTACTTATGCACTATGTGAAGGATATTTTGTCATTCAACATTGGAGTCTGATAGGCCCTCCCCCTCCATAATATCATTAAATCTGCAACTTTTGTTTCAATTTAGTGCATCATCCGGGGATTTAAAGTGCACTTTTGGGAATTTTCAGTAAAAAACTACTCGCACTATTTATACTACAAAACGTCATAGAATAGTGCAAAAATACGCTAATTGGGACACAAATCCCGCCTGGGAAGTTTGTGTAACAGTGTAGTATGACAGAGGGATCAACAGAAACAGTATGACAGAGTTTGTGTATCATCGCACATTTTAGTGTCAATTGCCTCTTTCTGCATGATCTCCATGATGTTTCGACAGGCAGAACTACATCCCTCTGGAGTGGAGTGAACGGTGATGGGCTTCTCCGCAGCCCCTGCATTCTCCTTACGATGGATATCGATCCTGTGTGCACATATACAATATGTTATTAACTTGTTCGAGCCGTCTGACCAACGCTGTGTTCCCATCCCAAATGCAAGGATGTATTATTTAGACAGAAGGTGACAGTTAAAGACATTTTTAATGTTAGAAAAGATTAGAAAAGACACAGAGTATTCTTACTTTGAGTGAGTCTGCTTGGTTATGTTGCGGATGGTAGCACCTTCCTTGCCTATAATAGCTCCTACAAACTGGGTGGGCACCAACATGCGTAGAGGCACATCTGACTGTAGTTTAGGTCTCGCGCCCAGATTGGGAGAGCCTTGACGAGGCGGTCCGCGTGAGTTGAAACCTCTCCTGCCGCCCACGGCAGGTGTATCTGCTGTAGCCGTCTCATCTGGGATATAGGAAACCTTTAGTGCGTAGTTCTCCATAAGGAAGCCATTTAATTTGTCCAATGCTCTGGAAAAGTGAGCGCAGAGGAATGGGAAACATTAACTTACTAACGTGAACAGATCTTTTTATTTATTTTAAAAATGTTATTGTTATAAAATTGTTATTTTTCAGAAAAATGGCCAAAGCAATGAGGGATGTACAAAGCTACTTTTATACACACACATCCCACTTTTATGTGTGGGATATTATGCTTAGGATATTTAAATAAACTGGGCCTCAATGAATGTAATTCTAGATTACATTGGATAAACACGCTTGAAAATGCAAAACAATTTTTTGGTTAAACTATACCCCTTTAAACAGATTGGCTCTCGCTGATTTGGAACAAATTAAAACAGTACAGATATAAAAACAATTGCAGAAAATAAGATCTGCCTCATTTATAAATACATTTAGTAAATATACAAGACAATTTTTGTACAATGTCACAATTCAATGCAACAGTTTATACAAAAATAGTTCATGAAAACATTCCATGAATGACGCCCAATGTTTTTCAAAACAACTTTTTTTAAAATTCAATATTGGCCATTTTCAGGGAATAGCCCTGGCGACTGAGACAAAGGCCATGAAATCCATCTCTGCTTTTCAGCTTCCCCCTCAAACCGGACACATGTAAAACGTATGCTCTTCAACTCCCCATCGGTTTCGCTTTAGGCTTAGACATGTAATGCCAGAGCCCTTTAAAGCCACCAAATCTTTCATTGACATCCACTAGCAGATGGTAACAGGAACTCCCTATTGTGCGCAAACAATTGCAGAAGATTCTTTTATCCAAGCCTTTCCATTCATTTACCAGAGGCTTCTTCACCAACCCCTGTGACCGCTCTGCAGTTCTACTAATCAAACAGTAGGTGGCACTGAATGAGTTATTATAATTGCTGAATAAATCCCAATAGCAGCGCATGTGTAACCGACAGTCTCACATTTCACTGCGAGATGTGGGACAGAGACGCTCTCGAGGGGGTGGGGTGGTGACCGAGTCGGTCGAATCCCAGGCAGATGATACTCACTCTCTGGCTTGGTCCTTGGCGGCATATCGCACATTGACTACAGCAGTCTCCGTGTCAGTGTTGACTGAAGATGGAATAGAGAGGAGGAAGACAGAAGGGAAGAGAATTAGCTAATTGTTTTATATATAGATTACTACTTAAGTGACAATCTGCTGAAGAGCATATTCTACCTTGTTCACAGCTCTCCACTGTGCCGTACTGGGCTAACAACCCGTCCAAAACCTGTTGGTGAAGACAAGTAACAAACCTTTGGTGTAATTATTGAACGGTTGAAGTTAACAGTTGACCCAAACACCATTTACTCAGCCTCATGTTGATCCAAACCGGCATGACTTTTTCTTCGGTGTCGGAAGAAATGCAAACAAAAAAGAGCCATTAGCTTTTGTGTTGCTCAGGAGAAAGTCACAGGTTTGGAACAGATGAGGGAGTGTAAGCGACTACATACATTTTTCTTCAATATACATAGTCACTGCGGTTAATGAAAAAGTAACAATAGATCTTTCATATTGCGATGTTAAACTGAAATGTAATGGATTACCGAAATAGAAAAGTAACTTTGTATGTATTAGTTGTGGGTTAAAGTGGAAGAAGTGGGGAAGTCAGTTTTACCCCTAAAACCGTATTCTGGACAAATGTGGGCAAAATAGCTTTGATTTATTTTTAAAAAAATACTTCCCTTGATCTGAGCGGTACAAGACTTGGCTACTTGTCCTAAGTTTGCCTCCGGAATACACATTTTTTTTTTTGACTCAATTCTACAATGTTAAGTGGGTGAAAAAAAAAACTCCTTAATTTTGTATTTGGGTCAAAAAAGGGAACCCATAGAAATGAATGGAAAAAAATGTAATTTAGAGCATTCTAAAATAAGCCAAAATAAGACACCAGGTGACAGCAAAGTCGCTTCATCTTTAGGTTTTAGCTCTAAGAACTCGTTGGAATGATGTTTTAATGTAGTTAAAAAAAAATAAAAAATGAAACTACATAGAAATTCATTTACATAGAAATAATTTACAAAGAAAATATGGTACTTTTTGAAGTAAATAAATTCAAAAATACCCCCAAAATAATAATAAAAAACACCACAAAAGGATAACTTTATCGAAGACAGTGATATAACATTTATAATAAATAAAGACTAGGATCACACAGAGTCCTCTGTGCCCATATTTGTCCACAATTACAGGATTAAGGGCTATAAAGTGAATACGGTTTGAGGGCTAACGGGAATGTCCAGTTGCAACAAATAAACTACCTTGTTTAACACCTACACAGATAAATTGTTCACAATAAGATCTAACATTCATTCTGGAAATAAATAGGGTGATTTGTCCATTTCATGTTGACCAAGCAGTTTGCCTCTGATTTGGATCTTGAAGGAGTCTCGACCAAAGATTTGACCTCAAAAGCACACTTAGCTGTTGTGGAATCTTAAACTTTAAAAAACATGATATCCTCTCCAAATAAATAAAGCACTGTTTTACACCTCATTTGTCACGGTTCTTCGCCTCCGCCACTCCTGGTCTTAAGGAGGCGTGCAGGCGAACACTGAACATGGGTAAAAGGAAGCCTACAGGCTTTCACACACACCAGCCCCCCTATACGTCACACATATTAATGCCCCAAACCCCACCACTTCCCTTCTCCATTCCAAGCAGTCCTATTGGTTGGCCTGTGCATTACTATGGAATTCCCAGCAGCCACTGTGCATCTCTAGTCATTGGCTACATAACCAGTCAGTCATTGAGTCCAGGCCAATACGACGAAGCTTCCTTCAGTCGGGTGAAAGAGGAAGGGGGTGTTGGCTTTCAGACAACATGCAGTGAAGGGAAGGGTGGGGGGGGGGGGTTGATCTACACATTCTGGGCGTCCACACATGGAGCAGGCCTGTAGCCAGACGGGGCAGCATGTAAAAATCCAGCCCCGGCTAAGCTCGCCTGAGCCTGGTCACACAGCAAAATACACATCCCCAAAGCTACGCCATCACAGATAACACACACACTCCAAGATCTCAACATGTGCCCACAGTAACAAGACAACACGCATACCTTCTAACCAAACACAAATGGCAGTTCAAACTCAAAGAAAAGCAAAGGGAGCGATTAAGTAACTAAATCTCACTTAAGTAGGTACTTGACATTTTTGCAGCCTGACATCATGTGACTGCGGATTCATTTTGAGCTGAAATATGAGAACGAAATTTAATGCACTATTAATTATGCTTTTTTCAAGTCCATAGGCAACAAAACAATTACACGTGGTCCAATTTTTTTTTTGTTAACTTCTGGTTCATGCCAGTTAATACACCTGAATACAAATACAGCATATCCAACTAAATACATGTGGTTTTAAAATACAACCAAAATTCTCTAATTATTTGAGCTATACTGCTGAAAAGTACTCTTTGTAATTTTAAAATAAATGCTTTTATTCAGCAAGGATCATTAAATTAATCAAGTGATAGTCAAAACAAATATATTAACATTTGAAACGATAAAAATAGAAGTTTCTTCAGCAACAAATTAGCATATACGATGATTTCTGAAGGATCATGGGAAAATGTGAACCGAATGTCTATCACCTTTTGCCACTAGATAGATAAATTACGTTTTAAATATTAAAAAAAGAAACCTTTCTAAAAATTGTCTTTTTGCACAGTATTACTGAATTTCGTTTAAATGAAAAACAGTCTTGGTGAGCAAGAGAATAAAAAAAAAAAACCTTTTGAACAGTACACTAAAATAAAAAGTGAGCCTTTATGACCTTTTACAATTGATTAATTTAATCTGCAAAACTGAGAGGCTAAATCACCATGGGTTTCCCTCTGGAATTTATGGATTTTTAGCATAGCGGTTTCAGAATTTTTTTTCAAGAAAAAAAGTCTGTGATGAACACCACTTTAAAAGACTCATGCTTTGCTCTAAAACAAATGACAATCAAACATCAAAAGGGAATTTTAAAAAACATTTACTACATTAGATTTTTTTAAACTACATTTCTTGCAGTATTACATAAATTACAACATGGGATTTAAAATGGTTTGCTTTGTCAAGCACAGAAACTCACATATTTGTGGTAGTCGTAGCAACTTAAAGGACAAAATGTGAAGGTATCTACAAGTCACTGGAAATTCCCAAGGAAGCCCATGGTTCAAATGATCATTGTCTTCTGGGTTAATGGACTACAAACATTAGTATTATCCAGCAACAGAGCTTACCACCACAGGGCAAAACCTGAGTAGACATGATTCATCAGATGGATCATAAATACCTCAGCAGAATTCTGCTATGAAAAACACGAACAGCCTTATAGTATATCAGAATGACGCAAAATTTACAGAAGTTTCATTTTGATACTTTGCATACGCGTTTAACATTTAAAGTGATAATTACAGGACAAACAGCGTGAATAAAGTATTGATACCCCACACCCCCAAAATTTCTCAAATTCAGCCCTATAATTTCTTAAAACATACAGAATACATACAAAGGTTTAATTCCAATTCACTTTACTGATAGACTGTTAAAGAACTCCATCAATTCAATTTAACCAATGCATTGTTGTAGTAGATGGATATAAATTCCAATTGGATTAACATGTCATGGTATAAAAATTAAAGATGCTGAGGAGGGAAGAGAGAGAGAGAGAAAAAAAAAACTTACACCAATTAAGTTTTTTAATTGGTGTAAGTTTTTTTTAATTTTATATCAGTAAAGTGAATGGGATGTCAGCATGATGACAAATTTGCTGAAACAGCTGTTCACAATCCATGACATGCCTTATGATTGATAATTTATACTTTATCAAGTAAAAGAAAATAATCACCTTCATGTGATGACACTAGTGTCGTTTTATAGTAGTTCTGTTTTATCTTTACATATTTTTTATAAAGTATACGCAAGAATAAATTCTTTAAAAACACGTACTGCACTAAAGCAACTCCCGTTTACTCGATTATGGTTGGTTGTAACCTAATAAAAATAAATAAATTAAAAAAAATGTACTTAATGGGGTGTTTGATTGCGATTTCACTTTTTTCATTTCAAATAGTGTGTAATGTTGCTGTTGGTGCATGAACAGTATCTGCAAAGTTGCTGCACTGAAAGTTCAAAGCAAGCAGAGATTTGGTCTTAAATCAGGAAGTTTAATGCCTACAAAATTGACGCGAATGGGACTACAATGAGATACTTCTTGGGTTTTATACGTAACTAACCCATAAGTTTACATCAACCCTCCCTCCAGAATATGCAAAAAAGGGGCATGGCCATATTTCTGCGGCTTTGTCAAAGAGCAAGTGCTGTAGCCACGAGGTCGAGAGTGTGTTTTCACCTAGCTGTCAGGTCTTCAGTGTTCGGGCTTCCAATGGACACTGTAGTTTGTCAACAATGGCGAAAACTTATGTTTGATTATGTTCCTGAAAATTACAATAGTAGTTTAGCTCTATTGTGTGCGTATTTACGAAAGACAGCTTCCAGAATCTCCACGATTTCAATGCTGGATTCAATAAGAAACTGTTATTAAAACATGAAGCAGTTCCAACTTTAAAACCAGAGGCAGCAGTTGTTGGGCCACAACCTGTAAGACTTTATTTTAAATGTATTTGCATGTTTGATTTCAGATATAATGTTTTAGTTTTATCAAGGATGAAAACAAATGCCAGCGCTAGCTTTAGGCTAGTAGCCACTTAGTTATGCTATTCCGTGCGTCAAACGCATACATTTTGGACCTGAACTTGTAATTATATACTAATTTTGTAAATGTATCTTCTATGTGTACTTTGACATAATTTTTCAATTTGATCAAGAACGTAAACCAAAGCCTACGCTGTTTATAGCCAGTTAGTTAGATGCCATTTTGTGCGTACAAGACAAACGTGTAAAGTTTAAATTATATGTAATCGCAACAGCAAACTTCAGCTGCTGTTATCAGTGTGGTTTGTTCATAGGTTATGTATTGTATGCATGTATTACGTAGCCTATTTAATTAGGAGAAAAACGTATATCAAAAGCTAACAAGCAGCAGTAGCATTTTCAAGTAACAGTGTATCGAAATTCTTATAATAATAGTAGAATAGAATAATAAATTTTTTTTAAAAACGTACCATTCAGAAACGTTTTGCAAGAGCCGTGTTTGGGGAGGTTCTGCTTGATTCTCTTCATCGTCGCTTTCTGGGTCTGACACCGTGTCCTAACTACACTCGACGCCGCGACACGCGAAAAATTTTCCATGTTAATCAAAGTTTTTGTCCTAACCAGACGCAACGGCGACACGTGAAGTTTCTAATTTAGAAACGGTTCCCATTTCTGCGACGTCGACGCAGAATGAAGAAATTACACTGGTTATGAGTACACATTATTTAATTTTAGGTAAAAACAGGTCACTGTGCCACAAGCGATAATGGATAATTTAACTCAGATTTTGAAAGCATATAATATAGTATAATATATATTTTGTTAATGTTTCGATTTTTAATAATGTTATTTCTTGATTTGATTATGTTCTTACCCATTTCCAATGCAAGGCTGAATGACTGTGATTTTTGATTGACGTGTGGAGGAGTCTCAGTTGCATCGCGTCTAGTGTGGACAGACACACTTGCTGTCGCTGGAATTTTATCACGTCGCGTGTAGTTAGGACACGGTGTGACTGCCTCAAACTGATATGGCAGTATTGACACCATTTACATTGACCGGAGCACACGCAACTTTCGCCTGTAAAGGTAATGGGCGTGAAATTTCCGGACAACTTGCACTACGCAGTTTAGCCAATCACAACACACCAGCCCACACTAACCAATCTGAGCCCACTGCCTGTTTCTGAGGGAGTGGTTTCATAGAATCAGGAAGTCAACCGCTCGTTCAAAAGACAGAGGAGAAAGTGGCTTACAATAAGGTGGAATTTGTTAAAAATAAGGCTTAATTGTTTGTTTTTTTTTAAACCCACAGAGACAAGTTATATTGCCCCTAATAAATAACTATGCAAAGGAAAAAAAAGCAGTAAACCACCCCTTTAAAGAAAGATACATCCGGCTTTTGAGGACTGTTCCATAGTTGCCCCACAATAAAAAAAATTACAATTAAAACACAGCTGTAATCATAAAACTTACCATTTAAATATATTTAGCTTATCAAAATGAATGCCATGTTAGCATCAGGGCTATAAATGACAAACAAGGTAAACATTAACAATCCATGCCTTTTAAAATACTATATTGAACATTTCAACCTAATGTTTTCTGGTAGAATCAAAATTACAGTCCAACATATGCTCACCAGTCAAAGGAACAAGAGTCAAAAGGCTGATTTATACTTATGTGTGTCGGACCTACGGCGGAGCCTCTACGCTATAGATTATGCGTCGTTTTCATTTATACATCTGCGTAGTTGTCCGTGTTGACGCGCAATTACACATGCAGAGGGAGCATGTAAAACCTGGGGAGCGGTTCAAACAGCCCAATCACAGCGTTTGCACGTAGAATTGACGCGTTGTTATATTTTTGGAGAGGTGCACGTCAGGGTACGCGCACTACACACAGCCTACGGTGTGAGTTCGAAGCAGAAGTATAAATTGGGCTAAAGGAGGAGCTTCGCCTTTCAATAGAAATCCACATGCGAGTCTTGAGTGACCCAGTCAAGATGACTTGGTCAGGTCTTTTTTTTATCCTGGGCTATCTTTATTATTTCTACATTGAATCAATTCTGTCTGCCACTTGTTAGTGACGTATAAGCCAATTAATGGTCTGGCTGAAGACAAGACATTGAGTCTGAGGCAATAAACAGTCTTGACCATTCTCAATATTTTCGAGAACAATGCTGAGCTGTGAAGATTAGGTCCAGAATAATACCATATTGTTGATCCCCGAGATACACTGATATTGGTCTTTGATCCATCAGGGCATGCAGTTCTATAGTGAAAATGAACCCAAATATCTTCGTATAAATATTATTGAAGATATAAAATTACAACTGATACGCACTTTTTGCAAGTAGTCTGCAAGATAGATAAAGATCTAATAGATTCATATTTACAAGCTGTCAGAATGTAATCTTTTTGGCCAAAATAGTAAATTTTTGGCCAAAATAGTACATATATATCAAGCACAAAATTATTCATACCCTTGGCAAAATCTGACTTAGTTACTTTTATTCAACTAACAAGTTTTTTCTTGATTAGAAATGACACAGGTGTCTACCAGCAGATAAGACAATGTACAAGAGGGACCATTGTGGAAAAGATTACTCACATTTACTTCACTCACTTGAACAAAAAGTGGCATGTCCAAAATTGCTCATACTAGTCTCAAACAATAGAAAAGCCTTTATTGGCTATTACAACAATCAAATGCTTGCTATAATTGCGGACCACCTTTTTGTATTTCTCCAATGGTATTTTTGGCCATTCATCTTCGCAATGGCCTCTAACTCTTTCAGGTTGGAGGGTCTCCTTGCAATCACCCTAATCTTTACTCCCTCCACAGATTCTTATTCCCAATGGGATTTAGGTCAGGACTCTGGTTGGGCCACTGCAAAATGTTAACGTTTTTGTCTGCTAACCATTTCTTCACCACTTTTGCTGTGTGTTTTGGGTCATTGTCGTGCTAAAATGTCCACTGGTCAAATTTTCGAGGCCAGGTTTCCCTGCAAACTGCCTGACGTTGATAATTTTGATGCATTGCTAATTTTTTCATGGTGCCGTTTACTGCGATTAGGTTCCCTGGTCCACCGGCTGAAAAACAACGCCAAAACATTAGGTTCCCACCACCATGTTTGACAGTGGGGATGGTGTTCATTGGGTTGAAGGCTTCTCCTTTTAAACACCAAATGAAGGCTACATCATTGTGGCCAAACAATTAAATTTTGGTTTCATCTGACCATAAAACAAAGACGACAATGACATCTGGTTTGTCCAGATGAGCATTTTCAAAGGCCAAGCAGACTTTTGTGTGCCTTATGTGGAGACGTGGTGCCCTCCTCTGCATACATTCAACCCAGCGGTGTGCAGTGTCCATTGGACTGTCTGCCTTGATGTTGCCACCAGCAGAGCCCAGAATCATAAGGATGGCCTTGGTGATGATCCTTGGATTCTTTAGCTCTCTCACAATCCTCCTGGCCAGCACAGGTGTCACTTTGGCTTCAGACCACAAACCCCTGATATTCTTCATAGTGTGGAACGGCATTTTTTTAATAATAATTTGCATTGTAGCCACAGGAACTCCTGTGCCCTACTTATACTTACTTATAAGAACTTATAGCCCTTTCCTGACTTGTGAGCAACCACAATACGCATCCGCAGGTCCTCAGTGAGCTCCTTTGTCTTAGCCATTACTGTCAACAAACCAGAGCTTCTGTTTTTCACCTGTTGAGTTCAACTATTCAATCAATCAGGGTTATTAGGATGCTTTAGAACAGCTTGGACTATTTGGAACGGTACAGATCTTTGGATTTTCCCATAGACTGTGAAGTTTACAAAGGGTATGAATCATTTGACATGCCACTTTTTATTCATATGTAAATAAGAGGAGTATTTTTTTTTACCTCACAATGTTGCCTCTTGTACATAGTCATATCTTCTGTGAGAAGCCCATTTCATTTCTAATCAAGAAAAAACTTGCTGGTTGAATAAAAGTAACTATTTGCCAGGGGTATGAATAATTTTGAGCTTAACTATATCTGTATCTATATGTAATATAGATTATTTAAAACAAGTTATTATATGATAACTTCATATTGCCTACAAATGTAATATTTTTGCTCAGTCTGGACCTCTGCTTCTTTCCTAGAGTATGAACTCCATATTCTACGATCATACAATTACACAACTTTATTTTTCAACAATCCCAGTAGACTTTTACTCATTTTACCAGTTAAAAAAAAAAATCGATTAATCGTTTGACAGCCCTATTTCTGTCTTACTTGAATGCTTCTGACAAATAAATGTACATTTATATGTACATGTCCTTTTACTTTTTTATTTATATTGTTTTAGCTCTACTGCTTGTTTTTTTGCATCTTTGTTCTTATTTCCATCAAAATAAAAAGTACAGTTATTAATATAGTTATTAAAAAGAATTGGGAAGAGATGCATAATGAAATTCCGAGAATCATTTTATAATCTAATCGTTATTCTCCAAACCGTAATTGGATAAGCAAGCAAGTGAAGATTCACACTTATAATAATAATAAACCATTAGCAGGTTTTCCGCTCACACACACACACACACATATATATATATATATATATATATATACATATATTAGGGCTGTCAAACGATTAATCACGATTAATCGCATCCAAAATAAAAGTTTGTGTTTACATAATATATGTGGGTGCACTGTGTATAATTATTTAAATACACACACATGCATGTATATTTAAGAAAAAAATATTATTTATATATAAAATATTTATATATAATATAAATTATGTATAAATCTATATACAGTATATACATGAAAATATTTCTTAATTATATACAAGCATGTGTGTGTATTTATATATATATATATATATATATATATATATATATATATATATATATATATATATATAATTATACATAGTGCACCCACATATTTTATGTAAACACAAACTTTTATTTTGGATGCGATTAATCATTTGACAGCCTTAATATATATATATATATATACACACACACACATAAGCTCTATTAAAGCTTAAATTGAGTTGGCTGGTGGAAAAAAGAAACCACACGCACCGAAAGCTCCCCATGTGGCTGACTAAATCTATGATGGAAATCACAGCGAGTCGCCATTTTAATTGTAGTTATTGCCGACTCTAATGTTTCTTTAAATCATTACATTTAATCCAACATCAAAGAGGAAATGACCTACTACTGTAATAATACATTTAAACCAAACTAGTAGTTGAGAAGCCCCCTACCCAGTACCCCCCAAAGCTGGGGAAACAACGCAGTTTCAAATCTGAACTGATTCCTGTGATCAGAGCACTTTTGTAGACTTCTGTAAGGCTACATTCACATGCGGCCGAGTAAATGTGCAAGAATGGAGCGAGAAAGAGGGATACGCAAAACGAGCATGTCATGCACGGTTTCAAAGGGTCAGTGAGATCTTGTCTCAAGCTCAGATGAGAAGCAGGAGGGCAAAGAGCAGTGTACTGAGCCACACACGCAATCACTTCTACAGATAGTTTGATCTGATAAGTAAAAGACAAGAATAACGGTTACTAGGTGTAAAGGGGATTTTTTTTTTTTTACAGAACATCATATGCTTTTACTAGATCTGTTCCAGACTGGAACCAACACTATAATCAAGAAAAGCCATATAATACCCATCCATCTTGTGAGATAACGGCACACATCAGGAAAATTGTAATGCTAAGTATTTTAGATCCAAATCCAAGTAATTTTTTAACTCTACTAAAATCACATGACGAGGCTTCCCGAAGCTCAAACCTCACACACCTCTAAAACGAACACACACAAACGGGCTACTACCCAAGAAAGCCGTTTGAAACATCCGATTAATATGAAGGATAAATAAGAGGGATAATTACTTAAAACACAAGGTCCAAGACGTCAAATTCTAGGACATTACTCAGGAGTCACAGTATGGCTTCAACATCTCACCTCATACAAGCCCCTTCACCTCAAGAGGGAAAAAAATAATAATCTGAGGGGGAGAGTGTGGCACTTACTTCCCACTGCATGTGAGGAGGGATATTCCTGATCTGCAGCTTGCAGCTCCTGCAAAAAAAGATGAGGACATTGTAATACAATACAAATAAAACAAATTGAAACACACTCTAAAACAGGCTTTTATTCCCAACAAATCAATGTAGTAATTGTCAATTTCTATACATTTTCCATCCCTTAGTTGAGACTTGTCACCAAAAGTCCATCCACTTCCCACTTTGGTTTCCACTAAAGAAAATTAAAGATAGTGTGTCCAATCAAAACAGCAGACAGAAAATTGGTTTGATCTTTATTTAAATAGATGGAGTTTTAGTAATTCTAAAGACCTCAGCTCCCATAGATGGAGTTTTAGTAATTCTAAAGACCTCAGTTTCAATATGTAGACCTGCAAACACCAACGTATTGCAAACATGCAGTAGCTGTTCCTTCATAACGCAGAGAAATTATCTGTCTATATGCTACAAGTAATTGCAGATTAGGGAACCAGTTAGGGCTAATATTAGCAAACATAAGTAACTCATCGGACAAGAGGGAAGCAAGCAAGTGATTTTGTGAGCCATTGATACCAGGATAGCAAAAAGACATAGTGGAGTTCATCAAGTGGAACAAACACCACCTTGGATTTGTTGTATTAGGAAACAAAGATATCTAACAAAAACCAGTCTCCACAGAGTCTGAAATGGGGTTTGTAAATCAAGATAATTGATACAGAAAGGTTGCCCATCATTCTCACGGAACTATGTGAAGGAGGTAATCAGCTAGTAGCTACAGGGTAGAAAATGGAGAAAGTCCAATGACTTATTAATAGTGTGCATATCAGTTGGTTTGCACGTACATTACAGCCCCAGAAAGGGGCCAGTTAACCTGTTCAAATGGGTAGAAAAGCACACCAACCCCATTATATGGAGTCGTCAGAACACCTTGCCGACTCATGCATCTCGATTTAAACACCCCCAGTCAAGAGAATACTAGTTATTTAACACGTACATGACCAGAGCCAGATGTGCTTTAATTAGCCTACAGTTGCAAAAGCAATTGATTTTGCATATCTAGCAGTCAGTTAAAACTTGACTATACAAGATGTAATTATGTCTGAGATGTTTGGCATATTGCCACACGCCTTGGTTACACAAACGCTGACATATAGATAATTTGATAATGTAGGGTGAACTTTTATATAATGGACAAGCTTGATACAAACATTACAGGTACGCGAGTTTGAGCTAAACTCTGCAGGGTTTTTTTTGCTTAAGAAATTCATAACACCACACTGTCAGAGACTACAAACAAATCAACTATTTTGTCAAGAACGCGTCCGGTAGCTTTTGAGGAAGACAGAAGGCATCACCTGTAGTAGTCAAAAACCCTGACAGGGAATTTAATGTTTACATTACTGTGAGTACAAGTAACAAGACAACTTAGCTACAATCCAAAAACAAACTGCACAAAAATACTGACAGCCTACACTTTTTCTTCAGATTCATTTAGAAATGACAGCATTTCTCAGACTTAAAACACAGCCAGTAAATGTGTCAGCCGGCACTGTAAAATCAATTTAAATGGTGGTATAGATTTTAAAGACCAGTCCTGTTATTTTAATATAGGTTTCAATAATGTGTATGTTTTGGTAGTAGCGATTGTGAAAGATCTATAACTGGCCACTTGAGTTTACACAGTTCCAAAGTTCACGGTCTGTATACTTTCGTATTTACACACTAACATTAACAAGAACAGAATGTACAGAGGACATGGGAACAAACATGCCTCTACCTGAGCAGGTAGACACACTCCCTCTCTCACACACACACACACACGTTTTGCACATGTACATAGGCTGGGGCCTAAATGGTAGGTAATAATAGGGGACTCACAGGACCCTGACAAGAAACTGACCCACCATAATAGAGTAATCAATGACGATGTGTGTAGGTACTTAAAGCAAACGGTGTGCATCAACAGTTCTGATGGCTTTATAACATGAATGGTTGAGCTGGACTATTTATTTAGAGTATTGTGCTCCAATTACTTGTGTACAGTGAAAAAAAACAGATGGACGATCTTTGCTGCAAAAAAAGTTACTAATTTTGAGCAATTTTCAAGCTGAATTTATGATTATTCATTTAAACAAAACTAAAATTTTGCATATTTTCTCCATTTCCTGTAATGTAGATTGCACAGCAACTAACTTAAACAGCACTAAATAACCATCTAAATAATTTTCTTTCTGATTCAGGGTTTTGTAGAAACTTATTTTCTTTTAAAAAAAGAAGTTATAATGCCTCTGCATATCGGAACAAGCTTATATAATATTTAAACATACACTGCCACCATTAACTCCAACAATTTTTGACCTTTTGATTAGTTGTTTTGCCAATACTCGCTGACACATTAACTCTTAAACTTAAAGCATGTTAAAAAAAATCTAGACTGTTTATCCTAGCTTTGTAGCGCTAAATAGAGTGAGGCTTAGCGATGAAGTTGTGCATGCTGTAAGGGACATTTGCAATCATGAAGAGTGTACATGTCAAGAGGGAAACAATCACAGAGAGTCATTTCAGGAATTATCAAAATGCATCACAACTTGCATTAAACATCTGTGTGATTCCAGGACATGTTTTCCCCAGCGTGTGTGTGTGGTGTGAAAAATTCCAAGGCAGCGCAATCCAAATTTGATTTTTTTTAAGCAGTGAGGCAAAAATACCACAGGTAGTTCAGGGCTTATGCTAACATCTAACAGGGAAAAGCTCCTATAGAGAAAACAGTTTGATAAATTATTTGAGAGTGATACTACAGAACACGAGAGGCCGTCCATGCTTCACTAAAAATTCACTGTGGCTGTAAGCTCTGACAGAATTACATAACCTAAAACCGCAATACACCCATTCAATATTTTAATCTAAAAAACTTAAGTTCATACAATCATACCAAAATTAAATCTACTTAAAAGGAATACAAAGAAAACAGTAGCACTTAACTGAATGAACAGATACATATGCAGGGGGGGGGGGGGGCAAGGCCAATTGTATAGCATTTACTGGGGCGAGTGAAATAAAAAAAAATGTAAAAAGGATAAAAGAAAAATAACCAGATGCCATTTCGTAAGCCTTTACGTTCACTTAAAACCAACTTTAGCAGAAAGTACAGCCATATGACATTCCAGGTTCGACATACGAATTAAACACTTCCCTTTTCTTTTCAGGAATTTGGTGGGATTGGCGTGCTTTTCCAGTCTAGGTCTGCATTCCAGTGGGAATCCATTATGGTATGTTCTCCTACAGCAGATTAAGCTATAGGAGCAAGAGGGGAGTGTGTGTGTGAGTGTGTGTTGGGGGGTTAGTGCCCCATTTCAGGGTAACAAACTCTCTACCCCAGGGGGTGGAGTCTGGTTACCATGGTAACATGTTAGCCTACAGACAAGAAAGGAAAAAATGGGAGGGGGTTTGGTTGTGACGTAAAGGAAGTAGAGGGCATCTTCATTTACTTCAAAATCCAACGGCAACAACTGTCTCTGTGTGCACGTTTAAGAACATACATAGCACAATGGGGGGATTGGCGTAGACGTCCCAACACCAAAAAACTCCTGGAGGAACCAGGAAACATGGCTGCATCTCATACACAAGCCCATGACTCCATCACAAGAACCAAAAATTCTGTCTGAGTCAAGACATTTCAATGTTAAGGTTTTAAACTCATAAGTGTAAAAAGACAAGGAAAGAATATTTCAACCAATGATATCAATGAATGTTAAACAAAATAACATCAAGTATAAAATGACTACCAAATACATTAAATAAAATTAAATTAAATAGCAGCTACACGTTGTGACTTGAAATACCAAAGTGAAGGGTTTTCAACCATATTACACACATTAAATAAGAACGTTTTATGCTGTATGGGACACTATAATATACTGACACCAGAATTTTTTTTTGTTTGTTACATTAGCAATTTTTCGAACCAAAGTAAAAAGTATCTATATTTTCTTCCCAACTTGTTACTTTTTTATAACTTTTTCTATAACGATTACATTTATTATTAAGTATATAGCGAATTTATCAGCACTGTAATATTTATGAAACGTATACTTTAAAAAAAATGTAAAACTCCACAAAGTTTCAAAAAAATTTCACACACAGAGTATGTGCTAGCTTACTTTTCACCCACTCTTTTCCAGTTGGGGCCCCCCTTCAAGCACACACACACACACGTGTGCATGCTCACACACACACAGCGAAAGCTCTGAGTGAAAACAGCTATGCTAGTAATCAAGAGGAAGCTACAAAATGAAAGATGGTATATGAAACTAAACTTTTAAAGGCCAATGGGTTGTCCATCCAGACCCCACTCAGCTCAAGACTGGTTAAAGAACATGTCACAATCATCATGTCATGTATGAAACATTTTAACAACACTACAAAATTACAATTCTACATTAAAAGGGAAAAATATAAATCCAGCCTAAATGTAAAAGTGAATATTTACATATTAATAATTATGAAGTCTTGTGTACATAAAGCCTTGTACACACATTGCCACCCTGACCACACTAAAGCTCCTTGATACACACACTGATGTGAGAGCTAAGGGGCCAAACATTTCCTAAATTTTATGTTTTGTGTGTGTGTGTTTAAGTAAAGGTGGGCCGGGCCTAAGCTGAGACTCACATGATAGAATGCAAGATCACTCCCATCATGCATTTCACTATACTTAACTCTCATTGGTTCGCAGTTCAAACCAACTTTACATACACAACCTCTGACCTGGTCCTATTCAGCAAATATGGCACATGTGCAGCACACACACAATGAGCATTACACACTTAAATTCTAGTTTTTCTATAATCTACACAAAAAAACGCAGCATATTGAGCCATAGTATAACACATGGTAAGTGGATAAAAAATTAAATGGCAACCAAACAGCTTGCATGTCACCAACAGTTTAACATCAGCTGTCCCACCTTAAAATTGAAAATAAATCTAACTTAACATGTTTATAATCTGTAGGCCTGCGAGGATAAAAATCTAAATAAAAAGTAAACACTACGTAGCATGTATTTGAATTAAACATTTTAAATGCTTATGTAAACGTGCAACGTCTTTAATTAAACAAATATAAATATGGGCTATATCGCATAAAATCCGTGGAAAATACGTTGATTTCTGCCTGAGGAATTAAAATTAAAAACACTAGACGGTAGTTATTATTTATAAAAACAAATAATAAAAAAACAGTAGCCTACGCCGCCAAGTAATTGAGTAGCCTACGTAAGGCGGACGAAATTTGAAAATAAGGCGAATATTCATTATAGCCTATATCTTAAGTGTCGTTACGTCAACTTGATCAAAATAAAACGGAACCCCACTCTTGCACGGTTAGTTTACAGTGCTTTGTGGGTTACACCGGGTCTAGACCTCGACCCTTGCAGTCCACACGAGCTGAGGAGTCCATCTCGTGCCTGAGCAGCGCGAGGAGGGGAAAGAGGGGGCGGAAGCACTGAGTGAGCGGCATGACTGAATACTAGTAGTTTCTTCTTAAATGGACGCCACTACAAGCATGGCTCCATTAATCCACATTCATGTGCGGTCCCATTTTTACGTTTGTGTTCTCACATACATTGCACAACGTGCTACGTTCCCTTGCTACATTTTGTCAAGGCCTTAAGGCCCAGTAATATGTGAACTCAGCACATCAAGGGCCTCTGATTTGTTACAAAAACCTACATTCCGCACACTGGCATGGAGGTTCAACCAGTAGCTTCCACACCTTATTTTGTTACTAAACACACCTGCAGATTTACATGTAATGCAGATGCACGAAACCCCGTCACCATCGTAATAATGCATTTAGCTCGCAAATAACAGTTTGATTTATGATATTAACGAAAGTCATTTGAAAGAGTAAAAACAACAAGAATTCCCATTTAAAACCAGGGCTACAGTGGACAAAAATTTAGAGGTATTAATTCAAAACAAAAACTTGGATTCAATTTCAACGTGGATGAAATTGCGGAATTTACAAATGAATCTTACCTTTGTCGTTTAGGGACAGAGTGCTCCACTTCTAAGACTTTTCCGTGGAGTTCTACTTTCCCTGAAAAATATTAATTTTCTTTTAATAAATCACATTCTTATTTCAAACAAAAATGTCTATTGTGTGTCAAATGTTAATGTACGAAAGTGCGGGGGGAAAATCCTATTTGTGTTACGTGTCCAGAAACCACACTGACTAAATTTTCACGACACATTAAAGCAAAAGAAAAATAGATCATACATACAAATTCCCAGAGGTTAAACATGGAAGGCAAATTTGCCCCACGCTTGCGCTAAGGCCTCAGACACGAGCAGCGAAACACTGACTTTATTTTAGAAAATCACGAATATGTCCAGACTTATACGTTCCCTTTATAGCAAATATTGCAGCCTTTACACAATTTACAATCATCCCAAACATAAACAACCCATATTTTGGAGACGAGGGGAGTAGTCGAAAGGCCTACAAGCCACCAATGCAACCCAACCACCTGGTGTTCTAGTGCAGCTGGTAATTACAGCGATAAAAGTGATACAATTTTACAATGGCAAAGTTCGAAAAGGACCAATTCTGAGTAACACTTCAGTCCACTTTCAGAAAGTGCTCCACGAGAGGCGTTTAAACGCCAAACCAAACATGAAGACAATTTTAATT
This sequence comes from Cyprinella venusta, assembly GCA_038021265.1. NCBI lineage: Eukaryota > Metazoa > Chordata > Actinopteri > Cypriniformes > Leuciscidae > Cyprinella > Cyprinella venusta. Next base: position 21,973,178 of record CM075878.1, on the reverse strand, counting down.
CAAAAAGCCTAAATAATATGAGCAGCCACTCGCCACTTGGACACAGCATTTCAAATTTCGCCCTGGGTAGACAAGCAACGCTGTAACTTTGATGGACACTTGCCGTTCAGTTATTTTGCTTCTATAGCGAGACTTGGCGTTCTCGACGAGTAAACCCCGTGGTTTAAAAAAAACTGAAAGTGAATATTCAACACTTGCTCAATCTGCGTGCACATCCCTGCTTTGCATAGGCATTTAATTGTTAAACGCGGCCGTTGCGTGTGCATTGCAATTCATTTGGAGGGTGGACAAAATCACATTTGGATAAAAGTCTCACCTGAAAGAGTGTCAATGGCCCTCATCGCTACCTTTTCGTCGGGGCAATCCACAAACGCGTAGCCACTTTTTACGAGAAAGGGTGCACTGAAAGGTATCTTCCACTGCTCAAAGATACTTTCCAAGTCCAGCGCGCTCGCCTGCTCGCTCACGTTCCCAATATAAAGCTTATTCATTTTGTTGTATACTAAAAAAAAGAGCGACCGTGTTGCAGAGGGGCAGCCCTTTATCGCGTCGCTCGGATGGGCAGTGTTTGGAGAGAGAACCGCACTGTCGCTCAGCGGAGGGTCTGGGAGTGTTCTCCCAATCACTCCAAGCTACTGAGATATTTGATGGACGAGATCGCCGCCGTGGTTGCGCGCACTCGCGTTTCCTCTTGATTTAAACGAGCTGAATTATTTATTTCGTCACCTCTACGAGGCGAGGGCTAGGAGGAAAACAGAGAAAGTTTCTTTATTCTTTGGCGATGCGACTAAATTGTCAGGCGCATTTGTGTAGGCACCGCCTCTCAATAACATCAAGAAAACGGAAAACAAAAAAACCCTAAGTTCTGCCTTTTTCAATGAGCCACGTGTTCAAACTACAAATCAGTCCTGCACGTGAGGTGTCCCGGTTGCTCAATTAAGTGTCGGATTGGGGGAAAATGGCACAGGGATGACTGGGGTGGGGACAGAGAGAGAGAGAGAGAGAGAGAGAGAGAGAGAGAGAGAGAGAGAGAGAGAGAGAGAGAGAGAGAGAGAGAGAGAGAGAGAGAGAGCTCTACGTGCATTTGAAGGGAGAACGTGCATTTGCAAAGCTAGCTGTACTCGTTGTACCGTTCAATGATATTCCGTTCGGTGGACTTCTCTCTACTAATGCAATTCTGCGCTCTTATTGGTTGTTGTTGGAGTTGTAAAGAGGCGTTCCACGCGCTCTTCCTCTCAGAGTTAAAAGCCAACACTGTTATCTGCGCTTATGCCATATAGGGGACGAGGGGGAGGGTCTGCCATTCATACAGCATCTAAGCTACTTTATTTTCTATACATTCTAGCCTATGACTTGCTATTAATAAACCTCAATAAACCTGAGACAACATGCAATCAATCAAGGTACATGGTTTAAATTATGCCTTTTTATTAAGTCCTTCACGCGTAACTATTATCAACACAGCTACATGTGTGGTAGGTTAGGCTACTTCTTCTGTTACGCTAATACATCTTCTTCATAACCGCACATACAGTGTTTGACCATTGTGGCCTAATGTGACCTGACCAGATTGAACAAAGCGAATTAAACACTTCCGGTGCCTAAAGAAAGGGGAGGGCCATGCGGAACATAGAAAAGTCATGATGGCGAGTGGTTAAGGCGGGCCTCCTTCTGGCACAGCGGGGAGGAGATCATAGGCCTGTGTTTGTTCATGCAATATACTTTAGAGTTTTCCCCCCGATAATTCGCTACATTTCTGTCACGGTTCCACTGAAAAAGACTGGTGTTGCATAAATATCTGGATGTGCGGCCTGCAAATCGCTCGACCTTCCACGTAAAGCGAAGACATTTACACAGGGCCCACGCCCATGCGCCTCTTTCTCTCTCTCCCCCTATCTTTCTGTCACGCACACACATCCAGTTGGATTCCTTAAAAAAATCTGTACACTAAAAAAAATAAATAAGAAAAAGTCAGTTTTTGGTAAATATTTAAATTGTAAAAAATAATGCACCGCAAGTCTAGGATATGACACGTTCGACAGATTTCTGATAATGTATTCAATTTGTGCGGGTGCTGCGATATTATGTAGCGCCTGAAGTATCGTTCTAAAACGTAAAAAAGAAGCGGGTTATTCTATATAAGACGGCCACGTCAAGCATTTTTTTTCTTTTACGTTTACGTGATTCAGGAGGCGCTCCCTCGCGCTTTAATTCAAGGGGATTTAGATAATTACCTGGCGTGAACATTATGAGGAATATTCCTAGAAATATTTTCATCTTTGGTTTTACCAAACGTCACAGGAGCTAATTAAATATTTGATACATTTTAAACAAATCTGTAACCATAAGATAGTCGCGCATATTAAGGTAAAGTATGCTTATAATAATTAAATTAGACTGCCCAGCAGCTTCAGTGTAATCAGATTAGATAGTTTCGAATGATTTTTTTTTCCAATTTATTTTATTAACACTAATTACTATTTTTCATGTATCCTTCCTTAGCCTATTTTTTTATAGTTTGGGCCAAACGACAATTTTTTTGCCAATGTGGCAATTTTCTTTTTCTCGACAATTTACTTTTAATCCAGATTATGTATTACCAATATTTATATATCTTGTTTAACTTGTGATACAAACATAATTGCAGAATTTGCGTAAGCCATAGGCTACAATATGCCATACATCATGGTTTGTTCTATAGCAGCAGTATAGCCATGTTTAAAACTTAAAATCCTACGAAGAGGATTATTATTAATTTGGGTTTCTCATAATTAAATAGAACTTGTTTCTTTTAATACCATAGATGTGCACTTTGAAATGGCACATAAAAATGTAAGAAGTAACAACAGCTGACTTCTCAATGTGGGCCTGGATGCCAGTAGTATGGCTTGCACAACTGAAATACTACTGTAGAATGGCACGCACATGAAGCGCTCTTATTGGTCGAACAGGGCACCAATGAAAACGCAACTCCTTTCTGCTTTACTACTCTCTCTGTCTGCTGCGCCGACTGTTCATTCATTGGTTTTCAGTTTTCATCCACTGCTCTTCGGTACAAATCCAGGCGCGAAAAGTCTACTATGAGGTGGAATTACTTCATCCAGAACACATTATGCACTATAGATTTTCTTTTCGTTTCAGATTTAAAAGATAAAGGCATACAAAGAAAAGAATATGTGGAGGAGGACTTTTCATGAGGTATTTCGAGGGAATTCGCAAGAATGTGTTTTATAACTTGTAACGTTAGATAATTGTATGATCCTGAAAATTTGGTTGTTGGTTTATATTTTAGGAGACGTTGCGGAAATTCTTAGTTTATGCGTTGCCTTTAGATAACCCAGTCCTTTTGTGTGGGGGATTTTCTCCCCTCATTCTTTGGTCAGATCGGAAGCTCATTTTCATAATTGCACCCCTTTTAAAACGTCCATTTCTTATAGTAACTTTTATATAGATTGTGATAATAAATGCTTTAGAAAATAACTAAACCTTTACATTCGAGCAGTATGTTTATGAGGTTGTTTTGGAATGCATGTTATTGAACAGGAATGCGACCGTTGCTCCACCCGTCAAGAGGGACGTTTTCTATAGGAAAACATTGTTTTTATATAGTACGCGGATCGAGTGTGATAAATATTGGTTTGACGATGGAAATCTACGGGCTTTCCTTAAAAGTACTAGGCTAAATTTGCCGTTTTAAGTCGAATTAGTGATCCAAACGATAGCATAAATACGTTTAAAACGTAGCATATATATTATATACAAACAAAAGGCTAAGAACAAGAATTGTTGTTAGCTTCGCTTTCGTCGAGGAACAGTGTATTTAAAAACCTTTGTAACGTTAAGTTAAAACATATTTTATGTACCGTTTCAGATTTTGCACTGTTTTTAGATTATGTTTCTTGATGAGTGGATGTATGGAACATTCTGTGCAGCTATCGCCATGTTTTTGAATAATTTGCTTTCAGAAACTTCCATGGAAGTTTCGTGTGTAACAAGCATTTTTGTTTCGTGTTCTCAAATAAGTTAAGTAACTGTTAATTTGTTGAAAACCTACTTTATCTTCACTCTTGTTGGTTTTGTTTCAAGGATACATTGTATGACAGTTTAGTCGATGTTTATGTTCTTGGCTGTATGAACCCCCGTTGTACAGAAAATGGCGGTACTGATTCACATCTTCTTGTTTTTTCCCAAAGCTGCTTCCTGTGTTCAAGTCAAATAACTCATAGTTCATATATTTTCTTTAAAAGCGTCATAGTTACATACAACAACCTTTTTTTAGGTTAGGCTACTAATGTCATCTTAAACAACAATGTGTTGTTGGGTATAGTCATTCGTTGTTTAGACTAGGTTACGTACGTTTATTGTGTTTTTCATTTCATATTTACTTTATCCTGTTTTGATATTTAAAAGAATGACTTTGAAAGCTGAAATAAAAATTGTTATGTTGCAGAACATTTGTATTATTATCATTATTATTAGCATTGTGCCTTTACACAATGTAAAGTTGAAAGTTTTACATTTTACATATTTCCCTTAATATTGTTATTTTGAGATACTGGAAGGAATAATAATGATGATTGTGATCCATAAATAAATAAAGAAGAATAATAATAATAAATCTTGGCCTACGTAAATTATTTGCACATCTCTGTAGAAAGCTATCCTTGTACAATCTGAATGTTAAAAATCACAAGTTGTTTTTTTATATTGATTTGAGAATGAAGATGGAACAATTTACTAATTGCCTATTGGTCTCAAATTCATTAAAAAAAAATTACATAACCCATGTGACGAGGTGGGCCTGACCTTTGACTGTGGGGCCTCTGCAAGCTTTAACAGGGGCCCCTTGAATGCTAACGAACAGGATTGGAATAATAATAAGAGATTTAATGTTTTATACATGCTTGGTTAGAGAGGCTGTTTAAATGTAGTGTGTAATGTTTGAAAATCACAACAGACCTGAAAAACAAATTAATTTGCTCATTGTCTCAAGCAGAATAAAGCTAGATGTTGTCACGCTCTTTTATAAATAAAAAGTGTACAACAACCTAAGGTTTTAAACGCTACAAATGCCCTCCATTCCTGGAAATCATTTTTTGTAAAGCACAACATAAAATAGTAATTTGTACTTATGCAAATATGAGTGTTTCATCTAATGTGCTCATTTCCAGGAACATTTGTTTGTACTGATATGGACAATTTTTGGTGTAGAAATGTATTTAATTTAACTAATTTTTGCTAACAATTTGATAATGTGCACTGAAAAATATCCACAAAACAAATTCAAGGATCTTTTCCAAAGTAAAAACTGTTATTTAATGCATCCAACAGTCACCTATTATTTTAATTGCTGGAATGTTCAGCAAATGTAGAAATAAAAATGTGTGGTATATAACAAATATTTTAAGGGATTGTACACAAGTTGTGTGGCTTAAATGTTTAGCTTGTTCTGCGTGCAAGCTGATTTATGTGAGAGGATGGTATATTTTTACATGATGCCCATTTTTAATGACATTTGGGTTTGTTAAAGTTCTTCAAGCAAGTATGCAGTCGGTGTTTTTTTTTTTTTTTTGCATATTTATAAGATCTTAAAGACTGCAGCCTTGAGTCACTGGTTATCAAGAATTTTAAAAAACAGACAAAAATATGACTTTTAAAGTTATCCTTTTTCTTCTCAAATAAAGCTTTGTAAATGTAAGATTTGTTACGTCTATGCATCACAATAAAAGTATAGTCTCATATGATATTATAAATGTTCACTAAGAAATTTTTTATTTATTTTTTCATTATCAGAATACATTGACAGCTGAATCAGCCTGTGCATTTAAACCTTAAAATTTGCATAAAAGGTGGCCATGTTTGTATATTTGTATGAGAAGTAACAAAATAATTAGAGTTCATTGACTTGTACGAGAGGCAATTAGCAAAATGCTGTTACGCCCACCAGTCTGTTTTGCTCATTTCTATATATTCAGAAATACTTTTTAATAAAATTTTAGGAGTGCTGGCCTCATGTCACAAACGGGCCACATCAGGGAGTGTAACCTAAACAATGGTCTTGTCTCAGAATTTCCTTACTCATCCACTCTACTGATCTGAAATGCCTGGATAGGTGAAAACAATATGGCCGACAGTCTAGCGTAGCCAAGTCCTCCATGCTCCTCTAATGGAGAACCTTGTAGGTTTGTTCCTGTTGATTTCAAACACATTACATATGTACAACAAAGGTGTCTTATAAGATCTTTGGATCCTCTTGACAAAATGTATATACTATAATACATGTGTAGTATGAACAATTTGAATGCATGTTAACTAATGTCTCTTATATGATGTTTGCTTCTCTTACGTAACTGAAATATTTGACCTCAACGTTAAATTTGTACTGTAAACAGTGAAGTCAGCATGTATTCGGCCCATGGCAAGCAACTTCTTTATGTGGTTGGGGGGAAAAAACAGCTCTATAGTGGAATGTTAAATACTGATATATTAGAGGCGAGTTTATTAGTATTGATATACCACGTTTTACACAAAATGCAAAAGCTTTTGTTTGAATTATTTCAGGATAAATTGTTACGAGAATGATTTGTATTAAATCTTTCCTCATTGCATTATGACAACACAATCTGATAATCATATAGATGATCATTGTTCTTTTCACTTATTACTTTCATGACCTAATTATTGCATTTTAATTAAAATTAAGCATTTTAATTCAAATTAAGTTTAATATCATATAAAAACATTTGCATTGTGAGTAAACACACCTTAAAGAATAGTTCTTCAACATTTACTAGCTAGAAACACATTTCTTAGCAATAATTCTCCACACATTTTTGATGTCTATGGTATGTTAAATATTAAGGTAAGCTGACATAAGATTCTGTGTAATACATTGCTTCTATTCACTTTGAAGAACATTCACAAGACTAAGTAGCACATCAAAGCACGTCTTGTCAGAATAGAAAGAAACATTTTATTTTTAAGCTCTTTATTTCTTGAGAAAGAAACAAAGCAACACAAATTCATCCTGAAAATAAAGTTTTTTATGTCACAGATAAACAAGCAATCTCAGATTTCTTTCTCAAGAACACAATGCTCTGTCACACAAATGTACAGCAACTCACACACTCTTAGTACAGCATACATTCCTGCTAAAAGATGCCCAGTTTTTAAGAAAATTTATATCACACCATACGAGCACACTACACAAACAACAAAAAAAGAAGTCCCGCACATAAAACCCTATGATGACAGTATTTATGATCGCCACAAACCCTAAACTTGTATACTAGGGAGTCTACAAATCAAGACATTTATTAAACAAATCTCTCAAGTACAGTGAGTTTACATGTACTTCATGTTTTTATAAATGTATAACTTGATGCAAACAGACAAAAAGAAAGAAGTCCTCAGGATCTTCTTAGTATCGTCCTGCAAAACATAAAAGTTCTATTAACATGAGTCTATAATTAAAATATCCATCACATTGTATACAATTCTGTGAGCAAACTGATTTCATGAGTAATACACTAGAAGTTAAGGCTTATAAAGCAGTCATGTACTTGGGCATATGTGGAAAATTTTGATTTTTCAAAGGATTTAAATCCACTCACGTGGGCTGTATGAGCGAGATCTTGAGCGGGACCTGTACCGGCTGTAATAAGGTGACGGAGAGCGCCTCCTGCTGGAAAAGAGAAAAACGGATCAGGATCCACAATGGGAATGTTTGACACACTGTAATGGCTTAAGTGATGTTCAGCCTAAAGGCCTGTTCACACCGGGACGAATATCAGCGCGCGTTATTCGTCAGCGTTTTTCAACGCGTTTTTTGTGTTCACACCCAAGCGTTTTTCGCGGACGATGAGCTGAGTGAACATGCAAATTCATTCCCTGACATTAGATGGCGCTTAATGTAAAACAGAACAGAAAATAGAATACTTTACTAGGGTGATCATATTCATGTCTCAATGTTTTATTATGACAGATTAAAAAAACGAATGAAATAATGATAGAAAAAATGTCTTCTGTATTAGAAAAATAAATATATAAATAATTAAAAGAAATGCCTCCAAATGTAACAAAAAATAGCTCTCACAAACTTACAAAAACGAACTAACAAAATCTATTTATATCTTTAGTTTTCATCCTCTTTATCCTGTTTTTCTTCCTCATCCACCTTGTTTGCCCATCTATATTTTGCTGTAGAACTGATCTTTCCCAGCAGTTTTTTTGAAAACCAGGACATTTTCATCACTTAAAAACAGCCAGGACAGGACGTGAAAACAGGACATGTTTAACACAAAGTTGAGATGTTGCCCAGAGATAAAAAAAAAACATAGCACTAGTTGTCGGATGAACAGATGCACGAGAGACGAGAGTTGTTATATTTCCCCGCGTTTAATAAAACCACCCAAAGTTACACTCGTCCTCATACATGGGGATCGAGCGAGGAAAAATACACAAACAAATATCTGGTCACAATAGAAAAATAAAATAAAAGAAAGAATAAGAGTCGACAGAGCGGTTATCTCCTCTCCTCACTTGTCAAAATCTAACTGACACGCACACTATGCGCAGTTCTCATCTCAACTCAGATTTCTATAAAGCACAAAGTGACCGTTTTACACATGTCCCGGGAAAACAGTACTGTTGGTCACCCTATACTATACTATTATTACAGAAATAATAATATAAATATTATCATATAGCTCTTTATGCTCCGAGACCAGCAGCTCAACTTGCCTTATAGGCTATCTCTTCTTCACCGTATGTGTGCTCGGCAAGACCGTTTTGTGTTTGAGCGCCCCCAAGTTATGTTTTACTGTAACTTCAGAAGCACCAGACACGTGAGCAAACCCGCCAATCTCGTTGGTCGGATAGGTTTTGACGCGGCGCGTCAAACCAAAAAAACGAACCCGAGGCGTTTTTTTAAAAATGACGCTTTTACGCGTGGCGTTTTTCGCGTCGGTGTGAACACTCACATTGGCGCTCATTGTTTAGTCACGAGGCGTTAAACGTCGACGAATATCGCGCGCGAAATTCGTCCCGGTGTGAACAGGCCTTTAGGCTAATAAAGTCAACCCTTATTCAAATATTATTAAACAATTGTTTTATTTTAGATAAAGCGGCATGCCAAATTGAGCACACATTTATTTTATTTTTTTCCACAGCTGTCATACAAAAAAAAAAAAAAAAAAAAAAACATGAACGTGCAAAAACCAACTAAGGACAAATAACTGATTATACTGTAGTTAAATAATTTTATCAGACAAATACCTTAAATTAAATTTTGTGTTTTGTTATTTACTCATTTTTATCCCTCTGATTATCTTCATTTTTGTCACTTTGAATTTTTTTTTTTTAATTTTACAAATTTAATTTTACTCTGTTTATTAATGTTTTTACTCAACATTTGTGCAGTTTTGGGATGATTTATGATATCTTTTAAATTTCTAAAAATAAAAAACAGCATTTTATGTAAAATTCACTTTATAAAAGACCCTGATTTCTAACTTTTATTCATGGATATAACATGAATAATATTACATGGTTTAATGTAAGATTTATAGGATTTTTTTTTTTTTTTTTTGAAAATGCGGAAAAAAAAAAAATCACTTTAACCACTAGATGGCTATAGAGCTCCACTACATGCTATAAACCATTTGACTAATCAAAACACATTTTCACAAGTTTTTCCAGTTGGATTCATATCTAAATATTATAAAATCACAATCATAACAAAACAAAAAAAACTTTGTCACAGTGAAAATAAATATCGAACAACTAGGAACAGTAATTGGTGGTCTCATCTAATACACTCAGGTGTTTATGCATCAGTGCACTGCAGGCAGTGTGCATAGTATAGCCTTACAAATGTATTCCTGTGTGTGCGTGCACTGTGGATATTTTTTGCATTGTTGGAAGTGTGCCACTTTATTTCCGTCTATGTGATCCGCATTGTGTCTGATTTTGATAAATATACATCATTTGGGGTCCCTGGGTGTCTCTAGGGAACCCAAAGACAACTAGTTTCACTTTTTTTTTTTTTTTTTTTTTTACATAAAAACAGATTTCACTCAATTGTTTTTGTAGATCTAGAGAGTGTTAAGAGCCGTAGAAAGTTTCACACCATTTAGACAAAGAGAACTTTTTTTTTAATTTGAGTAAAAGTCATTTGCAGTCAAAAGACCCCAAAGATAATCAGAGGGTTAATCTATTAATTTTTTTTAAAGTTATCATATTTTGATGGTTTAATTGAACTTCTAGGGTCATTAAAAACATATGACTTTTGGTAACTGCTGTACGTATATTCATGTTACCTGTATCTGTAGTCATACTCGTCATAGCGGTCATATCTGTCATAGCCACGATCATTATATGAGTCTCGTCTTCGGCCACCACCACCGCTGCTGCTGCTGCTCCCACCTCCATTACTAAAAGAGTCATATTTTAAGTGTTATTAAAAACCATCATACAAACCACTTGCTTATTTTGCCTGCAAAATACTCACTGTGTGGGCCGACCCATGTAGATCCCAGGTGTGGGTGTGTGTGGACGTTTAGTGATGGAGTAATCCACCCTGATGCGTCTTCCATCCAGCTCCATGCCATTAGCCCGCTCCATTGCCTATGGTGAGGGACAAATGGCCTTTTTAGACAGGATATATTTACGAAGCAGTAAAAAAAGTCTTGTTTTGAAAGATTAAAGTAAGTTTTGCAGACCTATTCACTAATTGATCATTCAGACTGCTTAACTGATTATTAAACAAAAAACGAATAATTCGCTCACCTTACTATTGCATGCATGAAAATTTTACTTTACAAGCAATATACAGCCAAATACTTTGAAACACGTCTTATTGCAATGCAATACTAAAATGATCATGACTATTTCAGTTCTGAAAAACAGAAATGACCTGATATTTCCAGATTTTGTATGGGAAACTCTTTATAAGTCAATGTGTTCACTTGGCTACAACATGTAATCCGAAATTGTCCTTAAACTACAATTAAGTCAATTGCTATACTTCTTATGCCCGGGACTATACTTATACTTATTGACTATCTGATACAAATTACCGTACATTCCTAATCTGCCTTACAGTCGTTAGGCGTGTCCCCTGATTTAGCCCATGAACATGCGTTGGCAGGTCATTTACATTTGGGGAAGTACCTCTTTAGCATCATCGATACGCTCATAGTAAACGAAGGCAAAACCCCTAGAGCGCCCCGTTCGCTGGTCGTAGACAACGTTGACACCGGCTAAAGGGCCGTAACGTGAGAAGACCTCTCTCAGATCTCGCTCTGTTGTGTACAGACTGAGACCAAACACACCTAGACATGTGTTTGGGTCTGGATTGGCCTGAAAGAGGTACAGAGGTGTGAGCACTACATCACAAGACAGATGATTCAAAACCCCAAAAATGTAATAACCACCAAATAATACAATCCAACATTGTGTCTATGACCTTTCATTTCATTTATTTACAAATATTACTGTTCATGTAAATATGTAAATATTAAACTTACATTATCGCTTCTTTGATGAGACATTAACTTAAGTAAAAGGAAAAAAAAACATGCTGCAATTCATTCCTTTGTATAAAATTTTAGATCACAAAAAAATATTCACATGCAATGACATTAAATAATTACTGGACATGATGGAATGCTGCACAACATTCTTTTTGTATGAAATAACCATTTTAGGTTTCCCAGTGTTTATTGTTACACCCCTAAAAAGAGATGCATGTACCATTTTTCAGGAAATACTTCACTGCTTTCTCTGGTGGGACGGCAAATCAACATGACTGCTTAATTTCCTGAAAATTCTCCGGGTAACTGTGTGACAGTATTTAATAACCCCTGTTATAGAGTTTTTTTAAAGCAAGAACAAACATTACAAATTTCCATCCAACAAAACATCTCTTAAGGCATTACGGTATGAATATGGTCATTTCATGAGCCATCTGAAGGGCTTTCACAGTCACTGCAGGAGGACAAAGCGATTCTTAAAAGTCACAAAATGGACCTCTTAACCCCTTTAAAAAGCAACATGGAGACCTGTTTGGTCTAGTGATCATTGTTAAAATGTTAAGAAAGGTCCACATACCCTGGCATCACCATGACTGTGTGAGTCTTTTTTGGAATCATGGCTGTGTGAGCTCTGTTGATGTAATAAGAAGGAATGAAAGGGGTTATTAAACACAGTCATGCTCATCCCCGTGAGGCTGTGATGAGGGTTTGCATGCATTTTGTACAAAACAGAGACTCACAAGTTTGAGACTAGTATTTAAAACACATCACTTCTTAAAAATACATAAAAAGGTTTTGAACTAAATCAAGTTGTTACGTTTTAAGCGTAGCTGTTATTCAATAAAAACAGGACTATATAGCTTTTAATTGAATTGATTTCAAGGGATAGTTAATCCCAAAAACATTGTGTCTTTATTCACTCACCCTCAAGTTGTTACAAACCTGTAAGCCAGTCATTCCCAACTTTTTGACTTGAAATTCCCCTACTATCCAAAACAGTATGCCCCATATATACTAAGATAGTAGTATTTTTTAGCTGCAATTATGATAATGCTTCTTCCCCCCCAAAAAAACTTAAAGGAGTAGTTCACTTTAAAAAAAACTTTTGCTGATAATTTACTCACCCCCATGTCATCCAAGATATCCATGTCATTCATTCTTCAGTCGAAAAGTAATTAAGGTTTTTAATAAAAACATTCCAGGATTTTTCTCCATTTAATGGACTTTACTGGTAACCAAACGGTTCAAGGTCCAAAAGACAGTTTCAGTGTAAACTTTTCAAAGGGCTTTAAACGATTCCAGACAATGAATAAGGGTCTTATCAAATGAAACAATCGCTCATTTAAATAAAAAAAAACAAAACAAAACAAAGTTTAAGTTTTATAAGCTCAAATGGTCACCTTGCTCTATTCTGTGATGTGCGTTCGTGCCTTTTCTGTTCGAACTCGTTTATCAAAATGATCAAATCTTTTTTAGTGTCATTTGGTTCATGCAATGAACGAAATGAACAAATTGACACAGGAAAAGATTTGTTCATTTTGATGAACGAGTTCGAACAGGAGAATCACGAACGTGCATCACAGAACAGAGCAAGGCGACCATTTGAGCTTATAAAACTTAAACTTTGTTATTTATTTATTAAACGAGCGATCGTTTAGCTTGATAAGACCCTTATTCATTGTCTGGAATCGTTTAAAGCCTTTTGAAAAGTTTGCACTGAAACTGTCTTTTGGACCTTGAACCGTTTGGTTACCAGTGAAGTCCATTAAATGGTGAAAAATCCTGGAATGTTTTCATCAAAAACCTTAATTTCTTTTCGACTGAAGAAAGAATGACATGGACATCTTGGATGACATGGGGGTGAGTAAATTATCAGCAAAAGTTTTTTTTTTTAAAGTGAACTACTCCTTTAAATTAATTGAACAGAATTCATTTTGTGATTGCAGAAATCTAAAGAACTATAAGTTCTTCAAATACAACAATATATATTGAGGGGGAGCAGGGATGATTGCATTTTACTTCTTGATGTTGTGTTTTTCAGCATTTGACTTAATATTAGTAAGAGTTTTATTTGAATGTATTCATTTCAATATTTTCATTGTGATCCTGGACACCCAAGAAATTTGCTGAGGCCCCTGGCTCATTGGTTGACAACCACTACTGTATGCTGTTATTTATTTATGACTTGGTATAAAATGAACAAAATAAAAAAACAACTTTCATGAAAATGACTATGTAAACTTTGAGCAATTTTTAACTGCGTAAACGTAGCTATGGCCCATTTAAACTTTGAGCCCAAACCATGGAACTCACCCGGCTGCCAGCGTGTCTGCGGCGGTTAGACATGGGCGATGCGCTCTGGCTCCGTCTGCGGCGGTATTCAGGGCTGTATGAGCGAGAACGAGACCTTTTCCGGTGGGAGTGAGACCGAGAACGGCTGTAGCGGCGATTTGAATGCCGACGAGAGCGGGACCTGGAAAGGACCAAAAACAGAGAGTGAGAGATAGCAAAATAAACAGACATGAAGACAATCAAGAAATAGCTTTATGACATTCAGCTAATGTTTGGTCTAACCTGGACTTGGAGTGGGATCGGGATCTCGATTCAGAACGTTTGGATGCTCGGGAAGGGCTGGGAGAGCCAGACCTGCTCTCATTCTTGAGTTGGACAGGACTGCCCCGCTCCGATTTGGATGGTGAGCGGGATTCCTAATGTCACAGCAGTGTGTTACAACATTTACAAGACAAAAGATTCTCAAAGCAAGCTAACTTACACACTCACACGACATTCATAATTGCAGAAATCCAAACATACACTTTATTACAGCTGTGGAGAAAAGTGTTAGAATTACTTCTTAAACAATATCATGGATTTAAAAAAAAAATGCCAATAACATTATCGATACATTTACAAAGGCTACAAAGTCATCACAGGTCCTCGTGATGCTTTTTCTTTAGCCGAATCACCACAGTAAAGCTACAAACATGCAAATGATCATCAAAGAGAGATTAGAAAGACACTTGGAACACAAATTTTGCATTTACTTAACCTACTGACTCATTCATTCTTCTGTTTTCAGTATAGGCTATTCCTTTCTCTCAGGCATTTTATTCTTCGGTCTTCATTTGTTCAGTTTTCATTTTTCCTCTCCTTTTCATTTCTTCACCCCAATCTGAAACCTTTTTTTCTTTTTTCTGCTTTAGACATAATGCGAGCGTGCTTCTATCTGACCGATCTTCCGTTCTTTTTTCCCCTTCCCACTTAACCGTCTGCTCTGTAAACATTTTCTCTGTAAAAGCCTTCGTTTATCTTGAATATTCTTCCACATTCTTGGCCTTAACTCTTCAAATCCTTCACGACCAATAACCTTAATGAAAAAAGAACATTCAGAGCAATTAAGATCATGGGAAATTTAGGGAGAAAAATGAATTGAACTATTCAAATTGTACCACTCCTTTTGAAATACAGATGTTGGTTTGGTTATATAATCATGTGATGTAAGAGACAGAAGGTAGGGAAAGATCAGAAACGTTGGAAAGAGAAACCAAAAGTACACATACTACTATTGTGTGAATGTGGTAGTATTAGTATATCATGTATTAACATATTTCTCTTCAGTGTCTACTTTAATAACTGTAACTTAACTTACTATTATAAGACCAGCAGGCAATACACTACCAAAAGGACATATTATTAACTTAAACAAATACGTGATAAACAAACAACGTAGTTACATTTATTTGATATTCGACCTTGTATAGGTCTCATAAGCTCTAAAGTGACAAAATATTAAATGTTTGGCAAATTATTAACCGATAAGTATGTATAAGCTGATCTATCTGCTCAGTTAATGTGTAAATACACAAAAGAAAGCGGAAGCTAAAGTTAGCTGTTCGCTACCGCAAAACAGAAAGAAAGAATATTTGAAAGTAAAGAGCAGAACGGTTGACACAACTATACTGCTTACCCTCCCCTCGAATTGTGTCTCCTCGACATCACTCATTTTTAAAATATGAATGATTGGTAGAATGAAAATGAAGATATTCTTCCGCGAAGACTTCCGCTCTCAGTGTAACTGCAGAAAATGGCTGACCACACCAGCTGAAGCGCGAGGGGAACTGGTATGGGAGGAGATTCACTCAACCTCTACGTCACATCCGCTCAATGTCTGGAGACGGATGGATGGATGAACATCTACTACGATTTATAGATATAAATTACAGATTATAAATCGACATCCAAAATAATAATATTGTATTGACACGGTACATAAACCATAGTAGTATCTGAAGCACTTTGTAGACATTTCAAATTTTATTTAATCACTATAATCACAAATCTGTGTTTTCAACTCTTGTCTTGACACAAATGAAGTCTGGTACATCTTTTATTGCATGGATTGAATTGTAGTACCTGGTGTACAGTTCTGAAAGCTTAATGCTAAATTCAGTTTTGAGGTAAATCCCCACCAAGTCAGCCTGCAATAGAGACATCAATCAACTATTCAGAGAATATTCTTTGGATCCACAGTTCAATAGTTAATGCGTAGAAACGCACGTAATCCTAACGATTAAAAGGCGCCAACAGTAGCAAGGATATGATGCTGTACATGGAGTCTTCTGCAGATACATTATGAAACACTCAACTGTATATAAAAATCAGTTTTCTGTCAAAAAACTATAATAATCTCATCCTATCACTCTCTCAGGTCATATATTTCATATTGCAAATAAGTTATAAAATATATTTCTTATCCATGACTAAAAGACAAAACAATTAAGCTGAAGCTCATGTGGACAACTAAAAAAATGTCTAAAAGCTGCTTTAGTCTAAAAAAAAATATTTATTTATATTTATCTCTGTACAGTCTTTGCTGTAGTGACACAGAAGATGTCCATAGCCACAGTTTTCTATTTTAAAGAGTTTGGATTATGTGGCCTGTCAGGTGATTGTGGCAGGAACTGCAGAGGGTTACTACGTCTGTCTGGCCGATGGGCCGGCATATTTGGCTTGGTGGGCAACTTTGAAACAGCAACTTTGGCAGAAAGGAGAGTGCCGGCTCCAGCAGCAGGATGGGAGATGTTGTGCAAGGAAGCGTTCACAGCAGCATCCACTTTCCCCTCCAGCTTCACCAAACGGTTGAGGATGTCATCTAAGAGCACAGCAATTGTCTTCTTCAAGTCAGCTTCAGTGAAAAGAGATAATGAAAGTATTAGTAGTGTTATTTCTAAAGCTCTTTCGGACACACCCATCCAGAAATCTAAGTAGGCTATTCTTTCACATACGCTTCACATGCACAAAAAGAAAAGAAAGAAAAAGCATGAATGAGAATAATGTTCATACTTTATAAAAGATAATGTAGAAGGATTACAGAATTACATGTTAACAGTTTACAATAAGGTTTCATTTGTAAACATTAGATTACATAAGTTAATGTGAACTAACACAACACTTCTACATCATTTTTAATCTAAATTATTGCACATTTAAAATAAAAAAGTAAAATAAAAAGCTGCATTTGCTAATATTAGCTAATGCACTGTGACCTAATAGTATTTTTTATTAACTAACATTAACAAAGATTAAAAACTTTTGTAAAAAAATAAAGAAGCTTATTGTTAGTACACAACACATAAGTTAACACATTAACTAATGTTAACAAATTAGACCTTATTGTAAAGTATTGTAAAGTGTAAACCATAAAAGAAACCAATATGGTTAACTTGTTAATATTAGACAATGCACTAGATATTATGAACTAATTTAAAGATGTACAATGCTTGTTCATTATTAGTTCACTTTTAGATTAATAAATGCTATTATATATATATATATATATATATATATATATACACACACACACACACACACACACACATATATATATATATATATATATATATATATATAGTTCATGATAGCTATTCCATTAAATAGCATTAATTTGTTAATGTAAATTAATTTAACTTCATTGTAAAGTATCACTCAAGTAACAAGTTAAAACTGTGAAATTTAGTTTATCACAAACATATAATGCATGACTCGTATGGACTGTTTTATGGCACATTTACATTGCTTTTTAACACTATAAAACAGAATACAAGTTTGGAACAACATGAGGGTGATTCAAAAATGAATAACAGTAAATACTTACTATATCCTGCCATGGAGGTGCCATGGGGCCCTGAAGGATTCTGGTTCTCCTCGCTAAGGACTTTGACGTAGCGATGGCTGAGCTCAAGGATCTGTTGGCGGAGCTCTGCGCTGCTCTGCCGGCGTGGTTGTGTGAAGGTGTAGTGAAACAGCAGCAAACACCAGGCCAGGCCGAAGAGCACCAGTACCATACTAAGTTTGTGAGACATGCTCCTACGCAGCAGACAGCCCAGCATGGCAATGCAGCAGGTCTGATGGGACCCCAGTTAAGGGGATGGGGTGGGGACAGGTTTAAAAGAGGCTGTCAAGTTCAGGGCTGGGGACAAGATCAGGTAATAAGGTCACTGATCTCATACATTTGTTTATCCTTTTTTGGGGGGTGCAAGGAATATCTGTAAAACACAAAAACAGGCAATTAAATGGTACTTGCCCTAAGATATATAATAATATCAGATTTTATGAACGTGTTTTTTGCAGAGCCTCAGATTTCAGAGTGCATGAATAAATTACATTTCCATCCAAGAGAATAGGAACCTTGTCATCGCTCTCTTTCACTATGGTCACAGTACTATTCTCCACCAATCACATATCAATCACTGACTGAGAAGATACTTTAAATAAATTAATAACGCAGGAGGGAGAAATTCGACCACTTCTAACTTTACACCACAAAATCAGCAGCACAATATTGGTGAAATAAAAATGTAGTGTTTTTGCGGATAGATTATATTAGTCAAGGCGACATATTAAAGCTTGTGTAGAGTGGTCAAAGAACAGTATTTACGTAGTGTGCTCCACCCTGTCAAGCTTTTGTGTTCGTTTACAAAGCTGTCAAAGCATAGTCACATGATATTTAAGACGGTAATCACAGTATAATTGGGTTAAAGCGCTGGGGTCGACATTTCATGCCTAGCTGAACAGATCATAAGTTAAACAATGCCATAAAGTTATTTATTAACAGTTTAGCTGTTGATGCTATCATATAGTTGTTATGTTATTGTCTTTAGAAAAGGTATAACCGAAAAATAGGATCACTGATATTGGGAAAGTAGCACTGGCAAATTAAAAAAAAAAAAAACAGTTTTGGATTCTGCCTAGACTCGTATCAATCTTCGACACGTGCTCGGGGGGTCATTTTCACTCGGTCTGCATACTGCATTACTATTACACACATTCTTATTATCGCTTTAAGACAAGGCCGGTTGGGTTGTGAAAGACACTAAGCAGCTGGTACAGCCTGAGGAAACTTAATCCAATAACATATATAACTCAAATAGAAATTACCTTAAATACTTTAGTCAAGATGACAGATTCGCTGACTCCAAATTGTTGACATCTTCTTAGTACGTTTGCATGCATGGCATCCATACATTAACGTTATTCAAACTGCAGCAAAACTTCAAAGCAAGCGTCTCTGTATAAAGTAAGAAGCGAATTGTTTTACAGCTAAAACGCCTTAAAATAAAAGCCAGTTTATCGTTCGGAGCCGCTTGATGTGGAGAAACAAGGAACAGTATAGCAAAACGTTGAGTTGAGTATTTTCCTGCGGTGACAAATACGACCTTTTGCGTACGACGTGATGTTACGCACTATCGATGTCCGGGTTGTGAATGAATTGTTCTTTGAGTCGAATCTGTCTAAATGAAGCTAATGAATCTTTTCACAAAGGCGAATTCTTTCACATTGGACTGAACGGTTCGTTCACGAAACGAATAAAATTATTTCGAGCAGTTGTCGAGTTATGTGCAAATTAAGGTGCGTGTGCTAGGTGTGTAACTGTATCTGATGGACAGAAAAGTTAGAACAGACATGTATGAAACGTTCAGGACTTTGATCGTAAAACATGATTATAACCGACAAAACACTTTTTTCAGCCAGTGAGCCAGACGATGAACACTTAATATTATTTTCTGTTAACGCAAATAATATTTATGTTGTAAATGACCTCATGTTTTTATGAGCATGTGTATATGTCTATGACATGCGATAACGCAAGTACGCACTACGTCATAACGTAAAAGAATCGCTGAATCGTTTTCCTGAAAAGAACTGTTTGAAGGAACCGATCTCGTGACTTCATCACGCATTTACGTAAAAGTCACAGGGAGCATGGGAAATGTATTCAATTTGTACAAATGTAGTCGAGGGATGCACTAAAATCTCTATATTATGCTATTGGACATTACTTATAAGATTATAATAAAACCAATAATACGATTTTTACATTCGCATATTTTTCGCTCTTTCTTTTTACCTGGTTTTTGACTACGTTAGACAAACTGATAAGTGTTGTTTCGTCGTTGCCTAGAAACACAACGCCAAGAAAAGTCTTCATTCCCAACAAGTTGTCCTTTGTCAGCGTTGCAGCGCGAGACTTAATTTATATAAACAGACAAAACAACAAAATAGACTCATAATCACCGTGGAATGGAAAATATACAAATCGACAAAAATGCAACCAGTGCAGTGGAGGCCTATTTAGAATACAGAAGGTGGGTTTGTTTGAGGAAATCGGTGAGCTGACTAAAGTCTGTTAAAACAACAAGAACAACAACAAAAAACTTTATTTTGATCTTTTCACTTCCTGTTCTGTTGATTTGTACACTCCTTTGTAGTTCAAGTAATAAACTTGTCAGTTTGAAGATGTGATATTGTATTTCTCCATCATTGAATGTCATGTGTTAGGATTGTTGGGGAAGATGATAGAGGGAGGATGTTTTCAGAGGATGAGTACAAGAAATACAAAGAGACAGTGGTCCCAAGAAGATTACGAAACCGCCTTTACGTCAGTTTTGGCATCCCAGGACAGATAGACTGCAAACTCATTGGACCAGAGACACCTTGCTTTTGTACACACAGGTATGGATCACCAGTCATACACATACTTGATGTACACATACAAAAACAGATTAATTGATGTTTCTATTTAATTCTCAGGTATAAACAACACTGCACAGACTTTGAGGAGTTGCCAAAGGAAAGGCCTATACTTTTGCCCTGTAGGGTCAAAGGTTGTCACTGTGTGTCCTATGAATACGTTCATCTCAACGGCTCTAACCAAGTACGCTGCCAATGCAAACACACAACCAGTGAGCATGCTGAAGTTTCAGGGCACCTGTGCAAGAAATGTGAGTTTTGCACCATTGTGACCATTGTCATCATGTAACACATAAGAATTTAATAAAACTTAAAATGAGTCTCTGTTTTAAAGTTACCTGTTCACACATGCAGGCACTCAGTGTACTGGTTATCGAAGTCCATTCACCTGCGGCTGTGGCCAGCCTGGATATGCTCATGTGACAGTGGTTGAAACCAGGGAAGAGCGCCTGACACGGGGACACCCGGTGGGCAGAGCTGTTCCGTATGCGGCTATGGGAGGCCTGACTGGGTTCAGTTCACTGGCAGAAGGCTACCTGAGACTGGATCCCAGTGGCATAGGCAATGCATATGAACATCACACACAATAGGATATTCATGTCACCTGATCAATGATTTGGTGCCATTACAAACATTATATATATATATATATATATATATATATATATATACTGTATATTATTAAAGTATCTGTCTACTAGATCAAGATTTTGGGTCAAAATGTATATTAACTTTTTGCCTTTTTTAGTTTCACTTAAAGACAAGTTTGGTATTTTACACAAAGCCCTGTTTTAAGATCGTTTCTGATGAAATAGAATGGTTAAGATTGAAATTTGGACACAAACTAGTGGCCCGAGAATTTTCAGGGTCTGTGGTTGCACCCCCCACCAGGTTTTATCATAGTTTTTGTCCAACTCCATTGACTTGACTTTGGAGAAAACTACGATAAAAACTGTTGGAAAGCATCTTTTGCAGCGATGTTGGTGTGAGCATGTCAGTGAAAACTCCAGATCACTCGGTGAGTTTAATGTCTTCTTTGTAAACTAAAGTTTAATGCGTTTTAGGAATCATTGTTCTTGTGCACCAATGCATCCATTGTGGAGGTGGGGGGGGTGCAACCACAGAAACCGAAAATTCTCGGGCCAAAATTTCAATCTTAACCGTTCTATTTCATCAGCAACGATCTTAAAACAAGGCTTTAAAAGTAAAATACCGAACTTGTCCTTTACTGTTTCTGCAGTGTGAAAAAATATTCACGTTTAAATTGGTTAAATTCCTGATATAGTATCTGCTTTTGACCAGCAGAAGTCAGTAGTGACACATGCTTCTGCTTTGCTTCACCAGCATTGACGGGACCGTGTGAGAGAGATGTGTCTTTGTTTTCAATGAATTGGCTTTAAATTCCTCTTCTCTACTTCAGAATAATAGTAGCAATTAAAGTACGTAATTAAAAGAGTGTTTGTGCTCTATCTATGAGACACAGAGGGCCGCATGCTCTGTGAACTCTGCAGGCTCTGTAGCTTTCATTCAATCGTTTTCTGTTTGAGGAGCAGAAAAAAAGAAGAAACAATTTCACCCCTAATCATTGGTACAGTTCCACTAGAATGGTTTGCTGTATGTGCTGCATGACTAGTTCTCTCTCTCTCTCTGTGTGTGTGTGTGTGAGTGTGTTTAGAATATGTTTGAATGTGCTACTCTGTATTTGTATTTGTGAATGTTTTATGACTCATCCTAAGCTTCTCAAGATTCCATTAGATTGGATTCGTTACGACTTCCTCTTTATACGTTCCTACTCTCTTCCTCTGTTCTGATATGCATCTCCACTCAATTGCTCTTGAGAACATCTGTATGTCTCATGAAATGTGCAAATGCGAGTGTGTGACCTGTGAGACTTGCCTTTGGTGACGTCGGTGATGAAAAACCGGCGATGAGACCAAACGCAGACTCTTCTCATTACCACACTTGAAATAAAACTTGCGGCTCATTGGTGGATTTTTCATTGCCGCCAACACTCTGAAAATACCTCGCTGATTTATTTAGAAGTCTCTTTTGTACTGCCGCTCTTTGCCTGGTCCTCTATTTATATTAAGCCTCATTTAGATCGTATTATATTATGCACCCTGTGCCTCTCCACCTCGTCAATGATATCTTTAATTCGTTCCCTCTCTTTTGTCCCCCTCCTCCAAATCCCTCTGCTTCAAATCTTTAGTTACACAGAAATCAGTTACAGACACAGAGCGGGAGAAAACACAGCATGAAGTGGGTCTTAGTTCACTGGTTGGCCGATGTTCTTTGCCATGTTGTGCATTCACTCTAAACAGAGAAAGATTCCTCAAACAGATGGTTATCTCCAAAGAATAAAATCCTCATTTACTCACCTTCATGTCTCTTTCTGCCTCCTCATGGATCAAACCACTCAGAAGTAGAATGTCCAAACAGCTCTATTCCATAATGATAGTAAATGAGGACCAAGACTTTTAACGAATAACCCCTTAAATCTGAACTTACACTTACAAAGGTATCAGAAGGTGTATTTCTACTAATGCTTTTACAATGGATTGTATCCTTTCAGAAGCTTGACAGACCACGGCCACTATCCAATTCCACTAGAGCAGTGAACATTTTTAAAAACATACCCATTTGTGTTCTATGGAAGAAAGAATGTCATATTCGACTGGAATGAAACGAGTGATTATGTAGAATTTTAGTTTTGAGGTGTAATATCTTCAACAATTAATATTCTGTATATTCTTAATTAATGCATTTCTTTAATTATATTAGGCTATATAGATTTTGATTTAGAGCCCTTAAATATACTTAAAGCTACACTGTGTAACTCTTTTAGTTTATTCTTAGCTAAAAACAGTTAGTTCTTTCAAAAATATGTGTGCTCATTAATGTATATTTACTTCGTTCAAGTAATAAAGTATTCTCGTGAGTGTATAATATGCCATTGAAAATACATACAGGTAAGGGGTATTCTAAGTCGGTCGCCATGTTGCCCCTCCATCTTGAAAGTACATTAGCCAAAGAGGGACATACCCGTTAATTCAAGCTTCGCCTTTCGCGTTTATGTTTGAGTTAACATGGACGAGGTCGAACTGGAAGCCATGTTAATCTTGGACTACAATGGCCACCGTAGGAGTTAAAACGAAATCGGAATTGAGAAGAACCAACCCGATCACACTAAATGCGTCTTTATAGCACGCATGTGTATAGTCGTGTAATATATACGCTAAAGTGAGTTTTTACGTGCATATGATACGCATTGGTTGGTTAGGTTAAGTTTAGGTGTGGGGTAGGGTGCGTGTGTATTGTACGTTTGGCTAGAATTAGTGGTGTGCGTGTGTATTATACGCAAATGAACTGCGTATCAATTGCACGCGAAAAACTGCGTCTCATATGCACGTAAAAACTAATTTTCGCGTATAAATTACACGATAAAACACGATGCGTGTTATAGAGACGCATTTACGTGAGAACAGGCTGGAAGAACAGAAACTAATATTCACTGGATGGTCATATACCTTTTCCCTGCTAGATGGGGGTAAAAATCACACAGTGTAGCTTTAAGGTTTAATTTCCTGCAACTGACTCAACTGACAATTTTTCATTATGGAACATTAAAATGCACCCTAATCTGGTGCTTTTAGAACAATTTACACTCTAAAAAATGCTAGGTTGTTTTAACCCAACTTTGGGTCAAATATGGACAAACCCAAACGTTGGGTTAAAAATGTAATTAAAAAATGTAACCCAATGGCTGGGTTTGTCCATAGTTGACCCAAAGTCGGGTTAAAACAACCCAGCATAAACTGTAAACTCTAAAAAATCCTGTTTTGTTTTAACCCAATTTTGGGTCAAATATGGACAAACTCAAACATTTGGTTAAAAATGTAATTTAAAAATGTAACCCAATGCCTGGGTTTGTCCATATTTGACCCAAAATTGGGTTAAAACAACCCAGCATTTTTTAGAGTGTTAAAAAATGTAATCCAATGGCTTGGTTTGTCCATATTTGACCCACAGTTGGGTTAAAACAACCCAGCATTTTTTAGAGTGTATAATTGGAGATTTTTATTTTGAATGAATAAATGTTTTGTGAAGTGTATTTGTATTATAAAATCCGGTAACACTTTATTTCGATAGTCCACTTCTGACATTCTACTAACTATAAGTAACTTTTCAACTACATGTCAACTAACTGTCATTATAGTATTAGTAGACTGTCAGCTTAATATCTACTAACACTTTATTTTGTTGGTCCCCCAACAGATATTCAACTGACTATAAGTAACTTGGCGACTACAAGTAAACTTATTCTCCTAACCCAAATCCTAACACCTAACCATAACCTAACAGTCTACTGACAGTCTACTATAATATACTAATACTCTAATGAGAGTTAGTTGACATGTAGTTGAAAAGTTACTTATAATTAGTATTAGAACGTATAAAGTGACTATCAAAATAAAGTGTAACCTAAAATCCAGCTATCCTTAAATTCCATGAGGGTTTGTTATACCATATTTGCCAAAAAGTGATTTTTTTTTTTCATTTAGATTGCCATAAACCAGGCCTGGTGGCCTCTTTGCTCCATGCATAAAATAATAAAGTGCACTGCAGTTAAAATATCGATTTTCCAATCATGTGCACTTTATTGGAGATTTTTAGTTTGAATGAATAAATGTTTTGTGAAGTGTATTTGTATTATAAAATCCAGCTATTCTTAAATCCCTTGAGGGTTTCTTGATATACGATATTTGCCTAAAAGTGATTTTTTCATTTAGATTGCCATAAACCAGGCCAGGTGGCCTCTTTGCTCCATGCATAAAATTATAAAGTGCATTGCAGTTAAAATATCGATTTTCCAATCATATACGCTCAAAAGAAGTGACTTATTGGAGGGGGAATTGCTTATTTAAATACACTGCACACACACATACATGCAGTGTTGTAATAATGTGATAAGTCCACAATAATGAAACGCTTGCTTTGACCTGCTTCTTTCCATATACTTCTTTGATTTAAAAAAAAAAGAATGAAAGAAGAAATCAAAAAGGCTCTTTGAACTCATTAAAAATGCATCACATGAAAAATGAGAAGCAGCAGTTTATTAACAAAATATAAAATTACCATCCAATTGAGCCTTTGAATGACGACATAGAAGAAAATCGGGACAGGATTACATATAAAGGAGCTGGTGTAAATGTTTAATTAATCTGATTAGATTCAGCAGATGTGCGCCACTAAAGTGATTCACATTGAAATCAGATTAATTCCCTTCCTTGCTGTGATACAGTGCATGAATTTTAATTCTGAGCTGAAACGAGTAAGTAATCACAGCAGTGATTAAGACAGCAATTTGCTACCGTGCCATGGTTTTTGAATCACCTCTGTCAGAGCTGAGATCACGAACTGCTGTGATTCAGATTATTGATGTGGCTTCATTTGTTTATGACACACTTTGTCTCTTTTTTTTTTGACTGAAGCTTGCAGGTGTCCAAGGGAACGCAAACAATCTACAAACACACACCTGTGTTCAAAGAGGACACTGGAGTAAGCTAGCGGAAGGGATGATGTCTGATCTGAAAGGTGACATATCGATTTAGCTTGAGTGTTTGATGATTGTCCGTGTGTGTGTGTGTTGATATCAACCCTGATGCCTAACTTCACATATCCTTTGGTATAATTTTACCTTCCATTATCTTTTTCATCTAATCAGTCTACCCTGTATAAATTACATCTTCCTGATGACCTTAATCTAAAGACTAGACGCAATGAAATCACTTCACAAATTCCCCGTCAGTGGAGAAAAATGCAAGGAAAGCTTCAAAATACCTCCTCGCAAGTCTAATCTCCTTGCCATGGAAACCTTTCTGAGGTCTTTAGAGCAACTGATGTACTTTTATAGGAGTCACCATGGTGTCGTGATTGACAGGCTTTGGGGAAGAACATAAGAGAGTGGAAAATAGACCTGAAAAATATTCACCCGTGTTAGGTTATAGCTCAAATTCGTCACACGAACCAGCTGTCAATATATGATATATTTCAAGAAGTTGAGTTTTTATTACTTTATTAATACTTAATCAGTTTTACTCAAACTGCAAACTTGCTATACTAAGTCAGGAACTGTCCAGCGAACTATGAATCACAAGGCACTTCTTGAGATTCTGTTCAGACTTTATTATTAGTCTGTTTATATTACGTTGAAGCCTCGTAAAGTGTCGCCTTAAAGAGTTTCTCGTCTCAGTCTCCCATAAGCCTGACAGATTGCCACACAATTGTCTGAGTCTATGTTGTGTGATGTTGAAAAGAACAACATCAATTACCTGGAATCAAAGCAGTGAGACCTAAAAGTGCGTCAAGACAATTGCTTTTTTCAATTTCTTTGTTAAAAGGCTTGAAAATCGACGCTCGGAATGCATTGTGGCCGTGACTCGAGGTGTGCTTCTGCTCCTTTCCAATCCTTTATTCTGCTCAGTGGTGCTTTGAAGGATTGAAAAAGAAGGAGGAGGAGGAGTGAGGGAGCAGAGATGAAGACTGTGGGATTGGTGGCGCTATTTATTCACGCCGAGCCCATGAGTGTGAATGGGGAGACAAAAGCCAGTGTGGAATCACGCAGCTGTGCAAAATCGATAAAAGTTTGCTTGACAGTAATAAAAGATGATTTTTGTCGTTTTTGCATCCAAACACTTCAATTTGCCTGCATACTGAATCCAGCCTATCTCAAATACACTCAGAGACATGATGGCACGCTGATTATGGTCTCTGCCTTTGAAGACCAACCGCCAAGGACGGATTATGGTCCTGCGAGACCTGGGACAGCCTCATTGGAGGCCTCCTCTTGACACAATTGTGAGCTATTTTTTAAAAAAAAAAAATAGTTGTAAAAGTTAGCATAAGCCTTGAACAACCTGTAATATTTTAGGCAGTTTATGAGAAAAAGAGATTTATATCATAAAAATTGTTCAATCTTTTTCATAAATTGTTTACTTTTATTGACGGCTTTGGCCATAAGTGATTACGAGTGAAATCAATTTTGTATTTATCAAAGTTTGTGGCTTCAGTTGTTGTGGTGTTGATTCACATTGTTTCTAGATTATTGTGTAGAGTGATCGAATCTTCGAATGCATTTTAAATAATTGAAAAAATTGGTCAAAAAATTTTTTTTGCCCTGGGCCTGCCACAAAAATACAACCAGCTAACATCATTTCACTAATCCTAACATCAGCACGTCGGAAAGTGTGAACAAGAACTAGTCAGATAAACTAGTCTGTTATTCTGATTGGATTATAAGAGCAGATTGATTGCTATAAAAGGAGCGAAGATGTCTTTTCAATCATTGTGGTCTTGTGTTAGCGATCGCTACCTCCAAAGATTTGCAGCCATCATTGCTTTGCATCAAAATGCCCTCATATAGGAAATTTCTGCAAAGAATATTGCACCTGAAAGAACCATTTGCTAGATCATCAAGAACTTCAAGGATAGAAGTTCAACAACAGTGAGAAAAGCTTCAGGATGTCCCAGAATTTCCAGTGAGAACCCGAACCATCTCCTCATGAAGAGTCTGCTATGGAATCATGTCACCACCAGTGCAGAGATTGCTCAATATTAGCAGCAGATGGTTACTGCACACAGTGAGACATCTGGACAACAGCATTTCTCTTCAGAACAGCAACAAGGACCGACTAAAATTCTGTAGGAAGTACAAGGTTTGACAGCAGAAGACTGGTGTAAAATTATTTTCTCTGAAGAAGCCCCTTTCCGACTGTTTGGGACACCTGGAAAATTCATTGTCTGGAGAAGAAAAAAGGCAAATGCTACCATGAGTTCTGTGTCGTGCCAACAGTGAAGCATCCTAAAAGCATCCATGTGGGGGTTTCTTTTCATTCAAGGGAGTACTCTCTCTCTTAGTTGCGTGTATGCGTCATGAATGGGTCCAGGTGCAGGTTCACCATCCGATCTGGAT
Organism: Cyprinella venusta; assembly: GCA_038021265.1. Taxonomy (NCBI): domain Eukaryota; kingdom Metazoa; phylum Chordata; class Actinopteri; order Cypriniformes; family Leuciscidae; genus Cyprinella; species Cyprinella venusta. Next base: position 21,944,642 of record CM075878.1, on the reverse strand, counting down.
ACGGCTGGGATCCGGCTGACTTCAGTAAACAGGGAAGGGACTGGTTGACACTTCAGGACTGCGTTGTCATCGTGTCCTGCATCATATCTGGATACAGCCTGGGTCTGGCGGACTGTGGCAAACCTCCGATAAACAGAGTAATATTAGCATAGAGACCTTCCTTCTTATGATGTACCAAGTACATCAGGATTTGTGGGGAGTATTCCCGGTTCCAGCTGATCTAAACTATGCAGCCTAAATTGAATTATAGAAGTCTATAAAGTGTTAAGTGTATTCTAGGCCAAAGAGATGTGTTTTCAGTATAGATTTGAACTCACAGAGTGTGTCTGCTTCCCAGACAATGCTTTGAAGATTGTTCCAAAGTTTTGGTACTAAATAGGAAAAGGATCTGCCGCCAACAGTCGATTTTGATATTCTAGGAATTACCAACTGGCTGGAATTTTGAGATCGCAATAGACGTGAAGGACTATAATGCGTTAAGAGCTCGCTCAACTACTGGGGAGCTAAATCATTTAGTGCTTTGTAAGTAATCAGCAATATTTTATGATGTTTAATAGGCAGCCAATGCAGAGTTGACAGAACAGGGCTAATATGGTCATACTCTGGTAAGAACTCTGCTAGATGTCATGAACTAATTGTTCTGCATTTTTCATTAAGAGCATCTGACGCAATTTAGATATATTTTTAAGATGAAAAATGTGGTTTTACAGAAACTAGACATGTGACTTGTTGATGAAATGCAAGATAAATGAAAGGTTGGTATCAAAGAGCACATCCAGGTTCCTAACCGACGACGAAGACTTGACAGAGCAGCCTTTAAGTGTTGGACAATATTCTAGATTATTAGGCGAGGGAGTTTTTTTGTCCAATAATTAGAATCTCTGTTTTTTTTCAGAATTAAGTAGGAAGGTACCAGTCATTTTTTTTAAACATTTTTTTATGTCAGCATGCTGTTTATTTTGTGAATTGGTAAGTTTCGTCAGGGCATGAAGATATATAGAGCTGAGTATCATCAGCATAACAGAGAACTAATGCCATGCTTCCAAGTGATATCTTCTAAGGGTAGCAAGTACAGAGTGAACAGCAATAATTACTCATTACTCAGTAATTAACTGTGTAATAATTACACTGTAACAAGGACACCTTAAAAGAGATTCTAACCATTGGCCATACTGTACTTGTGATCAATAAGACATCTCTTCATTTACTGCTACAAACTGATAACGATCAGATAAGTATTTAAACCATGCTAATGCAATTCCACTAATGACAACATATTGTTCGAGTCTATTTAAAAGAAAGTTGGGGTCAATAGTAATGCAGCACTAAGATAACACTGATAGAGAGATACAACCACGATCGGATGATAAGAGCAAATCATTTGTGACTCTAATGAGAGCTGTCTCAGTACTATGGTACGGTCTAAATCCTTACTGAAAATCCTTGCAGATATCATTTCTTTCTAAAAAGGAGCATAGCTATGAAGATACTTCTATCTTTGACAGAAAAAGGTAGATTCGAGATCGACCTCCTTAAAGTGGTTTAATCATTTCCAGCTTAAAACGTTTTGGTACAAAGATGAATTAATGAGATTAAGAAGAAGATCTATGACCTCTGGAAGCATATCTTTCATTAACTTATTGGTATAGGGTCTAACATACATGTTGTCAATTTAGATTATTTAAGTTTCTTATTCATCTCCTATAGTAATGAATGAATTTAATTTTTCCTCAGGGAAACTACAGTACACTCCCGGATGTGATACTGTAGTAGATTGTTTCATAGTTATAATTTTCTAAAAAAAAAAAAAATTATAATTTACTGCTGTGCATCTTGGAAAGCTTCTGGGCTTGAAGCTTTATTTTTGTTAGTTTAGCCACTGTTTCGAATAAATACCTAGGGTTTTGTTTAGTTTCTTCTAATAAGGTTGAAAATAAGGTAGTTTTCTTCCAGCTACGCTCCATTTTTCTGGCTGCTCTCTTAAGGGCCTGGGTCTGCTCGTTGTATCATGGCGTTGGTCTATTTTCTTTAATCTTCTTTAAGCGCAATGGAGCAACTGTTTCTCAAATGGTCTAAATTGCTGGAAAAGAGAGAGTTAAAAGTTCCTGTCGCAATATCGAGTTCTTCTAAGCTATCTGGGATGCTGAGATGATAAAACTGATCAGGAATATTATTAATAAAGCAATTTTTAGTGGCAAAATTGATGGGTCTAACATATTTGTAACATGGAGTCTGCTTTGTAGCCTTGGCTAAATGAAGTTTACACAAGACTAAATAATGATCTGAGATGTCATCGCTCTGATGCAGAATTTCAACAGCTTCAACATTGATTCTGTGTGATATTAGATCCATAGATATCTATATAAAGGCTAGATGTCTTAAGGCGGAGTGTCTATCGTCATCACCGGCGGCCATCTTGTCACAGGCAAGCTGATGTAAGATGACTGGTCAGGACGAACACAAATAATCTTATCTCGTTGAAATCTTGACCGATTTACAAACGTTTTGGTTTCTTACAAACGTCATTAACGTGGCTATAATTATCTGGATGATTATTTATTTATACACTTATTATTCATAAGTATGCTGTGTCATAACTACATCTCTGACGTTTATTACAAACCAGACCGTTTGAAAATCGGTAGAAAATTGAGCAAAATATGGTTATTTAAAAAGTACATGTACCATTAACACAATGTTACGAGTGAGCGAGCTGCCTGTGACAAGATGGCCGCCAGGTGCAGATGTCGACCTCCATTGGCCAGCAGCGTGGATGAGATATCTAGCCTTTATATAGATATCTATGATTAGATCTGATTACTACAATAAGTAGGTCCTGTGTTGTCTAACTCCAATAGAGTTAAAGGAGAACTTCCAAATATCTTCCTTTGTGTTCAACAGAACAAATAAACACATAGAGGTTTGAGGGTGAAGGTGAGTAAACGCTGACAGAATTTTCATTTTTGGGTGAACTAACCCTTTAAAGTAATGTAATTGTTTGGTTTTAGCATGGTTTCTGTCAAACACAGCACATCTATAGGTTATAGTTTGTAATCAAATCAATAACAATAGGGGCCTAAGTACTTTTGAAGTAAGGGATGGAATATTCAGCAACCCAAGCTTTATCATTTGCTCAACTAAATTAAATGAATTCAATTTTTACACTTAGACCCTTATCTGACCTTGGTGACATGAGACAGCTGACAGGCAGTCAGTTTAGCCAGTCTGTCTGCTTCCTGACCCGAGGCCCAGTAGTCACAGGCATACATTCAGGCAGTGTCAGTGTGTCTAAACTACATTAATTTTACATTTAGTAGCTTGTTTTCAGGTGTCTGGCCACAAGGGCTTTCTCATGGGGGCCCCATTTACTCAGTTAGAAATCTGTCTTTGCTAACGTCGATGACTCAAGCGTAGGAATGGACAGAGTCAAATAACAATTACGAAGAGCGAACAGAAACATACTTTTGTAAAAACAAAAGAACATTACAAAAAAGTGAAGTTCCATGTTTTTATAGATTAATAAGACATTGTAAAACCCCCCTGAGAAAAAGATAAGGAGAAAGAGAGGGAGAAAAGAGAGAAAAGAGACAATTGGTGTTTGAGTGGAGCAAAATTCGTTTGACGTTCTTATCTTTGGACGCTTTTCTTTAACATAAAGGCTTTTATGTAACATGTTTAACCAGTCAGACACAGTGAATGGGAGAAGAAACAAGAGCAATAATTGCAAATAGTGAGTCAGACATTTTTGTGAGAAAGTGAGTGTAACTGCTTTTTTTTCCAGACAACCAGCCTTTACTTTAGACAAGTACTGTATATGTAGGACTATTTACATGTGTGTGATTTTATACAACAGTTCAATAACCAATAAGTTTATATAGCCTACATTTTAGTTGCTCCATCAACAAAAATTGTTCCAAACAACGACACAACAGAACATTACAACACTGTGTTATTTAGTTCATGAATGATTCAGAATTTTTAAATTAATCAATTGTTCAAGGTAACACTTTATTTTACAGTGTATTCCTTGCATGTTACATGTACTTATTATTAGTATAACAGAAAATCATGCATCTAACTCTAAACCTATCCTGTAGTAAGTACATGTTGTTAATTAATACTAAGTCAAGTCTTCATTTATATGGCACTTTTAACTGTTTCAAAGCAGATTTACAGTGTAGGAAATTACAGTAACAGAGATTGTTTTGGCTTTACAGCAGCTCTGGAATAAAGTTATTGTCCAGCTAAAGTTTGTTTTGATTGATTCACTACTTTTGCAAAGATCATTAGTCATTAACTTAGGGGCCAAGACAATAAGTATATGTGTTTGAATATACAGTATATGTGAGCAGGCGTGTAGTCTTTCTTTACAAATTGACCTCAACAAATTACTTAGTCTGGCCTTAAAAATGTATAATACAGAATTTTTTTAATCACTTCTGTGTAGCCATGTGAACTGGAATTATTTTGACAATTTTTTACCTGTAAGGTGGTAAAGGGAAGAAGGCCTTCACAGGGGAGAGACTGCGTTGTCGTCCTGTCCAAGCGCAGGTCTTTCATCAGATCTGGATCCGGCGGACTGCTGTAAACCTTGGGATAAACAGAGAGACTAATATAGACGCCATCCTTCTTATGATGTAACGAATACATCAGGATTTATGGGAAGTGGATATGCAGCCTAACATTGAATTATAGAAGTTTATAATATGTTATCTGTAACATAAGCTGAGTTAAACTGATTTAAAGTGAGTGTGTGCTTCCCAGATAATGTTAGGAAGACTGTTTTAAAGTTTTGGTGATAAATAGGAAAAGTATATACCGCCAGAAGTCGATTTTGATATTCATGGTATTCATTTTGAGATTGCAATAGACGTGATGGACTATAATGCGTTAAGAGCTTGCTCAAGTACTGTAACGCTTCCTTTTACAGTCCAGTTACCCATGTAAATACTATGTACTTATTTTAGTAACTACAATTACTGGGTAATAACTAGTACTAACCCTGAACCTACCCCTGAACCTACCCCTGTTCCATGTACTTACCTTATATTAGCCAGTACTTTCTAGGTAAGTACACTGTAAGTACACTGTAAGTACTGTAAAAGGAAGCGTTGGTGAGCTAAACCATTTAGTGCTTTGTAAGTACAATATTTGTACTTAAAAATATTTTAAAATGTATACAATGTTTCATAGGCAGCCAATTCAGTGTTGACAGAACAGGGCTAATATAGTCATACTTCCTAGTTCTGGTAAGAACTCTTGCTGTAGTTTGTTTATTAAGCGTGCAGGTCAACCACCCATAAGACCATTACAATACTCTAGCCTTGATGTCACGAACGCATTAACTAATTGTTCCACATTTGTCATTGAGAGCATGATGTAATTTAGATATATTTTTTTAGATGGAAGAATGCGGTTTACCCACTAGAGACGTGACTTTCAAATGAAAAATTAATATCAAAGAGCATGTTTTTTCAGGAAATTACTAGTCCAGGGAATCCAGTTTTTTATATCAGCTATGCATTACGTTAATTTTGTGAATTGGTAAGTTTTGTCAGGGCTTGAAAAAATATAGAGCTAAGTATCATCAGCATAACAGTGAACTAATGCCATGCTTCCTAATGATATCTTCCAAGGGTAGCATGTACAGAGTGAACAATTACACATTACTCAGTACTTAACTGTGTATTTACACTGTAACAAGGACTGTACCCTGGATCCCTCATAAAAAAATGAATGAGGCTGTGTTCCAAATGGGATAAATCCGCCATTGACGCTCACTTCAGAGTGAGAACAATCATTGCCGCCATATTGAAGGATCTCTCCAAACTGAAGTGCTTAAAACTGGCCACATCAAAAGGCCCTTCAGAATGAAAGATTTCAAAGGGTACAACTGATAGACACTTTGCTCCCATGGATGACTCTTTGCTCAGGCAATCAGTGTACATAGACTACTACCGTGCCCACCACTTTTTTAAGCAGCGCTGGTTCCAGAAGTATGGTTTCCATTCATTTATCCCATAGGGATTTTTTTTTTAAATCTGAACCAAGCCATCTAGCTACTATATATTAATGCCATGCTATGGCATTAGTAGTATAGCACAGTAATGTTATTACTGTGGCGAGCAGTACGAGGCCGAGGGCCGTGAGAGAACAGCTCGAGAGGAGCGTAAGCATAAAAGGAGGAGCAACGACCGTGAAGGACGAGAGAGGACCAGGCCTGGACTGTTATATTTGATGTTCTGTTTATATGTGGCGGCAGTCATCCATGAGGGGATGCCGTCTTTACTTTCATTTGGTATGTGTTTATTTATTTATTAAAAGTCTTTAGTCGCAGGTTCCCGTCTCCTTCTTACCATAACAACGAGCGTTGCTACAATTACAAACTTTGATTTGAAGCAAAAAAGTAGCAATATAAAACTACTCATTAAAAAATGTTGAACAATAGATCGAAAAAAAAATGTCTTCATGCCTTTAAATAGCTTGAATGTAACTCTACACCCTTGCTTCATTTAGAACAAGCGGATTAATGAATATGCAAATTAGCCCCACCTCCATTTACTCGCACCATCTCAGAGATCCACTTGTTAAACTACCTGAGGTAAATGCTGCACAATGGTATTGCATAACGGTAATTAATATGATTAGTCTTTTGCTTGACTGCGTTATCAAACAGCTACACAAACCATGTTCCCGTTCACAATCTCTGAGTCAGACAGCTGCCTTCTAAAAATTCTAATAGCATAAAGTTTGTCATATATAGTTCGTCATAACATTGTAATACATACACCCGCTATAATGTTAAATCAACCCTATTTTTCACATCAACAGAAACATATACTGGGATAACCTGGCTTGAGATTCCCCTACAGTTAATGCTAAACCCAACTGCAAAAGCACATTGAAGTTACACAATTGGTTACAAGGTAGTTTGTGACGTCAGAAACACCAGCAATTTCAAACCGCGTTTTTAAGACTGTCTTTAGACCACTGCAATTTTAAAGAGAGAATGTGCTCAAGCAATGGTACTGACTTGAATTTGCACATTAGTCCTAAAGCACATTAACCGCACAGATATAAACAACAGTGAATACTTGATTTTCACCACAGGGGGACTTGAAGTATTTTGAAAGCATGTTTTGAGGCTGATGGCTGACATTATTAGTGGGCAGAATCAAAGAGCTCTTTTGGCCTATTTTGATAGTGCCATCTCTCTGATTGGTGGAATTTTCACCTTAACTAGCTCAGCAAGATGATGCAAAAGTGCGTTCCAAGTGCCAGTTTTTTTGGTCCCCTACACACTTCATCCCTTCGAAGCTCTTCCTCTAGGGTCTAGACGGTAAACCCTTCACAGGGTGATTCATGTTCTTGAATAAATTGGTTGAATGAACTACACTCTCAGAAAAAAAAGGTACAAAAGCTGTCACTGGGGCTGGACCTTTTCAAAAGGTACACTTTTGTACCCATTGGTACCTTAGTGGTACATATTAGCACCTAAAATGTACATATTAACACCTACAATGTACATATTAGTACCTAAAATGTACATACGTATTAGCACCTAAAATATACATATTAGGACCTAAAATTGACATATTAGCTTCTGAAATGTACATATTAACACTAAAAATGTACATATTAGCACCTAAAATGCACATATTAGCACCTAAAATGCACACATTAACACCTAAAATGTACTTATTAGCACCTAAAATGTACAAATTAACACCTAAAATATACATATTAGCTTCTGAAATGTACATATTAGCACCTAAAATGTACATATTAGCGCCTAAAATGTACTTATTAACACCTAAAATGCACATATTAGCACCTAAAATGTACATATTAACACTTAAAATGTACTTATTAGCACCTAAAATGTATATATTAACACCTAAAATGTACATATCAGCACCTGAAATGTACATATTAGCACCTAAAATGGACATATTAGCTCCTAAAATGTACATATTAGTACCTAAAATGGACATACAGTATTAGCTCCTGAAATGTACATATTAACACCTAAAATGGACAAAAGTTTACCTTTTGAAAAGGTACAGCCCCAGTGACAGCTTTTAAACATCATTTTATTGGAGGATAACCCCTTGAGATGGAACATCTCATTTTTCTTTTGTACCTTTTTTCTGAGAGTGTATAGTCAATAGCTTGATTAATGCTGTAACCTGTTACCATTTACTGGCAAATCTTTGTAACCTGCAAAAAGATTCATTGATAAATCCCCACCACTAATGTAGCTCTAAAATTCTATTTGGGAAATTGGGAATTGTTTTGATGTTTTTGATTTTGGTATATATACATCATGTTTATGTATAGGAATGAACAGGTGATGAAACCCCGAACCGTCATGTTCCCAGTTTACCAGCTTTCTTGGCAGACATTATTGGATTGGCAGCTCTAAGACATGAGTTTACAGGTCAGCAGGTGTCATTAAAGTTATATCTCACCTTTGTGTCTGACCTGTGACTTTGCACAAGCCTGAAGGCAAAACAGTGGAGGAGACAGGTGGCACCACATCACCAGTATTTCTGTGGTTCGCTTCTTTCCTTTATTTTCTTGAAAGATTGCTTCTTAAAATGTACACACATACAGACACTTATCATTTTGGTTAAAAAATATTTTTCTACGGTTGAATAAGCTTTTAAAACACAATAATCACAGGCACATAATTTTCTAGGAAATTTTTTCTTACGTAATCTGGTCCTTTGAATGCTATTTCTTTTAACTCAATTATTTAGCAGCAGATTTAAACCGCAAACTCAATACATGCATGTTTCAGGCTATTATCACGCAGTTACCTCAACATAATAAGGCAGACAGAACATTTTATAGTGTTATCAATAGACCATGCTATTATGTTTTCAAAGCAAGCTGTAATATTTTGTGAATAACGCTCAGGGAAATGCAGGGGTCGGGGTTGGGGAGAGTATGTTTTACAGCAAGGAGGAACTATATGTTCCCTTTTAAGGTTGAAAATGTATAATAATTATTGTACTTTTTTTACACACACACACACACACACGCACACAAACACACACACGGTGGTTGCTGCAAAAAGGGAGCCGCAAATTTTAGTAAGGACTAGTAAATTTAATACGTCTGAGTGAGTGGAAGCAGATGTGCAGCAATAAATGGAGATGAATTGGTGAATTCTGGAGATGAACTTGAGGTGCTTCCTTTCAAAGCTCTATACTGTTCATCAGCGCAGTGTGAAAGAGAGATTGGCAGGGAGAGAGAGAGAGAACAAAAACACCAAAAAACTGAAAGACGTTAAATGGGACAAACTGCCCTATGTAACACAACAACTAAAAAAATGATTGTGCATGTAATTATCTACAGTTGTTGTCAAAGAAAGACATTCTGGCCCCACATTTTCCTTATCACAACACAGCCTCATTCAACAACACAGAGAATATATTATTTTGCCATTGCGAAGACAGTTTGCCTTTGACAAGTGCGTTTTGCAAAGCTAATGCATTTTGACACTGTTTCATGTCTGGATAAATTCAATACTTTTCATTTCCTCTCCATTTCAAGGTGTGTTTAAATAATTAATTTCATTTGACTTTAACACACATCATTTGTAGGCTATGCTTACTTTTTGGGGATGTGCATTTTACTTCATTATTTTATAAGGGAATCATGCAGGGGGAAAAAAAATCCCTTTTCAGATTTTACATTTGAGAAAAAGACCCCAGTGATATAATGACAAAATAGCCAGTCTGCAATCAAAAATCAGATTTTTTGTAAGATTATCATATTCTTAATTCATCCTATCCACATTCATTTTATAACTGTATTAATCATGTCGACACATGTTTGTGATCCTTCTATAATTTTAAGGGGAAACATATGAGACAAATTATTAGTTATGAAAGTGCAATAAAGCTTTCATCAAGATATCCATAAATAACATGCAACATGAAAATCATAAAATGGCTCTTTGTTTGTTCAATGGGATAATTGAAACGTTGCCTATCATGTTCAGTATATGTGTAGGCCATAGGCAGATATCAGGCGTTTTTAGTAAAAAAAAAAAAAAACAAAAAAAAAAACATCAGAACAACTGAAGAAGTTTAAAAGGTGAAACAGCTGAACAAAGCTGAAAGTTTCAGATCATGATTCGAACTTTTTCTGTTAAGTGCAAAATAGCGTCCCTGAATAACCTCCCACGCATTCAAATGAGGACCAAACCAGCGCGTTTTAAAGCAGTGATGATGACAGAGGTTTTAATCCGTGACGCTTGCTCGCGCGCATCAAGAGTCGCGCGCAATTGCGCGTGGGCTCCGCTCTTTATGGCACGAGCCGTACAGGTATAAAACCAGACGACACACGACTCAGAAAGCAGAAAATCAGAGAAGTCGAGACCCACCGAGCAAGAAGTGCAATCAAGACCTCATTCAAGGGAGAGTAAGTGCACCTTTTATATGCCTTTATTCGGAAGCATTATTTTATTAAAAGTTTTATTTTAGAAAGTAATGAAATATTAAATATCGCTAATAATTTTAAATATTAAATGCTATTTCCAGTGTAATGCAGACCACAATCCACCCCAAACGTCTTCTGTTAAGATTTGTGATTATGTGAGATGGTTTTTAGAACATTAGAGTGGGTATTAGCGCAAACATTTTTGCTTTGCTTTTTTTTTGTTTTTAACGCAGATGCATCCAAACATGAAAATGTGGATCGGTTGGGCAGCGTGCGCCTTCCTCTTGTTCGCCTGCTTGGGAACTCTTACGGAAGGGTATCCAACAAAACCTGACAACCCGGGAGAGGACGCACCTGCGGAGGAGCTCGCCAAGTATTATTCTGCACTAAGACACTACATCAACCTCATAACAAGGCAGAGGTGAGCTCTTTACTTTTACTTCTAAGAAATAGGCTACTCCACAAAAGCATCGGATGGAAATGTTTTAAAACTCTCTCTCAGGTTGTTCCTTTTCTTTCTTCTCTCAACAACAACATCACTTAGCCTATTTTTTGAGCGACAAAAGTGAATCCTATTTAGGAATAACCTATTTTAAAAACACCAAAATGGGCTATCTACCTTGAAGCAACTGGAAAAATATAATCCCGTTTATTTCTTTTCAAAAGCACTGAATAAATACATGGATAACCCCCGCTGACTTTCTAATTGACTGCGCACTACACAGCGCTTTAAATGTGTTTACCAGCGGGATGTGCTTTTGTTCTTAAAAAATCATTGCTGATTGCCTTTCTTTAATTATTGACGAGACGAAATGTACCGTTTTGACAGCGAGCGAAGTATATCAATCAGAAAGAAACGGTTACAAATAAGCTCAAATGCCTAGAGAAAAAGGAAGAACATAGATGAGACTGGACAGTACGTGGCAATGCGATGCACTTCACTCAAACCGTAAACCGTCCAGGAGTTGTGGGAATCAAGTGTAAATTGACATTAGGATCTATGTGATCTAGAATGGGGGCAGACATTGAGGTTTCAGTTCTTTACAAACTTATTTTTTACAAAAAAATGACTCCACTCATAAGTAGCCTACTGTATCATTCATACACTGATGTGATTTTGACATCTTTGTTCTGTTTGACAGGTATGGCAAAAGGTCCAGCGCTGACACCTTAATATCAGACCTTCTGATTGGTGAAACAGAGTCCCATCCCCAGACCAGGTAAGGCTTATAAACTGACTTAAGATAGCTAATCATTAATTGACAACATTATTATTATAGTGGTCCAAGTAGCTAAACAATAAAAACATCAAGTGGAACAGTGAACACTTTATTGTGTAGAAAGTTTTGTTTATTTGATTATAAGAATGTATGGCTATTTATCCACAGATATGAGGACCATTTGATGTGGTGATCTCAGCAATTAATGCAGTCATATCCATGTGTCATCCTGTTATACGGTCACCAAATCTCATCAAATTGAAATCTGTATCATCAAGATCAACAACTCTCTGTGAAGTTCCACAGCCATAATCAGGATAGTGAAAACACTGTCGAACATTTAAATAACACATCAAATCCTTCTGTCTGTGCAAGTGCGCGTCTATGTGAAATGCTAACATATGGTTCCACTGAATATGGCCTTGTTGACGTGTGCCCGCTCTGAGCTCATCGAAGAACAGTCAGCCGTCCAACAAGACAATTGTACAGAGACTTACTGTGTATATGCTTGTTGTGTCCATTGTAATCCCAAATATCAAAAGAGAACATTACTAACTGTACAGTATAACAGTGCTAATAAAGTTCACTATATTTGAATGAGTCGTCTTTGTTTCCGGTGTTCTTCTTTCAATAAAACCATATCAGCTAAGTTTAAGAATACTCAGAGCTTAATGCAAAGTTTCCAAAAAAAAAAAAAAATTAAAAAAAAATAGTTGATTGAAGTTGTTCAATTTTGAAGTGCAATAGATGGCCTGTTGGTCAAATACTCAGTCTAGTTTGTTGGTAATTGTGGCTAACCATTGCAGACGTTGAATAAGGGTCAAACTGCACCAGACACATATTCCAAAGTTAAAAACAAAATCTAGGCTAGAACTCGTGAAGCACATTATATGCAAATCCAAAAATGATTGATTTTTCAAGAGGTGATCTTTATAAATTAGAAAAAGTCCATGGCACAATTATTGACATACTTTGGACATGACGTAAAAGGCATTTACATTCATCGTGATGTTGACGAAAACGTGACGTTCAAAGCATTAAAATTGTAAGAGCTGATCCACATCATATGCAAATGTTTGTTTCTTTTCGAGGCTTCAATGTTTTATTATCTTCTTCAATGTTTTATTATCTTCAGGTTTGCCAGACTCTACTTGTCACGTATATCTCCAGATATTTCCCTAGTTAACACTTTATGTAATTTACTTTTTGTCTAGGTCATGTATTCCATTTCCTGTTTCCTGTCATAGTAATTGTGCCTATTTCACCTGTCCTTCGTTAACCAGTGCATATATTTACTTCACATAACCATTATAACCAGTGTAGAGTGTAGTTTAGTCCGACTGTTAGAGTACTCTCCATCTATACACGTGTAGAAAATCTGATTCTGGACACATTATCCAACCCTGTTGCCATTGCCACACAAACTACGTTAGCCACAAAGGCTTTTACAAATATATCAATATCTCTTCCATGGGATTATGGGATAGTAGTGTCCATCAGATGCGTACTAAAGAATATGGAGAGAAGAATAGGTCAGGAATTTTCCATTTTATGAATGCTGCATATATATTGCTTTTAACATACTACATAGCAGGATAGGTTGTGTCTCAATCAAACCTTGTTCAAAAGCAAGCGCATAGCTGGGAGTTTCGTAGGACTGTCCCATTGTCAAAATCAATCCCAGTGCACTGAAATGCTTCCGAAGAATTTCAACAGTGCAAAGCAAAAAATGTAATATAATATAACATAACAGTAATATACATTGCATACTGGTGTTACTATTTTTAAAAATAGTATTAAACATCAGTATTGTCAAATGACCTTATTACACGCTTAATTGTGAGTGGTGTTCAGTTGCATACAGCATATTTTGGCAAATAGTTATCCAGGTATTCCATGCAATGAAAACAATATTTGCACTATGCACAGTACTACAGAAGTATAGCCATGTTAGTGATCTATTCTGGACATAGTCTATTTGTCTTATTGTTCCTTACTGCTATGTTGTGTGTGTATCTGTAAGCATTGTAGATTATTTTAATATCAATTTGATTCAGTTTGGTTCATACAGACGGCAAGGTGTATGTAGTTAGAATAAAAACATGGATTCAACTGTTCAAAATGGGCTGTATAATCTGATCGTATAGTATCCAAAAGAGGAACAGTACTTTCAGAGGTTTACTTGTCACTGCCAGCACATGCTATCCAAAAAAAAAAAAAAAAGTTTACATACCCACACAAAAAAGTGGTGGAGCCCTTTGTCCAAATCCCTAAGTGATACTACTCCATTGATGCATTTACTGATGCCAGGGGACAGGGTGCAGATACCTTCACTAAACGCCTCTCTCTTGCACCAGAGACACTCACTCCAGGAGACATTTAACAACACTATAGACTAGTCAGTAGAGGAAACATTCTGTAGAAAGTGCGCCCTCTTGTGTGCGTTTGAGCATCCAGGATCTTGTCCATTTTCGTAAAGCTGTCCTCTATAGTCTTGCAAATTGTATGTACATGAATAAGTCTAAACTATATATTATAATAGGTATAAACTCATATCCCGTTCCCCCTAAAAATGTTACTGTTAATAGACATAAAGAGAGCTCTCTATTGCAGCTTGCAAACCCCATTTTCAGAAAAGTTGGGACATTTTGTCAAATGCAATAATAATCAAGAATCTGTGATTTGTCAATTCTCTTGAACCTTTGTTTAACTGAAAAATGTACAAATAACCCAGCAAACACAGAACGTTCTCTTAACGTTCCCGAATGGTCCCATGAGGTTATTTTTTGGGAACCAAACAAGAATAGGAAGTAACGTTGGAACATGTAGGATATTTTTAGGCTCTATTTTTATAACGAGAACGTTCGGGGAACGTTACCCCAACCTTAGAGGAATAGTTCACTTTGAAATTAATTTTTGATATGTTTTAGCTTACCTCAAGGGCATCCAAGATGTAGGTGTCTTTGTTTCCACAGCATTTTCAATTTTGACATTTTTCGGTCAAACCGGTGTCTGTCAGTCATATGTAGTTTTAGGGGGTCCACCTCAAAGAGCATGCACAGAGAAGTCAAAATTAAACAAGGTTTAATGACTCGTGAATTTAAGTATTGATGGCTTAAGACATAAAACAAGCGGTTTGTGTGAGAAAACAAACAGTATTTATATAGGTTTTACGGTAAAACTTTTACCTCTTGTTAACAGCCGTCGAACTGAACCCTCTCCAGAAGTTCCGCCGGAAGTGATCTCTAGCACGTCGACTTCACGAAGTTTTACCTTTCACTAAACATATTTATCGAAATCGTCTTCCATTGCGATTTCCCGCATATCTAAATATGTTTAGTGAAAGGTAACTTTACTACTTCTCAGTGTAAACAACGACGCGCGAGAAGTTCGGAGAAGTTCGACGCGCGAGAGATCACTTCCGGCGGAAGTGAATCTTTTCACAATACAATGTATTGTAAATGTTATAAATTCTTTGCAGTCTTGCATTGAGAAAAGCGATTTTTGAATTGTTTGACAATTCTCTCATGATAATTGGCACAAAGAAAGACCCTTGCAAAGACTGAGAAGCTCTTCTAGTCAAACGAATGATACCCTCACCTATTACCAATTCACCTGCTCATTGTGGACCGTGTAAAAATCAGCTTTGGATATTATATTATATTATATTATATTATATTATATTGCTCTTTTCACTTTTATTTTGGCTCTGTCCCAACTTTTTGGGAGCGTGTTTCAGCCATCAAAATTTTGTTTATATTTACAAAATACAATGTTGGTCGGTGTACTTTTGTCAGTTGTAAACAAAAAAAAAAGTTTTTATTGCATTTTACAAAATGTCCCAACTTATCTGGGAATAGGGGTTGTGGAATTTGCCTGTAAAATACGATGCAAATTGTATAGGAAAACAAATCGTCTTGTCTCATTTGTCCTGTGTGCGTAGGCTAGTCGAGGGATTTTAGTCAATGACTAATGACTAATGATTTTTATTATGTTAAAAGTCATTCTAATATTTGGTGAACTCTACTCATTAGCAATTTAATAAGACACAATGTCTTATCAGTGTAATCCATGTAACCACCAGCATTCTCGAAGTGTGGGTGTCTTTACATGTCTTTAGTTGGTCGCGGAAGCCTGTTAGGGTGTGGGGTAGGTTTAGGGCAGGGTGTCCAAACTCGGTCCTGGATGCTGACTGTCCTACAGAGTTTCTAGGTCACTTAGTCTCAACACCTTTTGTCTGGAAGTTTCTAATATGCCAAGTAAGACTTTGATTAGCTTGCTTCATGTGAGTTTAATTGGGGTTGGAGCTAAACTTTGCAGGACAGTGGCCCTCCAGAAGCAGGATTGGACACTCCTGGGAAAGGGGTTAGTTTCTCGCAATTCACCTTTAGAAACGGCCTACCTTTCGGCACCTGCAAAGACCATATAAATAGTAAAATAAGGCATACCCCTGCCTCTCATAATCTGCCACGAGAGGGCGAGGCGCAAACCTAGAGCGCGTTCTGGTTGGTCCATTTGCACTGACGTCCCTCGAAAGGCGAGGCTTAGCGTTTGATTGGCATTGTGTGTGTCCGAATTGTTAGCCACGGGACCCAAGACCACTGAAAGCTTTGAATATCTGACCGGGACAACTGGAGAGGACTCGGAACAACATAGGTGAGGGCAGAAATCATATAGTTTGCGAAGTGCGGAATCGGAGACAATCGTGTTTCATTTAAAAGTATCATTGCACGTGCTGATGAGAGACACTTTTGAGTAGAAATGACTTTGCCTTCGGAAGTCCAGCCTCCAGCTGTCCTTTTTAGTGTGCGTGAATTGTGCGCGTTCTTGGCTATGTGTCAGAGTTTGGAGAGCACAGGGTTCGGTCACTGATGGACGATCAGTGACTTGAGTACTTCTCATCTGTCCATTGTCCCGTTATGGTTCAGGTGGAACAGGTTAAGTCTGTTTTGCGCTTTGGACATAAAACAAAAATGGCCGCGCGTGTGAAAACATCTGCAACAAATATAGTTTTTAAATGCATAGCATAGTATAGATAATCTTTTGCCAGTAATATATTTCCTTCTGCTGATATTGATCTGTTTCTGCCCATCCGATGGGATATCGTTCATGGACTAAACGTCGCGAGCTGCATTTTTGATGGAGCAGAGCTTGACAAAAAATTCCTTTGGGAATGTCACACAACTTCTTAAATTTCAATAAAACATATTTGCGCTTGTCAATTGATTTGAGTTTGACTTTATGTAAAACAAGACTTTGTATTCTTTTGCTAGAGGACACGGCGGATGTCCTTGCGCATTTGAGCTTATTTTGGCTTTAATTGTGTCGTTTTAAAACGACAATGTTTCTACTGACTGAGCATAATATGTGTACAGTCTATCTTAATATCTGGCTTAGTTCATAATTATGCAGTCTCCTACTCAAACACGAACACATCTGCCCGTGTTAACATTTCCTGGGAAGTGACCGCCGGGGAATCCCTCTACGTCATTACGCAGTTGGGGTTCCATAGGGGCGTAACTTTTATAACCTGTAAATATCAGAAAACAAAAGAGCAAGACTCTACTCTTTATTATTTTCACCCCTCCACATTTTTTCATTGTAATAATCTATTTAATAAAATGTTTTGATTTTTTTTCTTGTCAAAATGTCTACTCATTCTTACATTTACCTAATTTATTACTTATCCACACAGTAAATCTGTCTTCATTATTTGTTCATAGTAAAATTTTGTCTGTAGCATTTTAGTTTATGCTATATAAATGATCTCAAGTACTCAATGATGATCAGTGTTGTGTTATAAATCCAAAACATGTGGGCTGATTATACAAACAAAGGCTGATTATAAGTCTCTCTTCATAGTTTTTATGAAAAAAAAAAATGAAACCTCACGTAGACACAATATCAAATCTGTGAACAAGGACAATCAAACATCTAACATTTGCTTTATCATTACCTTTTTCTCTTTTTTTTTTACTTTGTAGGCTATACTATGCTATACTATTTTTTACTTTGTAGGCAATACTATGCTATTAAAGTTTGTATTGTATATTTTTTTAGATAACGTCTGCCTCCAACCCAATAGGAAAAAAAATATTTTGTATTAAAAAATATGAAGCATAAAAAACACAAATGAAACCAATTGATATTGTTAATATTTAATAGAATGATTTTAGACTTTAGAATATGATGATGAGAATTGATGTTGTGGTCTTTCATTATTTGTGTTGCTGTAACACTTGGGACAATGAGCGTAATCCTCTTATTTGCAGGGCAGTTCATCATGCAAACTGACCTACATATTCATGCAAGTGAATAAGTGTGTGTGTAGCGAGGGGGTTCGCAAAGTGCCGTTCCCTTTGTTCAGAGACGAGCGTGTGTGCACTCCATCAAGTTCAGTAATGATCAAGCATTGAGACGTCAGCAGCGCAGGCTGTGGGATGGACATTAGGCTGTTGGCAAACCCATGTTACCAGTCCCTCTTTATGAGAACCGATCAGCAGAGACATTCATAATAGCTGGTGTACACAAACGTTAATGGATGCATATCCCCGCTAAATTAGAAAAATTAGGAAGTTGTGATAGTCTTTTCTTCTTAATTGTGATGTATGTTTAAGTAAAACAGGTTCTCAAACAAGATAAAAATGTAGGGCAGAACTTGATTTTGTCCTTTGGGAATTGTTGGATGGTTGTGGTTTGATATCGCTGTGATCTCATGTGAGTGACATGTTGTCCCATCCTCATGTAGGTAAATGTCCTCAGAGAAGAGAAGAAATGTGCTGCCTGCAAGTGAGGACCCTCACTTTCTCACATGTTTCCCATAGGGGTTATTTTGTTTAAAATATAGAAGGCACAAGAATTAAAAATAAGTATAATGATGTGCACAGATAAATCAATAATAGTAAAATACGGCAATATTCCATGAAAAATATGAATTGTCCATTTTGAGTTCATGGTGACTTCAAAAGCTTGCAAAAATATGCATTTTTATAGTAGTAACTTGTCAAAGTTCAACCAGGACAGAAGCTCACACACAAAGATTTCTTACAAAAACACTATTTAGAGGACAAATGCAGTAGACAAATGCATTTTGCAGAGAGAAAACATTTTTGCCTTTGTCTCTTCTTGTTGGTCTTTGAAAAAAAAAAAAAAAAAAAAAATATATATATATATATATATATATATATATATATATTTACTTTATCCTCCAAAGTCGTTTTTATCTACTAACACCTTCGATATTTTGCACAGACAAAATTCTATGCACAGTTCGGCTTTTTAGCTGTTTTCGCTAGTAGCAACATGTAAACAAAATTCAAAAAAATAGCAGAGAGATTCACTGAAGCTTTCAGAATTACACAGTCCCTCGAGAATCCATCTTATTTCAACATGTATGTTGGCCACCTATTTTTATCTGTCATGTAATATGCATAGCACACTCTCCAGCTTCATACTGAAATGAAAGTGCCTACCGCCTAGAAAGGTTCTATACAGAACCTTAAAGTCAGACTTCTGGTTCTGTCAGGCACTTCATAATCATATAGAACCTTTTAGGGGTTACCTTCATGAGATCTGTAACGCTTTAATCCAAGGAAGACGAAGATTATGAAGATGACACTGGTTTATTTATACAACTCAGAACAAGATAGCATGGAAAGCATGTAAACAAACACTAACAATGTCGGACAACTGAAGAGTGCACAAGGAGGAACTTAAATATATGATGACAAAATAACGAAAAAGGGTTCAGTCTGCAAGAGATTCTGCAGGGGTTCAGCCTGCAAGACTGCCAACTGACTAAAGAAATGTTGTCAGCAAAATGGTAGAAAACTGTACATTTCTTGTCTATTCCACCCACTGCTACTTTTACCAACTACGGAAATAAGAACAGTTACAACAGCTTAATATGTGGGAAAGCGTTGCTATAGTGACATTACATTTATTCATTTAGCTGACGCTTTTATTCAAAGCGACTTACAATTGCTATATATGTCAGAGGTCGCATGCCACTGGAGCAACTAGGGGTTAAGTGTCTTGCTCAGGGACACATTGGTGTTTCACACCAAAGGCATGTGTTTTATCCACTGCACCATCACCACCCAGTCTTTGCGCCATCACTCCAGAGTGACAATAATGTGTGGTAGCACTTCAAAGTCAACACCAAATCAAAGCGAGTAAACACATTATTTGTAGTTGAAAAGGTTTAATGACCAAATATGGTTATGGTTACACTTAAAGCTGCACTGTGTAATTCTTTTAGTACTTAGCTAAAAATACATAGTTCTTTCAAAAATATATGTTCTCATTAATGTATATTTACTTCATTCAAGTAATAAAGTATTCTCGTGAGTGTATAATATGCCATTGAAAGTACATACGGGTAAGGGGTTCTAATGTCGGTCGCCATGTTGCCCCTCCATCTTGAATGTACATTACCCAAAGAGGGACATACCCGTTAATTCAAGCTTCGCCTTTCGCGTTTACTTTTGAGTTAACAATCATGGACGAGGTCGAACTGGAAGCCATGTTAATCTTGGACTACATTGGCCTCTGTAGGAGTTAAAAGGAAATCGGAATTGAGAGGAACACAAACTAATATTTACTGAATGGTCATATACCTTTTCACCGCTAGATGGGGGTAAAAATCACACAGTGTAGCTTTAAAGTAGTTACAAAATACTGGAGATGTATGAGATGATGATAACTTATACCATTAATCTTACCCAACATATAAAATGTTACGAGAGAGAAAGAGAGAGTCTATTGCTTTGGCAATATTGTTCTATTTTACACATTCATTCTTTCAGAAAGAAAGAAAGAAAGAAAGAGAGCCTCAAGAAAGGGACCCAGAGAATAAGAAGAGAGCCAGAGCATAAAAGAGAAAGAGCAACAGTTACAATCTTCTTTTATCCTTCCCCTGACCATGTGACTAAAACTCAAATGTCAGACATTCAAACTGACCAATCAGATAAATACAACTGATAATCCCCCAACTGATAAGCACTAAAGTTGTGACAATTATAGACCCCAAAGTACACATCTTGCCCTACAAGCCTTGATCACTATCAGCTCCTCAAATGGTCATTTGGGAAAGAGGGGGTGGAAAACAGTAAAGTAAATGTCTTTGTTCATTTTAAATATCTTGGATTATTTTCAATCCTACAATGGTGACGGGAGGATGACGACGATTCCCTGGTGGCGATGATGAAAAATGCCAGATGGCACAGACCCAGAGCTCTCCAGTGCCGACAGCCCACAGAAGAGTAGAGGGAGGGAGGAGCCAAGTTGATGTCGGGGCTGGCGAAAAAAACTGGGGGATGACCGACGGAGACGTGGCCAATCGATCCACAGGTGCAGACGTAGAGTCTTTGGAAACGAGTGACATCACTGGTACTGGAGAGTGGAGACAAAGACGATGCCGCTGTGACGTTAGTTAAAGGCGGTGCCAGAGTACCTGAGGGCTGAGGTGGAGCCGTTGTGACAGAAGCGACACTGAAGAGAAGGAGGAGCCCGCTACAGCAGTAGGGGTGGAGAGACGGAGAAGTACAGAAGTAGGGTGACGACAGAACAAGGGTGAGCTGGCAGGACGAGGGAACCCAGTAAAGCCACAATGCCGAGGGTCTGCGGTGGAGCCGACAGGCCGAGATGGAGCGAAGAGGACATAGCCTGGAGGATCCTCTCGCATGGGCGCTGCAGGTAGATGTATGACCTGCAGCTCAACGTCACTGGGACTCCCCGGAGACAACGCAGGGCTGTAGACATTCAGCAACGGCAGGGCTGGAGGACAGACTGAGCTTTGCGGTGCCACAAAACTTGACAGAAAAACGGTAAGAACAACACAGTCCATGTATAATGATGAAATGAGGAACTTAGTTCATACAGTCATTGAAAACAGCAATGATGAAGGTACCGGGTGGGATAGGGTGGAAGTTGATACTTACTCAGCCATTCCTCATTTTTAGTAGTCACGTCTCCCTTGTCCATTGATGTCGCGGGTTCGCACCCCTGGTCAGACCCATGATGGAGCTCCACTTCCGGGGCGATCGTCAGTTCTGTCCTCTTATCCTCTGGCTCTGGCTGACGTGTCACGGCGGGTGTAAGCTCTTCATTTGTGCGGAGCTCACACAAATTCTCTGCGGTTGATGGTGGTGATTCGGGCTCTGGCTCTAGCTGTGTCCTGGATCGGGAACAGACGCTCTCTAGACACCGGATCTGGCTTCTTTCCAGTTCAGACCAGTGGTGTCTGGGAGGTCAACGGGATGGGGAAAGGTCGCCCTGATCCAGAACACTTCAAGGTCTCATAGTCGAAGGGGAGGGTGATGGCGAGACTGTAAAACTCCTCTGAAAATGATAAATTTGTGACTCTCTGCAACAAACTTTGCAGCGTAATACATCTGGTCAGTATTCTGTAACGCTCTAATCCAAGTAAGAAGAAGATGATGATGATGATAATGATGATGATGAAGATGTAACAGGGAGGATTTAATTGCACAGAACAAGATAGCCAACATGCAAGATAGCGTGTAAACACAAACAATATCTAAAGAGTGCACAAGGAGGAACATATGCCGCGTTCCAGGCAACCTGTAACTCGTGTTTTTACAACCTTATACCCGTGAAAGTGCACTGGAACGGCAGTCAAACTCGTGACTTCCCACCCGTGAACTCGTACTAGACCGATGTACTCCCAGTTACGAGTTCTGACGTCACATAGCCCGCGAACCAATGACAGCCCCTACTTATGCAGTGTTTCTGCAGGCGGTACACGGTGAGAATAAACTTTAGGACAATATAGCCTAACGTCAACTAGTTTTCAGTCCATTGAGTGCAACGATAAATATATACCAAATACATTTCCAAATATAAAAATAAAGTAAAATAAAGAGTATAACAGCTTATCTTGCCTCATGCGCTATTTTTTCCTCCTCAGTTTCCCACAAATAAACAAGGAGTAAGCACCTTTGGCGTTAGAAAATATTACAAACGCGCGTGAGCCCCGTAAGGTCCGCCATGCTGGTTTGTTTACATCTAGGTAGTTTGGCGTGAATGACCTGGAATGCTACAAAGTCGTAAGTCGTGGTTTGAAGTCGTGATTTACGTGTTCAAAAACCTGCCTGGAACGCAGCATTAAATACATGATGATGACAAAATAACAAACACCTGTGATGATTAGTGTTGGTGTCCATGGTAACTGATGACCATGACAACTAAACAAAGTGAACATAATGCTGACAAGATCATTTTATTGATTTAGTTTTAATTAATTCATTTAGTTTTAATTAGCCTAATTTTGTATTTTGATTGAAGTTAATGAATTAAGCTTGAAAACATACACTGTACAATATTAACAAAAAGTTATGAAAACATGTTTTTACATTGCTTTAACTTATCAAAATAAGTTAAGAAATTTTCAACTTTTTTTAATAAGTTATATAAGATTCAACAAATGTTTGAGGCAGTTTGATGTAATTTAATTTTAAATTACTGAAACATCCAAGTTGATTGTCAGGCAACAGCTTTTTTGGACATTGTACTTACTTTATCACTTGAAAAATTGAAGTAACCTGTTAAACTTGAAAATATTATACAACCATTTAAGACATTTAATAACATATAGAAAACCACTGAACCTCTTTTCTAAGAGTTTATGAACACTTTTGTCTTCTGACAGTTGTCCCTTGTCCTTGTATAACTCGGCATCCTGGCCAAATTTGTCCCTTGGCCTCCTAATCATCCCCATATCTTGATATAAAGAATATATTTTTAAGATTGTGACATGAGGTGATCAATGGAGCAGATGCATAGTGGATTTTGCTTAACACAACAAACCAGCCAACTGCCTTCTGACCTCAAATAACAGTTCACACAATGACCCCGCTGTATCAGGATCAGGGCAGTGACAGTCTCCGTCCTGACCCAAGAAGAGAAGTGTGTGCGTGATCAATGTAAAACGATCTTTCTCTCTGTAGATTCGGCACTTGCGTGGAGCAGTGGATGAGAAGTTTGTAGCAGCACGGGGAGGGAGCGGGAACATCATCGGACACAAGTGAGTCGTGTGCCAGTGTGTGATGGTGGAGTGTTTGTGTGTTCATTGTTCCAATGTTGCTTGATAGTCTATGAACAGCAGTGAATGTGACATTGTCTTTACAGCTGGAATATCGTTTATCAGCAGCCATGATCACAGGTAGAGATGGTGAAGTGAGCTGGAGAAAGACTGGGTGTACTTATCTGGCTTGCAACTTACTTTTTCATAAACCAGTCCTAAAATTGCTGTAAAATAGTAACTTGTGGTTAGTGAATCAGAGTTGTTGGTATCTGATAGATATAAACATGTGATACAGTAGGCCTAAATATAGTGATACAGATTAATAAAATATAATTTTAGATATAACACCTTGTAATTTCTAATCTATGCATGGTCAAGTTTTGAAGATAAACCAACATGCATATAGTCTTTAGTGCCTGGAACCTTTACTTGTGCCTATTTGCAAAGATGCAAGTAATGAGGAATCTGACAAAATAAATGGAAATATGTTTGAGAAATTCTTTGGAAATGTTGAAAAGGCTGCATAATAATAGTCACACATTCGCCACCTTTTATGTTTCACGGACATTCAAGTAGCTGACAGAGGGTCAAAAAGCGACTGTGAAGTACTCATAGTAAATGGTCAAATTATAATATCTGCAGATATTTAAGTATCATTGTTATGTTTAACCATGAATATCAATGCAAATTTGGGAAGGGGTGTATTTTGTACAAAAATATATGTATATAACTCCATTATATGAAGGTCAGATAAGTCATCAAAGTCTTTCTTCACAGATTTAATCATACTAAAATATTTTTGTATAGCTAACCAAGAGCAAATGTTCACTAAACATACTTGTTGGGAAATCAAAGGTTTATTTAATTGGTGTCTTTAATAATGTCTATGGGACATGGTAGACATAAAATGCTGCTTAAAAGGTACATTCTGCAGTTGCTACAGGCTTAGCTACTGTTAGCCTCCAAGCTAATACCTTACAAAGATAATGAGCTTTTTCTCCGACTGCAGATTATACGTAAAAGCCAGTGATGCTTTGCATGTTAATGGGATGTCAGATGTCATTTGTTAATTCAATGTCTCCTATACTTCTTTGGAATTGTTTTTCCTTAAATTTATGTTAAGAAATAAGTATGTATACTGATCCAAAATCGCTATTTGGTTAACTAGCTAATGCTAATGTTTAAGATAGCTGCTAAATTCATCTTCTAAACTCACTGCCACTTTTCTATGAAATGCATCATTTGAAGCACATGTGCAGTAAACATATGGAGCTTTCCTGGAAGTATCTCTCCCCTCAGGCATTATTTGTCACCTTTTTCCCGCCTCTCCAATGAGTCATACACAACTGATGCCTGGACGTGCCTTTTCAGCCTGGCTCCAGCAAGCTCATAATGGATTCCCTAATCCACAGTTGTATAGAGATTAAAATCTGGCTTAGATTTACAGAAGGCAATGCCATGGGAGGGGGGAGGAAAAGAGGGAGACATGGGGGATGGGCGGCTGGATTAGGGGCAGATCGTATCCTCTTACGGCACAGCTGTGCAAGAGAGTGACTGTCATTGATGGGTGCATCTTACAAACTGACCTTAGATCAGACTACACTACTGTATCAGTATTGAACAGAGAACATTATTATTTTAGACCAGCCATTAGGATTATTAAATACACTTCTGAGGTATTTATATATATATTAGTTTAGATTAGATGTCACTATCATAGTTGACTCAAGATTTATTCAGACCGCAGATTATTTTTCATGCAATCTCATAACATTACTATAAAGATGATGTTTGGACTTTTGCTGGGAAGGAAATGTTTCAGTCTTTTGTAACTCAAATTCTACTATTGTTTAGATAATTTGGGAGCTAAATGTCCAGTGAGTCCAGATTTAACTCCAATTTGCACTCGAAAAGCACTAGGGGTGTAACGATACCCTCAAGTCACGATTCGATACATATCATGATACTGAACTCACGATACGCTAATATTGCAATACTCCAAGACATATGGTAAAAGGTTATCAAAAAATGTACTGTTGATTAAATGCTAAATTTGATATTACATTGTGGGTTTAAATGAATACACTTGGACTTGGTGCTTGTAACAGTGGTGACACCAAAATAACAATATTCATGATTCTGAAGCTGAAAATTCAGAATTATTTTAGATGAATATGCTTGCACTCTTTCACTGATTAGAAATATTTGAAATAATGTTGGGCACGTTTTACTGCTAACATCAGACATTTGGCATTATCAGGACCTACAAATATTCCCCTGTTGCATTATTATACATTATAATCAACATTATATATAGTAGTTTAATGTAGTACTGACACTAAAACTCTGAAAACTTAGTAATTTCTATTTTGGGGGGACTATACACGATACATATTGTCACAATCCACGATACGTACTGTATTGTTGCAATACTGAATTGCGATATATTGTGGCATGGTATATTGTTACACCCCTAAAAAGCACACATATATAAAATCATAATATTTATTTAAGTTTAGTTTAGTTGAGTTATTTTATTATGAACAAAATAATATAAAATTTATTTAAATGTATTTATTTTAATATTAAATATATAAAGTTATATTATGTTTCTTTATAACTTAAATTGTATAAATATACTACCACTCAAAAGAAAGAAATGCTTTTATTTAGCAAGGATGCATTGAATTTACAAAAGTGACAGAATACAGGAATACATTACATTTATTAAAATAGAATATAAAATACATTAAACTGGACAAAGTAATAATATTTCATTATGTAATATTTCATTATGTGTTTTATTGTATTTTTTTTGTATGAAACATCAACAAATCCTACCAACTCCAAATAGCAACTCCAAATATACAGTATAGTGAATATTTATACATTTTAGATAAATATTTAAATGTAAATGTTAACAATTAGTGCCACACTGTGAAAAAAAAAATATTTTCAAGATTTGTTATCACAACATTTTTTCTTTTGTCAAATCAACTTAAATCATTTGTTTAGTTCAGATAACTTATTATTTTGAGTTTCTGATGATGAAATCAATCTCCTTCATTGAATTAACTCACTTTTTCCATTTCAATCAACTTCAATTTTTAAGGCAACCAGGTTACTTATTTTTTTAAGTTAAACCAACAATATTTTTTAAATTGCAATGTGCACGATGTATTTTTATGAAATGGCATAATTTCAAAATTAGGGGGTTATTGCTTATATTACCAGGTTGGAATTCCTGGTTCAGTATGATGATCATGAAATGAGAGTAGTGAACTACAGTTCTCAGTGTCAAAACTAAGTGAGTTGTTTTTAATACATCCAGCAAGCGAATGCATTTGACCCCAACTAACATTATCAGCACTGACACACCAGCTGGTTCAATCCAAGCATAAAACATTACAATCAATACATGCATTTGAAGCTTTGTGACAGAATATGAGAAAACTGTGGTCTCAAACATGTCTGTTCAGAGTGTGACAGTAGAACCTGAACATCCCTCAAGTAAACCATTCAGTGTTGTTGAAGTCCATTACTGTTCATAATGGAAACTGCAGAATTTCACTCATGCATTTCCTGCGAAAACCCATGAACACCATTCATTTTAATTATGACCATTTGGGACAAAGAGTGTAAGACTTGCAGAGAAATCAGCGGGAGACATGTTCAATGAGGGTGGGTGAATGTTGCGTTGGCCCCATAGACCCCTAGTTGCTGCAGCTTATATAAGGACACATCTTATGTAAGATCCACTGGGGGGCTTAACTGGGCGATGGGCTGTCTCTGATATGAGGGGGTGGAGTCTGAAACCGCAGGAGAGGATTGTGGGATTAGATGTTTGGAGGGAGGGCTGTATGTGTGTGTGTTTAAGTGGAACACTAGTAAGAGGATCTGTGTATGTATATGTATATTTATGTGTCCACATCTGTGTTTGGCAGACTTCTGTAAGGCTCTCTCTCTCTCTCTTTGTTTGGATATCTCTCTGCCTCTTTTTCTGTCTTCTACCTCCTGCCTGCTATTTTCATAGAGTCAGAGGAGTTTCTGTCTAGGTATTTATTTTATCAGTCACTTTATTTTCATTGGCAGAGGCAAGTCAGCATTTGTTCAGTTTTGGGACAGAGCAGAGGTCAGGAATGATTCTCACTTTAGGCGAAACGTTCTCAAACGGAGCAGGTTCTAACTCGGATGCCGGGGACGTTGGAGAAACTGGGGAGGGGGCGTCTGAACTTGCTGAGAGCGCAGAAACATCCGGAGGTTAGAGATCTTCATGTTTTTCTATATCCTCTGTAATTGTGCATTCAAATATGAGTGTCATTTCTTGGCTCTTGTGAAACATCTTGGGGTGTAAAATATTCTAAACAAACCGAGATCATGTGTGGGTTGCCAGGTTGTGTCAAAGCGTGCAGATTAGAGTATGTCGAGAGCATAGCTTAGCAATGGTTTGACAGATGCGTTGTTGTTGCATGTTTTGTTTGTTAATTTATGGGGTTTTTTTGTTAATGTGAGGGTTAGAGAGGATCTCTCGCTAAACTTGAGACTGAGAAACTTGAGAATGAGAAAAATTATACATAAAAGTTACACACCAGAGTCAGCTCCTAAGCTTTATTTTTTTGTCTATTTTGAAATAGCCTGATTTTAATGATCTGAAATTTGACAGTTTTGTTTATATAATTGAAATAACTAGTTAATGAAACTAAAAGAGTCATTGTTTGCTAGAAGAAGTTGATCCAAACATTTATGCCTTATGTCTATATTTTTTTTATCAGACAGCCAATCCTTCATGGACTACACTCTGGAAAATACAGACTTATAAGAAATAACTATTTTTTTCTCCCCCAACTTTGTATTGTTTAATTGGGTAAATTAATTTGATGTTATATGCAAGATTATTGACTATTCCGAACAAATGAGTTAGTCAAATTATTTCACAAATAATATAATTTGATATAACATGCAATTTTGAGACCAGTGGAGTGTGTGACATTTAGAGCTCACTGTTTGCACGGAATTTACAGTAAATCAGGTGTGTAATTTAATCTTTGGGTGTAACAGCCAAAACTGCAATTTAACTGTCAAACAGAGTGCCTCTAATTAGGTCTTTAAAATAAACCAAATTAAAACACAGCTTACAGAATTTGACAGATATGAGAGGACGTTTTTATTAAAGGGTGTGTGCACACATACGTTTATGTTAATTGCGTGTTCTCATTTTTGAGTGTGTGTGTAACTTCATTTGCGTTTTATTTCCCTCTCAATTGTTTATTACTCTGTCACTTCATCCATTATGTACTCTGTTCAGCCAAATAAGGGACGCCCTGGGGTGCGTTTCTCTGTGACATATTTGCAATAGAAAATAAACAGTGGCTCAATGTCAGAGCTTGCTGATGGTTGCTTCTGGACTGCAACAGTAGTGTCTGACCTGAATTAAGTGAGTGCAATTAAACCACTGAACTGATGTTAAATATTGATCTGTTGCTCTCGCCTACTGTTTCCTGATGGAGAGTAAATGTGCAAGCATACAAGTGCTCTGTTCTGTTCTACTGTCACAGATGGATTACGCTACTGCAGGCTATGACCTGTGTAGTCACGTGACTCACTGAGTGCTTGGCCTTGCAAAATGGTGTGTGTGTGTGTGTGTGTGTGTGTGTAGATATTGAGGGAGATTTTTCAATGACTGTGTGCTAGAGTATGGAGTGGGAACAACAGTATGAGTACACAAAGTTTTTGAAAAACAAATATTATAAAATTTTAATAATAAATACTCAATTGATAAATACATTAATTGGTTTTAATATTTGATTTTAAATGTACATTTTTAAAATACATTTTATCTTATCCATATAATAATAATAATAATAATACATATTTTTTATATATATATATATATATATATATACAACAAAACAGCAAGTGACAAATCAGTACAGGCCAATAGTTGTTTGTTAAAATCAGTTTCATTATAAAATTAGTGTATAAATATATATATATATATATATATATATATATATATATATATATATACACTAATTTTATAATGAAACTGATTTTAACAAACAACTATTGGCCTGTACTGATTTGTCACTTGCTGTTTTATTTGATATAGATGCATGTGCAATAAAATGTGCTTTTAAGGTTCAGAAATAAAGAAATAAATATAAGGCATATTCTTCATTGTATACATTAAATATTAATCCTCAAGTTACAAAAGTTATTTAGTAAAGATAGTGGGCAATTTTTTTGTCTTTAGTTGTTTGCAAGTGCAGCAAGAATATTAGGTTGCAGTCACTTTAAGAGCTGCATGGATCCAATATAGTGTTGTACAGTATTCAAGCATGTTATTCATAAGACATAACTGATGTGGTGGAACTTTTTACTAAAAAAGAAAACTCTCTTGGACTAATCATAATCATGTTTCTTACCTTTAGAATCTGAACCTTTTGGTTATCTAGCCTCATGATAAACTTTTTACCTGACTTCCTCTTTGGTTCTGAGTATGACGAAGTCAGGCTACTTTGGTTCTAATATTATGACTAACTTTTACCTGACTTCCCATTTTAGATCTAACAATATAACAACTTCCTTTCTTACTTCCTTTTTTAGATCTAACCTTCTGACAAACTTCTTCTGACGAGCATCATTCATGTTGGCAGCG
This sequence comes from Cyprinella venusta, assembly GCA_038021265.1. NCBI lineage: Eukaryota > Metazoa > Chordata > Actinopteri > Cypriniformes > Leuciscidae > Cyprinella > Cyprinella venusta. The sequence goes on along the minus strand of CM075878.1, from coordinate 21,914,266 downwards.
GGCAGTCCATATTGTCGAACCCTGCTGTATTTTGTACAGATTTCATTTTGTTATTTAATTATTTTGCCCAGATATAAGTTGGAATATGCAACAGACATTGTAAAACTTAGTGTCTTCACACAGTTAATTTGCAAACCATCAGTTTGTTATATTGGCCTTTTTTAAAATCAAAATATCTATACATTTTTGCATTTCTAATATATACGTTGTTGCATCTCTGATATACTCAATATACTTATAAACAAGTTTATTGAAATAATTAGTGTTGGGTAAGTTGCACTTTAAAAATTAATCAATTACTTGCTGTTTACATCTTGAATTACATTACTTTGCCTATAGTACTACTCTCTCTAAAAAGCATTGCATTACTTTTTACTTTTATAATGACTTTCTTAATCCCTTATCAACATCGACCAGTTGAACAATACAAGCATAGACATGAAACTGCTCTTGTAATTCTTTCAATTAAATAATTTATTTAATTATTATTGACTTTTTTGGTCCTTTATTTATTTGTATAGTATTGCATTTTTCACGAAACATATCTTGTCAAAGCAGCTTTACAGAAAATGCATGTCTACATTACAATTTAGAATAATTTGGTATCCCAGGTGACTGTGTCCAAGTAATGTCCTTATGTCAGAAATGTACAGTTCCAAGTTGTGATCATATTGATTACAATATAGAGAAAATTTGGCATTGGTTGCGCATTGATTCATCTGAAGTCTTGGCAGGGGTTGGCGTCATCTCTTCACAGGGTATCCTGAGGTAGAATAGAAATGCATATGAAAAATATGTGTCTTTAATATACATATATAACTGGAAGAGTGAGTCTGAGCCCCGAACATTATCAGGAATGCTAATCCAAAGTTTAGGAGCCAAATGTGAAAACACTCTCCCTCCTTTAGTGAACTTCGATATCCTACCAAAAGTCCAGAGTTGTGTGACCTTAAAGTGCATGATGGATTGTAGGGCAATGGAAGATCAGTTAAATACACAACTGAACCATTTAGTGCCTTATAGGTCAGTAGCAATACTTTGTTATTGATACCGAACTTAATAGTTGACCAGAGTAGAGATGATAAATTGGTGTTATATGATCATATTTTCTTGACCTGGCAAGAACTCTAGCAGCTGCATTTTGGAATAACTTTAGATTGTTTATGGATGAGGATGCAGGTCAACCACCTAGTAATGCATTATACAGTAGTAATCCAGTCTACAGCTCATGAATGCATGAAGCTTTTCTACACCAGAAACAGATAGCATGTTACGTAGCTTAGCGATGTTTCTGAGGTGGAAGAAGGCAGTTTTTGTAACATGAAATATGATTTTCGAAAATAATATCCAGTTATTGTTACTGTACATCCTTCTAAATGTAAATTGTATTCTAAGAGATTCTGTGTGCAGGTTTTTCCAATAAGTAATAAACCTGTCTTATCCAAATTTAATAAGTACATTTCTTCGTCCAATACTTTATATCTTTAACACACTCTGTCAACTTAGAAATTTCATCTGGTCATGATGAACGCATTAAATATTGAGTAATTCCATGTTTTCTAATAATATTACCAAGGGGCAGCATGTATATTGAAAATAGCCAAGGGCCTAACACAGATCCTTGCAGCACTCCATAATTTACTTTTTTGTATAATATAATTTTTTGGATAATTCCCAAAATGCCAATGGTTTGTTAGGTACGATCTAAAGCTGTCCCTGAATACCAGTGTAATTTTGTTGTCGATCTAATAGTCTATGTCATGATCTTCTGTATAGTGTCAAACCTAGCACTAAGATCAAGTAAAACCTCAGTGGATCAAATGAACACAGAAGACAAAAGAATAGCTAAACACATACAGGAAGGAGATGATAGTATTGTGTAAGGGGGTGTTATATTTCAGCCATCTGATATTGTAATGTTAAGTTTGTTTTATTTTACAGATGAAACATTTGTTCTGTTCTCTGACCCTGGTGTGTATTACTCGTAGTGTTGCAAGGGGTGTTTCTTGTGTCGTAACAACTTTCTTTCTGTATGCGTGCAGCTATGCAGCAGGTGTTGGATAACCTGGCCGAGTTGCCCTCCACCACTGGGGCTAAAGACATCGACCTCATCTTCCTCAAAGGCATCATGGAGAGTCCCATCGTCCGCTCGCTGGCCAATGTAAAGTACACTCAGCTGCCCAGGCTTTGCTCTAGCTAATTTGCATTGCTAATACGGTTAATCTGAATTTAATTTGTAACTGAATGATATAAACAATTATTGGATGTTAAACACGTGTCTGAAATGACACTCATGATCGACACCTTAAAGGGATACTCCACTTTTTTTTGGAAATAGGCTCGTTTTACAACTCCCCCAGAGTTAAACAGTTGAGTTTTACCATTTTCGAATCCATTCAGCCGATTCTTTTTTTTTTTTTTTTTTGATATTTAGAAGAATATCAGTAACCAGACAGTTTCAGGTCTCATTGACTTCCATAGTATATTTTTTTCCTACTATAGAAGTCAATGAGACCAGAAACTGTCTGGTTTCTGATATTCTTCTAAATATCAGAAAATCAGCTGAATGCATTCGAAAACGGTAAAACTCTGGGGGATTTGTAAAATGGGTCTATTTCCAAAAAAAGTGGAGGATCCCTTTAAGAAAGTCTTTATCGATTTGTCCGTTCAAATGTCATGCCATTAAGTTTGTGATAAATACACAGAGAGGAGCAACTAGATACTGTCAGATATATCAGTTCATGGATTGATGGAATGATGAGATGTTTGTGTTCAGGCTCATGAACGTTTGGAGGACGTGAAGCTGGAGGCTGTGCAGGAGAATAATGTTGAGCTTGTGACTGAGATTCTGGGTGACATCAGCGGGCTGAGCGTACGAGATGACAGCGTTGCAGAGCTCTCCAAAATCCTGCAGGAGCCCCATTTTCAGGTACAATATTTGTACCTTATATTGAACCGTCTCGTCTTGTTTCATCTAAACTCATACCTTCTTATCACATCTCATCTCATACCATCTCTTTTCTTTCATCTCATGCCTTCTCCTCTTGTCTCACCTCATCTCAGATCCTCTCTTCTCGTTTCATCTCATCTCACCTCGTACGCTCTCCTCTCGTTTCATCTCATCTCATGCCTTTTATTCTTCCTACCATCTGATCTAATATCATCTCATACCTTATTTTTTTCATTTAATCTTATTTCATGCCTCCTCTTGTCTCAGCTCTCACCTTCTCCTCTCTTCTCATATCATCTTGTACGTTCTCTCGTTTCACCGTTTGATCTTGTACCTTCTCTACTTGTCTCATCTCGTACCCTCTCTTTTCATTTTATTTTTTTATTCTATTTTATTTTCTCTCTCTTCTTGTGCCATATGTTCTTGTCTCATCTCAAACCTTGTCTTATGTCTTATGAGATAAATTGAGACAAGAAGAGAAGGAATTAGATTAAATGAAATGAGTAGAGAAGGTATGGGATGAGATAAAAAATCTTTTTTATCTCATCCCATACCTTCTCTACTCATTTCATTTAATCTCATTCCTTCTCTTCTTGTCTCAATTTATCTCATTTCATCTCATCTCATGCCTTCCCTTCCTTTACCTTCTTATCTTCTCTTCTTGTCTCATTTTCAATTCATCCCTTTTTTGATTTAGTGTTGTCTTGCCTTGAACCCTCTCTTTCTTTCTCATCTTGTGCCTTTGAACCTTTTTTTCTTCCATTTTTTTAAATATATATTTTCTCATTTTCTACAGTGTTTTATTCTCACATCCTCTTTTATTTCAGTCTCTTTTGGAGGCCCATGACATGGTGGCGTCTAAGTGCTATGAAGCCCCAGCCCCTCATGAAGTGGTCAATGATGCAGCAGTAAACAACGCTCTTATGCAGGCTGATGCGGTCAGGATGATTGGCATCCGCAAGAAAGCAGGAGAACCTTTGGTGTGTTTTTTTAGAATATATAAATTTGTATATGGCCACAAGTTTCATTGACACTTTTATAAAATGTCATCCAGTCACAATTTCAGTCAATATCCAGTCCAATATGCATATAATCCAACTAGGCAAAAGCTTCTCATTTTATATATATATATATATTAGGGCTGTCAAACGATTAATCGCAATTAATTGCATCCAAAATAAAAGTTTGTGTTTACATAATATATGTGGGTGTAGTGTGTATAATTATTTTGTATATATAAATACACACATATGCATGTATATATTTGAGAAAAATGTGTTCTTAATATATGAAATATTTATATTTATACATAATATTAATTATGTATAAATATATATAAAGTATATACTTTCAGATTTTTCTTAAATATATATTGTCATGTTATCGTTTTGCCCAGGGTGTGACTTTCCGAATGGATAAGGGTGACCTGGTAATTGCCCGCATCCTCCACGGAGGGCTGATTGACAGGCAGGGGCTGCTTCACGTGGGTGACATCATAAAGGAGGTGAATGGGAAGGACGTTGGCAATAATCCCACTGAGCTCCAGGAGATGCTCAAAGAATGTAGTGGAGGAATAACGCTGAAAATACTGCCCAGCTACAGAGATGCTCCGGCGCCACCACAGGTACACACACACACACACACACAATAATATCATATAAACATTACTGTTAAAAAATGTGGGGTCGGTAAGAATTTAGTCTCTTATGACAAAGGCAACATTTATTCCATCAAAAATTAATTGAATTATTTGATCAGTAATATTGTAAAGTATTATATATTTTAATTTTATATATTTTAATTGTAATTTATTCCTGTTGTTGAATGTGAATTTACAGTCTTTAGTGTCACATGATCCTTCAGAAATCAGTTCAATATGCTGATGTATTCAACATTTATAGTAATAAGTTGTGCTGCTATAAAAAATATTTTATATCATCATAAGTGGAGATTTACTGTCAATTTTGATCAATTTAATGAATTCTTGCTGAATAAAAGCGTTAATTTCTTTAAAAAGAATCCCACTGACCCCAAACTTTTGACTGTAAATACAACTGCATATGTAGACGCTGAATATGCCAAATCAAACTTGCTTTTATTCATGCAGATGCAGTTCACACCAGTATTTGTTTTAGGGCATCTCCTTTCATTAAATATAAAATGCATACATGTGGTGTTATGTGTGTGCCTTGTGAAATCCCATGATGCTTTGTAGTAAAAAAGATCCCTGAGAGCCCTATTAATAACACTCCACATGCTATCTGGGGCAAGACACGCACACTCACAAAATTCAATCTCATTACATGGCTCCTGGTATTTTCTCTGTATCGCACATCTCTCTCTGTGTTCACATAATGTATTTATGGATTTTTCTTTGAGAAAGGGAATCTGCTTATTACATAAATAATTTTGTTATTGTGATTCAATATCTGAAAGTCAGTGACAATAGGTGACAAAATAAGGATTATTTTCATCTTCCATTTATGTAAATATTATATCATCCCCTTTTCAATCTGTTAAATCCTGGAGATCTTCCATGGAAATTTAGTCGTTATACTTTTCGGATCATGACGTCTGATCAAATAGGAGTTTGTGTGTGTAAGGTTAAGGGTAGATTATCTTTAATAAAGCAGCTTTCAAGTCATGTTAAAAAGATTGTATATATTTAAAACATCTACCCTAGGCTTCATTGACGATGCTTAAGCCTAGTCCTGGACTAAAATGCATGTTTAAACTACATTAACTGAAAGTAACTTGCAATGATGCATCTTAAAATATGTCACTTCCATTGTTTTGTCTCAAGATGCATACCAGTAAGTTTTTTTTTTTCTTCTAAGGCACATTTATTTAAGCTACTTTGTTAGATGTCCCAATTAAGGCCTATTCCTGGTTTAATCTAAACCCTGAGTCTGTGAAACCTGGCCTTACGTTAATACACTACAAATATTTAAGATTTAAATGTTGCTTGGAAATCATTCTTTTTTTTTTTTTTGAATACACTGAAAATGTTTAATTTTTGAATGGAAAATAATGCTTTTTTTTCTCACATGATGTGGTGTAGTTACACCATCTTCCTACACTCTCAGAAAAAAAGGTACAAAAGCTGTCACTGGGGCTGTACCTTTTCAAAAGGTAAACTTTTGTCTATTTTAGGTGCTAATATTTACATTTTAAGTGTTAATATGTACATTTTAGGTGCTAATATGTACATTTTAAGTGTTAATATGTACATTTTAGGTGCTAATATGTACATTTTAAGTGTTAATATGTACACTTTAGGTGCTAATATGTACATTTTAAGTGTTAATATGTACATTTTAGGTGCTAATAAGTACACTTTAGGTGCTAATATGTACATTTTAGGTGCTAATAAGTACACTTTAGGTGCTAATATGTACATTTTAGGTGCAATTATGTACATTTTAGGTGTTAATATGTACATTTTAGGTGCTAATATGTAAATTTTAGGTGCTATTATGTCCATTTTGGTGTTAATATGTACATTTTAGGTGCTAAAATGTACCAATATGAAGTGTTTGGGTACAAAAGTGTACCTTTTGAAAAGGTACAGCTCCAGTGACAGCTTTTGTACCTTTTTTTTCTGAGAGTGTAACAGGGCAATACTGACCAGACACAACTCCTCCATTTAGTTGAAATATATATATATATATATATATATATATATATATATATATATATATACTGTATATATATATAAGTTTTATTTTAATTATGATTTTCTTATTTAGCTGAATTTCCAAAGTCTCATTTCCTTTCCTTCTCTGAAGCAGTGCAACAATGAAAAAAACACAACATAATTACACACCTAATGCACATCATTTGGAATGTAATTACTGTTATTGTTATTATTTGCCATTTTATTTTAATGTTAATATAATATTAAGATTATTTACCACGGAATGCAAACAAACAACCCAGGTTCAAAGTCAATCTTTCCTTGAGAGCTTGAGAGACAGAGAACATGAAATTTTCTCAGAAGTAATTTGCTGATTGTAAAATAAACGTGAATATAAAAATCATGCTGAGTTCTGGTAAACGTTTGGATTAATCCCACCTGTTTTATTTCTCTCAGGTGTATGTGCAGCCACATTTTGACTACAACCCAGCCAATGACAATCTAATTCCATGCAGAGAGGCGGGACTTGCTTTCAAAAGGGGTGATATCCTGCAGATTGTCAACCGAGAAGACCCAAACTGGTGGCAGGTATGATTATTGTGGTTTGACCTATTCTGACGCATTTGCATCAGTTGGGTATTGTATTTTACTGACTGTATTGTTTTGACTGACAGGCATGCCATGTGGTGGAAGGAGGTACTGGGCTGATTCCCAGCCAGTTTTTGGAAGAAAAGAGGAAAGCATTTGTTCCTAAAGACCTAGATGGAGCAGGTGATACACCTGTTGCCTAAACATTAAACACAATGACAGAAATATTCTGAAACTTCTGACAGTGTTTGAAAGAAATGCCATATAAATGTATTTTGCTTTTACAGTATTAATAAGTATCTTGGTGAAACCTATGGAACATTTTTGTACGGAATACTCACAAATTTGTCTATGTGTGTTATAACAGTGGCACAAGCCTACAGAAAATGCAAGCGTAATGCCATCTAGTGGACAGTTAACATTACAAACGTGAGGGGATAGAGGGGGAATATAGACAAAATGCTGCATTTTTCACATTCATTTAACTCTACCACACTTTAATAACATTAAAACCGAGCATGAGTACATGAATAGATAGAAATACATATATAGATAGAAATATCTAACAGTGTAGAAACAGGAAAATGGTGGTGACGTATAAAAGGTCAAATACATGACATTCAATTAAATTAGCTCATCTTTTGTGGTCAAAACTGACTGCTTTCACACAAGCAGTGTGCATACAGGTCGCAAAAATGTAAAAGTAGGGTTTTAGCACTAGCTTGAGGAACAAATATAGACACACTTTGCATATAATATAATATATGAGGAAGAATGGATTTTTCCTAAATATCCACACAATTGCAAATGTGACATTGATTTAGAGGCCTTTAACAGTTCAACAAATAAAAAGATAATATTAAGTGATGTACATTTTAGACACTGTATTGTCAATATTGAGTTCTCTATTTTGAAATGAAATAATAGTTCCAACGCAAGCCACAGCAGAACTAATATGATTCTCCAAGCAACACAAGCAACACACAGCGGCTTTAAATGAATCGGGAGAGTCAATGATTCAAAGACCCATTCATAAATATAGCCATTTTCTTCAATATTGAATGAATGAATAACTCAGTTATTCACTTATTAAGACAGTTAATTGCCACCCCCTACTGGCGGTTTTAGTTTGATATTTAAGGGTATGTTTTAAACGACAACAATATACTTAAATTTGAAAAGTTTTTCCTTTGAATTTTCCCGAATTTTCCGCGGACAGACGCCATTGTCAAAACGATCCCGTTCACGTGGATCCGCGAAAACTAGCACTGTATTCTGCTGCCAGGCCATGAGATGAGACACTATAGATTGAACACTTAATAGCCTACGCATGTGCAAGACATTATCGTTTTCAAAGATATGCTTTTTTGTTGTTTACATGAAGACCATTTTCAAAAACTTGCACTTTGACACACGCTTTCAATAGTTTGCATTTTCAGCCCCCCAAAACGCAGCTGTTGTGTAAATTAATGGCCAAAACGCATAAAAAGTTTTACGTTTTTAGTTGAAAATGGTGTCGTGTAAACAGTCCCTAAAAGTATCACTTAGTTTTTACCATCATTTCATATTTCTCAGTGGAACTTTTTAATTTAAAGCATTATCTCATTACATTATTTATGCCTATTGTAATTGCATTAATTTCAGCCCTGAGCAGCATTACACAATGTGTAAATACATCTAGATGCAGCTTGTACCACTCTGCAAAGATGGATTTTTTTTATTTATTTGATTCATTTTTTTTTAAGTTTATTTAATTGATTTATTTATCACATCGATAATTAAATGAATGGAATTTTAAGAATTTGACATAAAACATGAGACAAACTTTTAAAAGGGTTAGACAAACTTTGTATTTATAAAGGTAAAAATGCACCTGGAAATCACCTGGAAAGGTGAAAGCCTCATGCGGTACGCCACTCTAAAAAGTTTGTATGTATCTATTTTTTTAGGAATCCTATGTGGAACAATTACTGGTAAAAAGAAGAAGAAGATGATGTACCTCACTGCCAAAAATGCAGGTAAACAGAAAGAAACGAAAGAAAGAAATTAGAAAGAGCTTTATCTTGACAGAATAAATATAAATAAATAAAGAAATAAATTTATAAAAAATTAGAGACAAACATCACAAGCACAAAAAATAATGTATATTAAATTGTATATATATATATATATATTTAAAATATATATTTAATAATAATTTTCTGAAATATATAAATATATATTAAAAGTAAAATACTGAATTACCCATTTACCATTTATAAATAAGTACAATATGACCCCGGTTTAATATAATTTCAAAAAATGCCTCTTCGTGCTTTTTGTCTTAAAATGACATGTATGCATCCTTTATTCTAATAAATCTGGTTGATCCATTGTGTTTCCTCTCCTGTATGGTTTTGCTGCAGAGTTTGATCGTCACGAGCTTCAGATCTATGAGGAAGTAGCACATATGCCACCATTTCAGAGGAAAACCCTCATTCTGATTGGAGCACAAGGAGTGGGGCGCCGTAGCCTGAAAAACAGACTAGTTGTACTACATCCCACCCGTTTTGGTACCACTGTACCGCGTGAGTGGCTAAGGAATAATCCTACCTAGAAAATATAAATAAAACATTCAAATATCAATGCATTTTCTTGTCCATATGATTACCCATTTCTTTGTTCTGTCTCAATATCTCAGATACGTCTCGGCGGCCTCGCGATGACGAGCGAGATGGTCAGTCGTATAGATTTGTATCACGTCTAGAGATGGAGAACGACATCAAGGTGGGCCGGTACCTGGAACACGGAGAGTACGACGGCAACCTCTACGGTACCAAAATCGACTCCATCCATGAGGTGGTGAACACAGGCCGTACATGTATCCTGGACGTCAATCCTCAGGCGAGTGTCTCGACATTCTTCTCTCTCAACAGCTCTCAAAGGCAGAGAGGTTCACAGATATTATATTATGTCATTTAGGCTAATTCACATTAGTGAAAATATGATATATACTGTAACTTTTTCCCACATTGATGATCACAAATCAGCATATTCAAATGATTTCTGGAGGAGTATGTTACACAAGACTGGAGTTTTGACTACTGGAGTTATGACTGCTGAACATTCAGCGACACACACACGTAAATGTTTCCACTTACATGGGCTGTAGACATTATCCCTCATTATGGCTACCATGTTGAGGTCACATGAGCTTGATAGCTAAATGAGTTAACAACATACCGCAAGCTCTTAATAAACATACCACAAGCTCTTTCCAGTGAGACTGACCTTGTTATGTTGCGTATTCGTCAACCATCGCATAAACACACAGGTTCTACAGTTTAGGAAGCAGAGAGGCTCATGCTGTTGTTTGAGCTGTTCAGAAATACTTATTACTATCAGCAATACATAAACAGTTATTACTTTGTACACCCTTCATTATGAGTTTTAAAAACATTTATTGGGAAGACACATCAGAGGCTTTGGGTATAAACCTATGGTATAAACCATTGTGTAACCCTTGATATGGCTGTTTTATCTTTGTATTCTAATTGTTTTTATCATCTGTCCTCAGGCTCTGAAGGTGTTAAAAACGGCAGAGTTCATGCCATATGTTGTGTTCATCGCAGCTCCAGAGTTCGATACACTGAAGGCCATGCACAAAGCTGTGGTTGATGCTGGACTCACCACTAAACAACTCACAGTGAGTTCTGTTCAGCTGGGTCACTGGAAATCTTAGCTAGTTGTCAAGATGACCTACTCACACTATATTTGCGTAGTGTTTGGGTTATGGGTTAGTTAAGCTTCACAAATTATAGCATGATGGCTGCACATACTGATTGGTATTTCCTGTTTGGTAATAAACGCTACCTACCTACTTCTATATTTATGACAGTGGTATACCTCAGGTTTCTTCTTCCTCATGCAACATCCTATCCATGCTGTAGTTTTAAACGTGACAGTTTTAACTACTTGTAAGTGATTCTGAGTACATTTTTGAATTGGTCTTCCATTTAAACATAGATGGTCATCATCTTTGAATGCTGTGCTATAATGCAGATATAAATTGCTTTTTAATCAGATGGAGATGTTCATGGGATATATGTCATTCAAAGGTTTGGCGTTTTTAAATAAATTTTAAAGTTTAATAAGCAAAGAATTCAAGGAACTTGTTAAAAAATAGTTGCAATTGTGGGGCATGTTCTGGGTATTATTCTTTATTAGAAATTATCCATTACTCCAGTCATATATATATATATATATATATATTACTGTAGTAATAGATAATTTCTAATAAAGACCAGAAATTACATAACATTAAATCTCAGTTGAGATTCTCAAACATAATGTCTTTTTTTATTTAATGTCTCCTTTATTTTATAATACATTTAGCAAGAAATGGAACTTAAATACAAAATAAGTTCTCTGGTTGAATTTACCACGTAGTTTACACCATTTATAGAGGCAGAAAAGATATTTTATATATATATGCACTGTTAAATGACAAATGCTGCCCGATCAACAGGCTCATAATTCCTATACAACTGTTTCTTTAAAGGAGTAGTTCACTTTTGAATAATCTTTTGCTGATAATTTACTAAACCCCCATGTCATCCATTATTTCCATTTCATTCTTTCTTCAGTCAAAAAGAAATTAAGGTTTTTGATGAAAACATTCCAGGATTTTTCTCCATATAATGGACTTCAATGGGAACCAAATGGTTCAAGGTCCAAAAGACAGTTTCAGTGCAAACTGCAAACTGTTCAAAGCCCTTTAAATGACCATTTGAGCTTTTAAACCTTAAACTTTGTTTTTTGTTTTTAAATGAGATTGTTTTGCTTGATAAGACCCTTATTCATCGTCTGAAATCGTTTAAAGCCCTTTGAACAGTTTGCAGTTTGCACTGAAACTGTCTTTTGGACCTTGAACAGTTCCAGAATTCCATTATATGGAGAAAAATCCTGGAATGTTTTCATCAAAAACCTTAATTTCTTTTTGACTGAAGAAAGAAAGACATAGACATCTTGAATGACATGGGGTTGAGTAAATTATCAGCAACAGATTTTTTTTAAAAGTGAACCAAAAGCACCGAGGGGGAGGGGTTAACAACCATCCCACATTTTTAAGGTGGAACGAATAGTTTGACGAATAAGGAGCTGGCGAAAAAAGGAGCTGGAGACAGCCTTGTAAAAAACGTATGATTCTTTTACGCTTTGCTCATCATGATAATCTTCACAAATTATCACAGCATAAATACAATCGGCAGAAGTCAAAAGCTAAATGTAGGCTATAAATCGTTGATTCTTAACCTCTCCTGCAGGGTCCCCCTGACAAGCCATGTTTCTGTGTAACCCTGAAATGGCACACCTGATTCAATTAATTAAAGGCTTAACGAGTCATTATTACAACTGAACGAGTCGTACTAAATTTGCTCTGCCCTGAAGTTTTCATGAATATCTGGATAATCTGTGTCAACATCAGAAGTTCTCTCTTAATTCTGTTCTCTCGTTCTCACAGGATGTGGACCTGAAGAAAACCGTAGATGAAAGCGCTCGTATCCTGCGGGCGTACAGACACTACTTTGACCTCATCATTGTCAATGACAACCTAGACTGTGCGTTTGAGAAACTGCAGTCAGCTGTGGACCAACTCTGCTCTGAACCGCAATGGGTTCCAGTGAGCTGGGTTTACTGAGGGCACTTCTAGAAGCTCACCATACAAGCATGTTTGAGTGTGTGTGTGTGTGTACAGTATGTGTATGATTGGTATTCAAGGTGACTGATATGGGGCAGAGTGAAGTTACGTGTTTGGAATGACCAACCAAATGAGTGTCATCTCCCGCAAAAGCACCGTTAGCCCTAACCTCAATGCAATGTTTTTTTCTACTCAAACTGAAAGGGAAGAGTACTTATTTATTTTAGTATTTCTATGTTTTTAATGAAAATCTTTCTATTTGTAACTTTGGAGTCGGAAGAAAAGAAAAACGAGGATAACTAAAACTGGCCTTGGCGAATCAGAGGCCATATTTTTTAATTTATTATTGTTATTTTTTACATGTGTTCCTCCTTCATTTTGTAGTTCCTGAACCTACTGTGATGTTTTATTTATACTCAAATGAAGGACTAACCTGACGGAGTGTAGCAGGCCAAGGGCTTACTATATGTAGAACATTTTAGATCCTAAAACCATGAACCATAAAACTGTTTACATAGACCCTGATATCTTAACCATTTGTTCGCTTGTCTTCATATCTGAGATGTATTGAATCTTTTATGCAAAAGTCCATATCAATATGTGCAGTTTGTTTTATTTATAGTGTGTTTTGTACAATTTCATTCATCAATTTTGTCTTGTTCAACATTGGGCTGCACATTGTGTCTGTTGTGTCTTATTACCATCCTGTCAGTTTTTTTCTTTTAAGGAACCGAACAAACAGGCCTGTTGATTTCAGCTGTTTCATGTTTTTTTTTCTTTCTCGTCAGCATTCCAGAATGTCATAAACTCACTGCCAAATGCATTTTGTCTCTGTGTCAACAAGACCTCAACAACAAGGCTGACAATAAACATGCTGACCATTGTTACTCTTTATTTCTCTTTTCCGTTTATTAATAATAAAAGTGCAAGATACAATAAAATAGAAAATTTTTGGAGAAAATATATGCATGTGCTCCGGAGGCGTATTGCATTCACTTGAAGAAAAAAAATCTACTCTGTTTTTCTGAATTAACGAGTTAATTTTTCATGAGAAAAAAAATTGCTCTGTTTTTCTGAATTAATGAGTTAATTTTTCATGAGAAAAATTTTTTTGCTCTGGTTTTCTGAATTAACGAGTTAATTTTTCATGAGAAAAAATTTTTTTGCTCTGTTTTTATGAATTCATGAGTTAATTTTTCTTAGAAAAAACGTTTTTGCTCTGTTTTTCTGAATTAATGAGTTAATTTTTCATGAGAAAAACAATTGTTGCTCTGTTTTTCTAAATTAATGAGTTAATTTTCATGAGAAAAAATTTTTGCTCTGTTTTCTGAATCAATGAGTTCATTTTTCATGAGAAAAAAAGTTTTTGCTCTGTTTTTCTGAATTAACGAGTTAATTCTGAAAAACAGAGCAAAAAAAAAAATTCCATGAAAAATTAACTCGTTAATTCAGAAAAACAGAGCAAAAAAAAAATCCATGAAAAATTAACCTGTTAATTCAGAAAAACAGAGCAAAAACTTTTTTCTCATGAAAGATTAACTCATTAATTCAGAAAAACAGAGCAAATTTTTTTCTCCTGAAAAATTAACTCGTTAATTCAGAAAAACAGAGGAAAAAAAATTTCCATGAAAAATTAATTCAGAAAAACAGAGCAAAAACTTTTTTTCTCATGAAAAATTAACTCATTAATTCATAAAAACAGAACAATTTTTTTTTTCTCTCATGAAAAATTAACTCGTTAATTCAGAAAAACAGAGTCGATTTTTTTTCTTCAAGTGAATGCAATACGCCTCCGTAGTACGGATACATAATGGCAAAAAGTATTTACAGGAAAAAAAGAAGTTTTAAAATCAAAATATATTATTAATATTATAAAAGATCTGCGAGACAAAAGTAAAGACAAAATTAAACAAAGAAAAAACTTTCAGAGATAACTCAGTACAACAAAATAAATTGTTGTCTATATAAAGGGTTTTTTTTTTAAATGAGTCTCACCCAATTTCACTTTAAATAAATGTAAATAAAATATGCAATTTAGTTGTTCTACTTTAAATAAATGAAAAGTGCAAAGTTAAAATGTAAGTGCAAACAAACTGGGAAAATATAATATATATAAATGTTACTTTTGCATGAATATATAATAATATTTATTAGATTATTAGATTAAAGGTGCATTGTTGGATATATATATATAAGCACTAACAATGTCATGCATCACTGAGGGAAGCAAGGCTATGGATGGCAATGCACAGTACAATAGGAAGGAATCCCTCTCTGCATGTCATTTCTGTGGTTAGTGTGTCATTCTCTTTCATTAGTAAAACATTACATGACTTAAAAAGTGCCTCCACTCTGTGGAATTCATCGTCACTTTGTAGGAACACAGGGACGGTGTCCTTGCAGAGTGGCTTGCAGCTAGAAGTCAGATGAATTACCTTGGTAAACAGAAAAAAGTGAATTAAATTAAACATTTTAATTAAATAAATAAACAAATCCTCAAACATTAATGCAGCATCTGCAGAAACTCACTAAATCCTGTAGACTTTTGAGACTTTCAGAAGTGCAGAACGGTTCTAGCAGGTTCAGTCCAGCATCAGTCAGCTCTGAATCAAAAATGAAAGAGTATGAGTGAAAACAGAAAGAGTCAATGTACACAAGATCTCACTTGAGTTTAGGTGTCCAAACCTTCAAGAGCGCTGATAAGCATTTGAATGGCATGCAGAAGCTCCATGCTCTGCTTGCTTGCTTTTGTTGAGCATCCGTTCTGATGGGATACCGCCGTGTGATGACCATTCTGTTCTTCTGGATTGCGGCTTGATCCATTTAACTCAGGTGTCAAGGAAATATCACTGTGATTGGCTGTTGATATCTGACATCCATTATAACTGGACAATGGCGTTGATGTGGAAAGTCCATTCTTGTCTAGTGGTTCACACTTCAGTAAGTCTAAAAACGCACCAATAATCTGGCTCTGTTTTTCAGACAGCTCACTGGTTAGGAAGCATTGAGTTTCACCACTGCTTAACATATCATTCTGAAAGACATAAAGACCATGAGATAAGACAAAAATAAATAGAAGTGTTAAAAAAATGGTGCTTATTTATTTATTTAGTACGGAGCCCCCTTAGTCCCACTTTGGCAAAGATAATAATAATAATAATAATAATAATTATAACTTTGTGGCCTCAAGATAGTAACTTGTGGCCTCAAGATAGAGTTAGTATCTTGAGGCCACGAGTTACTATCTTGAGGCCAGGAGATAGTAGGCCACGAGATAGTATCTTGAGGCCAGCTCTAGTTTCCATATTTGGTGATTGATTTTCAAAATAAATTACTTAGGAGCCATAATTTATCAATTTGCAACATGAATATTTTCATACTCATAAGCTGTGTTCAGACCTTTATTTTAAAATAGCAATGAACATGAAAAAATCATGAAAAAATGGTAGAAACCTCTGTTTGATTTCATGCCAAATGTTCAAAAGATAGCAACCATTTAATTATTTTGGAAAAAAAAAATCTGAAAAGTTTGAAATATAAAGAAAAAAATAATAAATTCACCATGTATGATGTGGCAGCGAGCTATGACGCACATGCATGTTCTTTGTATGTTTCTTAGAGGTTGAATTCATATCAAAATCTGCAAAACGTCCCATACTACTTATGAATAGGATCTCTACTTCCTAAATTGTATGAAAATTGTGGAAATAAGGGCTTGTGTACCACTCAAAACACATATGGAAGTGGAGGCGCCCTTATATGGGCAGTAATGGAGTCTGGCTGTGCCCTAGTGAAAAAGTTTGGTACTGCACCCAAACAAAATCTCACTGAAAGCTCATTTTTTGAGATATCAACCTCAAATTTGAAACACAGCTTGATCAGATTTTTGGCTTTGATTTTTCTGCAGTTTTAGAGTAGCCCAAGTTTTGAAATATATATATTTTTTTACATAGTACATTTCCATAAACTCATCAAACTTCTATTACTTTTTTTCTGTTTCACCTTCTTTAAAACAAGACCACTTATATGTCTAACTTTCAAAGCATGGGGGGGGGGGGGGGGTGACAAGATTAGCAAGCATTGTTTCTTTAACTCACTCTACCCACCAAAGCCGACAAGACAGATCGGTCCAACAGAATTTTCCTCAACAGAAGCAGGATGGAGGAACGGCTTTCAGTAGACAAGTCATCCAGCACACAAAAGTTGGTCTGAACATCTGCAAGTGCTGCAAGGAGACCAAAAATATATATCTTTAAGCAAAAAAATGGCAATATCCTAATAACCCGACAGGAACTTGAAAAAGGGAAACAGGAATAAATGGCAGATTCTACTTCTGCTTCAGCACACATTTGCACATCACATAAAGGAACTGAAACACACCATTTTTCAGGGTATGAAGTGGGAAACCTTCTTGGATCAGTGGTTGTTGACCATCCACCTCTGAAAAAAGCGGTGAGTGATTGCAGGAAGTGTCATCTGCTTCTAGTCCACTAGACGTAAGACACAAATCTAAACACACAAAAATCAAAGGTCCAAATAAATGTACAGCACACATGCCTTCCTGCTTTCAAAAGATGCAATATTATGTTTGTTTTAATTTTGTTACATTTTTATGGCTCTGTACATCAAATAATGTTCCATATTTAAAGGGATACTCCACTTTTTTTGGAAATAGGCTCATTTTACAAGTCCCTCAGAGTTAAATAGTTGAGTTTTACCATTTTCGAATCCATTCAGCCGATTTTCTGATATTTATAAGAATAACAGTAACAAGACAGTTTCTGGTCTCATTGACTTCCATAGTAGGAAAAAAATATACTATGGAAGTCAATGAGACCAGAAACTGTCTGGTTACTGATATTCTTCTAAATATCCGAAAATCATCTGAATGGATTTGAAAACGGTAAAACTCAACTGTTTAACTCTGGGAGAGTTGTAAAATGAGCCTATTTCCAAAAAAATGTGGAGTATCCCTTTAAATGTCAATGTCGATGTCAGTGTATATAAGCCTGGTTTTGTCATTCCTTATCTGTGAAGCCTTGTTTAGTGTTGCATTGCAATGCTGTGCATTCTCCCTGGTTTCAAGTCTCTTGGTTTTGGATTTCTTGCCTGTTCCGCTGATTAAGCATGAAACCCTATTTTAGTAGACCCCAAAAACTAAAATAATTTGAAAAATAATAGGTCCCCTTAAAACAATCGATAATATACTCAATAGGTCCTCTTAAAGCAATGAAAATAAATTAGATACAAAAATAATAATAATACATTTAAATAATACATTTACATAATTCGATTCAATATTAATGAATACATTTAATAACAATAATAAAAATCAAAAAGAACTGTAGCCTTCTCCAGCCACATACGGTAAATGTCACTGACCAAAATAGCCGTCACTTTCGATGGTCATTTCAATGACACGGTAAGCAATCACAGTGTCCGGTGGGATGTCTAATGTAGTCTCAGAGCCATTCTGTAGTTTAGCGCTGCTTTCAATGAACATCTGAAACCATAGAATCACTCAGATAAGGACATTTATTAAAGCAATGAGCTAATGTCAAGCCCATCACTATTCGATCCCTGAAGACACTTCTTACAAACCTCAAAACAACTTCCTCCAAACATAGAATCGCAGCCACCCTTCTCCAGTTCGGTACAAAAGATGGAGCAGTTGCAGGTGGTGAAGATTCGCTCTGTAAGGAGGGTAAAACCCTTTTTCCTTTTTAGAGACTGCTGGATCAAAGAGTGTGTGAGGTCCAACTTCCTACAAGAATCATCAAGGTTAAATCAAAAGTTGAAGAATGGATTTCAAATTCCATCAGTTTATTTTATATGTATTAAGTATGTTAAATGGATTGTTTACCCAAAATTGACATTTTTGTTATCATGTCTTTTAAACCGGTATGACTTTCCAAAAAATATATTTTGAAAAATGTAGGGTAACACTACTTGAAGGGGTGTGCGTACCTTCATCATGACATGACATATGTTATGAATATGAAGGAAGTTTTATGCACGATTGTGACAACTGTCATTAAGTGTCATTCACTCAGTTATGAATTTTTTTAATGTAAATATGACATTTGTTTTAGATGTTTGTTTGTTATGACACCTTGACATAAACCAATACATCATAACCTGTCAGTGTCAGTCTTTGTCATGACAACTTGACATTACTAAGACACAACTTGTCATAAACATGACGTAGCAGATTAATTATTAAACTTAAGAAACAACCTAGCTTTATTGGTTAACATTACATTAAACTATCAGGTGGTGGTTTTGACACTGGCTGTCATGAAGCCATCTTAACTTTTTAATGACAAATTCAATTTGTACTACTGTAGTTAGTAGGCCCCTATGGACAGGTGTTGAAAATTAGCACATGTGCTATTACACTTTAAACAATGCATCTGGTTCGTTCAATGTTGTTGCTATGTCCATATTAAATAAATAAATAAATAAAATAAATAGTTGAGGTAACGAAAAATGTTCATGACACTGTTATAATGGCCTTGTGACAGCAAATTTCAAAGCCAATCACATGACAGTTTAACTTAATTTTATGTCAAGTTGTCATGACAAAGACACTGACAGGTTATGACGTTATGGTTTATGTCAAGATGTCATAACAAAGACATCTTAAACAATGTCATATATGCATTCAAAATGTCATAATGACAGTTGTCAGAAACATGCACACCTTACTTCATATTCAAGACATGTGTCATGTCATGGTTATGAAGGTGTCATGTCAGTCTTATGCACACTCCTTCAAGTAAAGTGTTCCAAATGGAGGATTTGTTTTTTGTCCAATGACTATATTTACATGCACAATGCATTTTTGGATAGGAATGTTGGTCAAGCGATTAAGTCTTTTCTTTGATTATTGGAAATATTCACTTAATTGGTCTACATGGAAATGTAGTGATTTGAAATCAATCCAATATTGTTTTGGACAGTTTAAAAAATTCTTCAAAATATCTCATGGACAGTGAATGAAGTCTTCCAAAATAATTTTTGGATGAACTGTCCCTTTAAGATATTCAGAACTTTATGTTCTGAGTGGATTTTTCAAATTATGCTTTAAAGGGGTCATGAACTGGCTTTTCAAATTTCATTATATTGTTGTCTGAGGTCAACTTATGACATTCGCTTGGTTTTTGCATTCAAAAACATTAAATGAATAAGTAATAGGCCATTTTCTACCCTAGTTTTGAGCCTAGCTCGAAAACGCTCGGTTTTTATGGGCGTCTCACACTGAAGATCTGGAAGTAAATGCCCACTGTAGTGAGTGGATAACAGTTTTGCATATTATGATGAGTTTCAACTCACTCGTCGGTTCCGGTCGATGCACGTGGGGGAAATTGTTTTGAAAATGTCCAATGTTGTAAAATGGCAACCGGAATGATTATGACATCATGACTTTTGCGTAAACATACACGCCACTTTCGAGTCAAGTGGCGTGTTATCTCTACGCATTTTGAGCTATCCGCGTGTATGCCTGTATATCTACGCCATCAATGTCCGAGTGATTCCGCATGTACACGCCGTCAAATGTCCAGTCATAAATGCCATTAACCCCAGTGACGGTTAAGTTTAGGGTTGGGGTTGAGGTAAGTCATATCTTTTTTTTTCCAAGGATGGTAAGGGAACAGTCATAAATGCCATTAACCCCAGTGACGGTTAGGTTTAGTGACGGGGTTGAGGTAAGTCATATATTTATATACAGTATAACGTTAAGTCAACGGCATTCATAAACACGCTGAAAAGCGATTATGCGTCTTGATAGCACGACAAAAATGGAAATACGAATTGGCGTGTCATACACACGCTACTTCATGACATCAGTCTGATTCGCCCATGCATGTTCGACCCAGAGTCTGTGTGTTGCACCATTCCTGTCAGATCCAATATAGACGGCACAGCACCGTTCTTTACTCTTAATCGGTCTGCAACTCCAGTTTTGTTGACAAAACAATCCTCAGTGAAATTAAGCGAACAGACGGACAATATTTTACTCTCATCAGCTGGAATGTCATGAAAAATAAAGTTTAAACATGCAGTCCTATTGAAATCCAGAGGAAGCTTATGCAGCAACTGTCTTCTTCCACAACCAGGCACTGCACAATATTTTATATTGCTCAGTAGCTCGATCCGGTTTGTCATCACGAGGTAGGCATCTATGTTATTTAGCTATGCGTGTAATGTGCGAACTGGTCTCTGGGCTAAACTGGCCGTGTTGAAGTAGGCGTTGATCATCCTCTGCAGGGGTGGTGTTTTATCCTCTTAGACGTCATAGTTCCCGACTTTGAAAAACGAGTTATTTGCAGTGCCTGGTGTCAATAAAAGCTTTTATTGGGCTAACAAGGATGTTTTCAGTTCTGAAACTAATAGGATATTCTTATAATATGATGACCTCTTAGATGTAAATTTCTCAGTTCATCACCCCTTTATAAAAACAAAAAAACTTAAGCACTTTAGTTCATAATTACCAAAGTAAAATAAAATTATTTACACATTAAAGTATTTTTCTCTCACCGTCCTTTGGAGTCGTTCATTAGCGTCGGAATATCGACGTATTCCGCCTGTAGTTTCCCGAGAGATAAACAAAGTTTTGATTTGACCTGTCCATTCATATTTATGTTGACAGCTGCAGCTCCCACCTCTACAGATCCATCTATTGAGCTTATGTATGTCCCTTTATACTTTCCCAACTCTTTCTCCTCACACACTGTTTAAAACAAAGAGGTTTAGGCATATCACAAAACACATCTGTTAAAGCTAAAAAACATTCTGAGATTTGCTATTCACTTTACCTGGTTCAATTGCTTTCCACTTCAGCAGGTGATTGAGAGTGAAGGGTGTGGGTCTGTATTTAGTTTGCTGCCAGAACCACCCTTTCGGGATTTTCAGCACCACCGCAAGCGGCTTGAGGTTTTGGGAATCATTCGGGCTGGAAGCTGCAATCAGAGCCCCCTCAGGATCTATCTGTTGGACCAGCTTCTTCGTCGCTCTCTTAAACATCCTTTGCACAAACACGTGAACAACAGGCAGAATTAAACCACATTGGAAAATGTGTAAACTTGATTAACATCTTTATTCATAGGGTTTTCTCAAGCAGTGTTCCTAATGATGGATGCAAACTGTAAAATACACTGTAAGACTGGAAAAACTGGAAAAACTGGTTAAAGAGATCACGAATGCTAATTTCCACTGTTCTTAGCAGATGGTCAACTTCTTCCCCCAGTAAGTATGGTGGGGGAATACAGTAAATTTCCAATAAACTCATGTTTTACATATCAAATAAGGTCTGGCTATATAAGGAAAATACAACGAGAGCTCAGGGCTGCTTTTTCTGTATCAGATCAGCCCGTGAATCCTGTGTCATCGAGACTTAGCATTCATGTAGCTAGTTAATATGTTGGGTAAAGTCCTTTGTTCTAGAACATTTGATGTTTTGCATTGATTATCTTTCAATTGATTATGGAATTGTAATAATACATTTACCAGACATAAATTGTTACATTCGATTATTCTAACAGACTTTGACTTTATTTTCATTAGAATTAAAAGGAATAGTCAAACATTAACGTATTAATGAACAGATATCATTGAAAACCTTGGTAACGGGGTGTGCATAAGGCCAATTTATACTTCTGCGTCAGGTGCGCGCAGTAGGTACGGCGTAGCATACGCACAGACGCGTCCCATACCGCGTACCCTTCGCCGTTGCCTGACGCGCACCTCTTCAAAAATGTAACTACACGTCGCGACGACGCGGACCGCAAGATCGGTGATTGGTCGGCTTGGTAGCATCGCATTTCCTCCTACGCATTTCCACGCGTACCTTCTCACGCATTTACACACGCACCATCTCCTCCGACGTCTTCTCTCATTTCTGCCTTTCAGTTTTAGTAATTTCACTAAAATGAACTGTTTTTCCACCCCAATAAGCTCCAACTCCAACATGATCCACTCTCTTTCAGTCGCCGCGAGGAATCTAAACACAGTGGAACATTAAAACCCTCCGCCGCCTACTAGCGTTTCGGAGCAGTACTGCAGAGCAACCAAGACCTGAACGCAGAAGTATAAATGCTCATAACGGCGTCGCCTACGTGCGAAGCCAACGCCGTACACTACGGCGTACCCTCGACGCAGAAGTATAAATTGGCCTGACATGACACTGTCATAAACATGACATAACACCTGTCATGAACAATGATTAGTCTTCCCTGAATGTTTATGACTGTTAAGTGTCATTTGGTAAATTATGACAGTTTAATGCAAAGTTGACATTGTTTAAAATGTCTTAATTATGACAACTTGACATTAACCAAGACAAAAATGTCTTGATTATGACAACTTGACATTAACAAAGACAGAAATGTCTTTATGACAACTTGACCAAGAACCAAGAAATCATAACTAGTCCAACGTGTTCCACTTTACTTGAGGTAAGGGGAAATATTAATGACACTGTTGTTAAAGCATTTGACAGTGTAATAACCCTTAATGACATCTTTATAACTAGTACAATGTGTTCCACTTTACTTGAGGACAAGTCAAATAGGCCTATTCATGTCAGTTATAATGGTGTTATGACAACTAAAAGTGAAAACCAACCATACGTATGACAGGTTAATGTAATGTTAACTCAAAGCTAAATAACTTCTTTAAGTTTGATAATTAGACCTGTTATGAGATATTTGTGACAGGTTACCAGGTTATAATTTCTTGGTTAATTTAATGTCAAGTTGTCATAAAGACATTTTTGTCTTGGTTAATGTCAAGTTGTCATAACAAAGACATTTTAAACAATGTCAACTTTGCATTAAAAGTGTCATATAATTTACCGAATGACACTTAATGACAACAGTCATAAACATTCATAAAGGCTCCTTCATGTTCATGACAGGTGTTACGTCATGTTTATGACAGTGTCATGTCAGTCTTATGCACACCCCTTCAAATAAAGTGTTACCAAAACCTTTTTCATTTTATGGAGTCAGATGAAACGAGGTAATACATAAGATAAATTGTATTGCATTTAACTAAATGTCCCTTTGCCATTGGAAGACACGGAACACGCGTGAGACCTTCGCCTCTGACCGGGTACCGGCTTTGGGCCGATTCAGCAAGCCTTACAACACTCATTTAGATTGCACAATCGTTTATTTTTTGTGAAACCACCGAATCATCATGAAATACGCAAATGCTCCATTCACAACTGATTTCCTTGAAAGTTACGAAATGTGATGAACCTCAAAAACACTCAATTCGCAGAAGCTGGTAACCAAATAAGTTTTCTCCTCTTGCCATAAATACGAAGTAAAACTAAAAAGGGGAATAAATGACAAACTGATATTATGAATAGCAAGAATTAAGTTAGATTACAGAACGGTGAAGTGAATCAAACCTCACAATGAATCAAAATGTCAGAGATACTGTGAATGGCAGAAAATAGCATTTCAGCTGCATCTACACACAACACATGGTGGCTTGTGGGTGTTAAAGATATGGTTCATCATACTAGAGTAAGACAACATAAAAACCTACCCCTCTACGGGGCTTAAACTGGGCAACATAGGGAATTTTTTAAATTGGGGAGCTTCCAGTCAGTGGAACTCCCCTGACACTGGGCCAATAAAGCTATAGTAACAGCAGGTGTTAAACAATCTCTCCAGAAGTTTCTGAGGCTCCTTATATATAAAGGTATAGTTCACCCAAAAATGAAATTCTATCATTAGATGCACCTTTGTGTTGTTCCAAATCTTTATGACTTTAATTCTTCTGTGGAACATAATTCGGACAACATAATGGTAAATTTGTCAATTAAGTTACAAAGAAAGGAGCTTAGAGCTAGCAAACATTTGAAGCTTGATAACTTCAGCCATCATCATTCATTGTAATTGTGGCAAAAAGAAAGACTAGCCCATCTTCAAAACTATTCTCTCTTTAACTCAGAAAAAGTCACTTTTTGTGGACTTACTGCTGCTAAGAAAATGCTTGTCTTACTCTGGAAACCCTCACATTCTATAGTATGGACTCACTGGATGCACTCTTTCTTGGACATTGCAAACATGGACTTCTCAGTGGCAAGATTACATGGATAATATTTCATCATCAGGTGTCATTTAAAAACGTAAGGAGCATCTTCAAGATCTATATCTCATGTTTTAATTTTTATTGTATTTAGAGTTTGATCTGCACTGCTCTTAAACTATGGTTGCTCTGAATGTACTCTTGGGCGATGGGAGATAGGGGTGGGGGGACTTGGTCGCCTTGGGAATATGGGAGGGAAAAAAGAAATGAGAATGTGTTCAGAATGATGTTTGTCTACTTTTGTTTCTGTACAATGACTTTCTCTGACTCAATAAAAATTTGATTAAAAGAAATTTGATTACAAATGAGAAAAACCTCAAAACATTTATTGGAACAAAATGAGGGTGAGTAAATGATGACAAAACTCTATAGTCAGAATGAAAGTTTAAAATGTACTGTATATAGGAGTGATAAATATGTAGGGCATTTTCTCATGTCTGTAAACGCCTCATTCTGAGAAGTCCTTGCAGGAAGGAGGGTCAATTATTATTATTATATTATTATGAGGACACATTATTATTACATTTTTAAAAATAATAATAAGCTTGGGTAAATTATTTATAATACTGCAAATTTAAAAATAATACAAAATGATACATTTTTATTTCATGGTCACTAATTTTGGGGTGATTTTTTTTGGTTATGAACCATGCATGTACTCAAAAAATGTGCAAAGAGAATATGTACATCAATAATGGTTATTTGAATGGATTTGCAATGTACTAACCATCCTAATAAAGTAGCCTACAAATATACATGTAATTTGCAGCACTCAATTTTATTATTAATAAGGGGTTCCATCTCTCCAAAAAGGTTTTAAAGAAACCAGCTCAAAATCCTTTGTTTTATTGAAACAAATGTGTGGCACATGCAACAGGCAAAAGTGAGTTCTTCAAAAAGACTTAAGAGGATGTTTATATAACCTCAGTCACAAAATAGAATGACCACAGCGGATCACCATTCATATCTCCAAACTTGTCACTTCCTTTACATCACATAGACTAAGACATGCAAACTTTTGAATTCTTGTACATTACTATTACTTTGCAGTCCAGTGAAGCAATAAATCAGGTGATCAAGAGTAAGATTTGATCGATTTTTTAAATACATACCTGTATGTTTGTCAGACTCCTTGTTTGCGCTAGATCAACGGCCAAATGGCTGAAAAAGCGATGGATTATGAAGAAAAGATGAAGAATATAGGCCTATGACTTTAATTCATACAACAACTGCTTTTTTAAAAGAGAAAAGTCCAGAGTATTTCTCGTATCCGAAAGTGCAAAAATTCAGCACGTTCACTCACAAGTAAACGTCTCGACTACTACTAACTAAAATGTCATCTCACACGTGTTCCATCGTGGTTTTGGGTCTAGATGCGCGCGGTCGAGACTCAAGTGCATGTCAAGAGGAGGCGGTACAATATAGGGGGATTTCATCTTCTTGTTTCCTTGCTCAAGTGGTTTCCATAGGCTATCATATTCATATGGACAGAACCATAAATAATCTTGGCACAAGCCCAAGACCATAAATAGCCTAATATTGGAAAGCCCACAATGGGCTTTCAGTGATTTTTAACACTCGTAAGTGAAGTCAGTTTGGAATTGTCTAGAATAGACTAACACAAATATAAATGAACATAGATCAATTAAACTGAAATAGGCTTATTTTAAAATAGTAAAAATAGTAAAAAAAAAAGTGATCAACATTAACTTAAATGTTTTGTTTTTGACTGAATGTAATGAGAAAGAAACAACGTGATAAATAGGCCTAAAAGGGAAGTTGCCGAGTCTAAATAAATAAGCTAAAGCTTTGGTTATTAGGCCTATGTAAGATCATATTTGTACCAAAAAAAAAACAAAAAAAAAAATTTTTTTGTTCCCTCTTTGAGAAGGGATTTGTAAAAATAAATGAATTACTCTGGCTATGTCTTGCTTTGCATCACAGTAGACTAGTCAACTTTGTTTTGCACTGCAGAAGAGCGAAAAATAGTCCAAGCGCGTGCGTTTTCGCCATGTCGGAATCACAAATTGTAAACGCGGAATTTTCGGAGATTGCTCACATGTAGGCTACCACTGACCGATGGATAATAATTTTGGAGTTGATATTTCTATCTTTTGTGAGTTTTATACCCGGAAAATTCAGGTAAATTAGGATTAGGAACATGAGGATTTTTATAATCCATATTTTCTATGCCATATGCTCGTTTTTTTTTTTTAGAAGTTAGTAGTTTTTCAAAGAGTGCCCATAGATTAAAATAAGTACAAAACCTTGAAGTCAAATTAACATCTAAACTGTTAAAGGAAGAATTAACTTTACAATAAAATATTCTATCATCATTAGCCTACTCACCCTCAAGTTGTTTCAAACCTGAATATCTTTCTTTTGCTGAACACAAAGTAAGATATTGTGAAGAATGTCGGTAACCGGACAGTTGATGGACGCCAATGACTTGACTTCCAGTCAGAAAAAAACCTATGGAAGTCAATGGGGTATATCAACAGTTTCATTACCAACATTCTTCAAAATATCTTTGGTAACACTTTACAATAAGGTTCACTAGTTAACATTAGATAATGTATTAACTAACATGAACTAACCAGCAATACAATTGTTACAGTATTTGTTAATCTTCGTTCATGTTAGTAGCCTAGTTAATAAAAATAAGGCTGTTCATTGTTTGTTCAAGTTAGTTCACAGTGCATTAACTAATGTTAACAAGATTTTAATAAAGTATTAGTAAATATTGAAATTAACATTAACAAAGATTAATAAATGCTGAATAAGTGCTGTTCATTATTAGTTCATGCTAGCTAATGTAGTTAACTAATGTTAACCAATGAACCTTATTGTAAAGTGTTACCATATCTTTTGTGTTAAGCAAAAGAAAGAAATTCATACAGGTTAAAAAAAAACAAACAAACAAAAAAAAAATTTTTCTTAAACACCCCCCCCCCCCCCCTCAAAATACTCCCAATAGTCACTTTAGTTTGGAGAGCAGTTACACATGGAATATACAGCGATGGCTCAGGTCAAGAAAGAACATGTAAAATTAATTGTGTGCATATGGTTTTTGATGAAAACATTCCAGGATTTTTCTCCATATAACACAATTTACTGGTAACCAAACGGTCGATCATTTCACTTGATAAGACCCTTATTCATCGTCTGGAATCGTTGTTTAAAGCCCTTTGAACAGTTTGCACTGAAACTGTCTTTTGGACCTTGAACCGTTGCAGTAAAGTGCATTATATGGAGAAAAATGCTGGAATATTTACATCAAAAACCTCAATTTCTTTTCGACTGAAGAAAGAATGACATGGATATCTTGGATGACATGGGGGTGAGTAAATTAACAGCAAAAGTTTTTTTTTTTTTTTTTTAATAAGTGAACTACTCCTTTAAGCAATAGATGAATCCCCAAAAGCGTCTGTACAATAAAAACAGGGAAAGTTTCTTAGATCTGTGTTCACTATGTTTATTGTGCAAAGCAAACATGTGGTCAGTCATACACTGATGCAATCTGTTTCCAATCCTCTAAAAAGCAACAGTCGCAGATCTGTTTAAATTCTTTTGAAAGTATGTCACTGACTAAGAAAAGAAAGGTTGTGTTTATCTAATCTAAAACGCCACACCCACAATTTACAGAAACAGGACAACAGTTATCAAGTGTAACAAGGTATACCACATGAGCACACACAGAATATCGCTCTCTCTCTCTTTTACGTACATACACAGAAAAAGGAGGACAAGCATGTGCATGACATAAAATTACCATCCAGTACACAATCATTCTTTCAGACAATTAATTTTAAACATTTTATATATTTTTCCATTCGTTTTCAATTAATATCCCTTTAAAGAAAGATAAATCCCTGTGCAAAAATATTTATATATATATATTTCTAGAATGCCGGAGTGGATTTTAAGAGTCAGCAATTGATGAACTGTTTCAAACATTGAATATGGTACCCTGGTGTAAATCTCTTTAAGCTATTCAGTCTAGGTTTCACTCAAAATCAATTATTATTTAAGGGGAAAAAAGAGAGGTATAAATAAGAAATTTTATCTTGCACAAAAGAACGTCAAGCCTGTTTTTAGGACCACGATTTTTAAAAAAAATTGCTTGAATATTACTTTCATGATAATTAAGTACCCCGAAATTCTCATTACTGTAAAACTTTTGATATTTGATTTCTTACAATATTTTGTGCCAATATAATAAAAGGCAGTACAACAAATACTATGTTGTATAAAAACTCTACAATTTTTTCAGATTACAGTAATGAGAATGACAACAAAAATGACATCATAATGCAAAAATATAAAAATCATTATGGTCCAAAAATAAGCTTAATTTACAAAAAAAAAAAAAAAAAAAAAATCTTATTTATTTTAGGGTGACCTTAAGTGTTTGTCTTTAAAATTCTAAATCAATCTTAAATCTTACTTCATTTGATTAATTAATAAGATGATTTTTTTCTCCTTTCCTTATTAATTATAAATACATTAATTATATCCAGGCACTTACAACAGTCTTTGGTCTGTGCATTTGCATCTAAAACATCAGCAAGGCAGTTTGACAAGTAAGGCATTGATGTGTTTCTATATTGTGCAATAAATGTCTCTTTAACAAAGATAAATACCAATACAAAAAACATCAAGATAAACACAATACACACAGTCTATATACAGTCAGAGCAGAAAGAGAATGAGTCAATGACACAAATCCACAGGTGGTCACCAGAGCACAGGGAATTCTAGTTTGCTGAAGCCAGGGTCCTTCCTGAGGTCCCAGTAAGTGCCATTGCTCACCCACGAGTCGTCTTCAGCACGTCTGATTGAATTAACAAAAGTGAGTTGAGAGACTCATGATGCGCCCAAATGCAACAACAGCATCTTTATGTTCATAACAGTCACTTACTTGAAAAATCGGGGTGAGTGCGTCATGTTATTTTCTTGCAGGACCCTCCTCCTCTCTCTTTGAAGGACTTCAATTCTTTCTTTCTGTTCTTCTGCTCCGGCAATATCACCCTCTTCAAGTAATCTAACAAAAAGAGGACCAAGAAGCTGGTTTTAGTAATGGGAAGAGTTCACTATGCATAGCACACATGTATAATTCATAGTGAGTCAAAATCTGCTAACGGGTAATTAAATGTAAATCATGTAAAAATGTATAATCTTTTATTGGAAAATTAAACAACATTTAATCAAACTTTGATCATTGCTTTCTTTTTTTAAACTGAGAAGGTAGTGATCAAATTACATTTTATAAAAATCATTAGGCAAGTTTATAATCTATTACATTAGCATGAAGAGTCAAATTGGATGACCATCTCATCTCAAGACCAGTCATTTGACAGTTCATCAATTGCCAAAATTAGGAAAAGGGATTTTTAAATAATCAATAGATTATTAAAAAAGATTTTAGATAATCAAAAGATTATTGAAAATATTCAAATCAGGAATGTCAGAATCAGAATGTGTAGTTTGTGCATAAATAAAAATATACTATCGCGCACTATTCAGTATGAGGGGTGGCATTTCTTGTGCTTGAATGGTTAAAAAAAATTAAAATGATATTAATCATTCCAGGTTTTGGATGTGTTTTTAGCCCTTTTACAAGGCTTTTAGTGCCCTCTGAAGGCATTTGTTAAAATGCATAATGTTCATAAGTTGATTGTTTATATTATGTATAACATTTTGCATTTAAATGTTGTTCAATAAATCATTATAATAAAACCAACTATTATTTTTTACGCAAAAATGATCGGATTACTTGATTAATCATCAAAATAACCGATTTATTACTCTATACAAAACATAATCGTTAGTGACAGCACTACAGTAGCTTATATAAAACATTTTAAAATGCATTTGCATTGTTTTGCATTTTGTGACTTTCAGTCGAATAAGACAATTTTTCCAGTCATATATTTCGATTTCATTAAAAATTTTGTTAAATTTAGTGATGGGCAACAGTTAATCGTGATTAATCGCATTCAAAATAAAAGTTTGTGTTTACATAATATGTGTGTGTGTACTGTGTATAATTATTTTGTATACATACAAAAAATGTTATTTATATAGAAAATATTTATATAAAAATTATGTGTATATATATATATATATATATATATATACACACACACACACACACACACAGTACATGCAAATATTTCTTAAATATATGTGTATTTATATACACAAACTAATTATAAACAATACACACACATATTTTATGTAAACACAAACTTTTATTTTGGATCTGATTAATCGCGATTAATCGTTGCTCAGTCAGCGCTAGATAAAATATTGTCTTGTGAACCCAAAATCTTGTAGAAATGTGTCGTCACACCACTACTCAGAGACTGGCATGTTTGACTTGTCAAATTTTCCTTTCTATTGTGGCAAAATTTGTTCACTTTTAAAGATCAAGTTAATTTTTTACCAGGAAAAGAGTGGTTTTGATGCAAAGTTGTTTTTATTGTCTCTTACGACTAAATTATTTTATTTAAACCCATGAAAATGCATATCCTGTTATACTGTAAATAATAGTGGATAATGACTTGTTGTTCCATTATTGCCTCTTATCAGATTTTGACTCATGTCTCTAACAGGGGTGTTTCCAGCATTGAAGGACATCTGTGGCTTAGCCCAGACCATTTTATGTAAATAAAGGGATCACTCGAAGAGGTTTTTTTGGTAACACTTTACAATAAGGTTCATTAGTTAACATTAGTTAATTACATTAGTTAACATGTACAATATGTGAACAATACTTCTTCAGCATTTATTAATCTTAGTTAATATTAATTCCAACATTTACTAATACGTTATTAAAATCAATGGTTATATTAGTTAACATTAGTTAATGGACTGTGAACTAACATAAACGCACAATGAACAGCTGTATTTGTATTAACTAACATTAACAAAGATTAATAAACACTGTAACTAATGGTTTGCTCATCATTAGTTGATGTTAGTTAATGCATTTACTAATGTTAATTAATGAACCTTATTGTAAAGTGTTACCAATTTTTTTTATTATTACAGTAACAATTTACTTTCAGTCAAAATACATCTTTAACATTATGCGCACACACACAGTCAACATACACTATTCACCTTTTGCTGTCTATCTGGTGTGTCCTTCTATGTTTATCCTTTAACTCTCATCACTTGCTGTTCTCTCTCTCTCTCTCTCTCTCTCTCTACTTGCTGTTGTCTACAAGTGAACTTATAAGTATACTAGTAGTAGTTTACTATTTAATACAATTAGTATTTTTTTAGTTCATGAAACTACACACTGAAGTGGACTCTCAGTAAACTACTAGTTTAGAAGATTATACTGCAAGTATACTTGAAAGTTTTCTTTAAGTGAACAAACTTATACTTGTTACAGTACACTATATTTATGTATTATTTTTGCACTTGCAGTGTACTATTATGTTCAAATGTAGATACTATTTTGTATTAAAAAATACCTTTAGTTGTACTTTAATTTTTAAGACATTTCATTAGCTTTTTGCATTCTTTTTTTATCAATACTTGAAATGTTGGTAAGTTTCATAAAGAAAGGCAACATTAGAATTGTAATTTAAATGACGATTAAATAAAATGATGCCGACAAAATTAAAATACGGCACGCTGCTTATGACTTGCGTCACATTCTTCACAGCTTCACAAAATGCGGTACAAGCGGTAATATATTTGATAATATTAAACGGGTTTTTGATTTACACACTGTTTAATGTTTGATGATGATCACAATATTATATATTTGAGTGAGTGAGCAATTTTCTATCACTTGTTTCAGCATCTTCTCCTGTTTTCATCCGGAGGAGATGTGCTGTACTAGAAAATGCCAGTAACAGACAAGTGCTAAAATATAACGTAAGCCTATGCTGTGGTAATAACTAGCTTGTTAAACAAATAGGCCTACAGTGAAAACCAGCCAGATGATGATCTGTCTTCAGACTTAAATGATTAAAAAAAACAACAACAGAATTCTTACCTACTGACTTCTTTCCGAAAAAATCCCCAAAGTTTCTAAAAAATTTTTCTTTCCTGCTTACTGACTGTCTCAGTTGTTAACTCGCACTCTTGCGGTTGACTGTGCTAGATTCCCCCTACCTGCAGCTGCTGCATATTCAACAGAGAGGAAGAAACAGAGCAACCCAAAGACTACCGACAGCAAAGAAATGTATTCTATAGGCTAGATTATTTTTAAGATATATTTTTACAGGCTGTATGCAGTTTATGCAAAGCCAAAACGCAATGAAATAAAGCAACCTATGATTTTGGGCATTACATAGGCTCTAGTTTCATATTTGCTCAGTGACAGCCATTTGGGGCTTGGCTCAAAACATTTGGGGCTGAAGTTCCGGGCAAAAGCACCGGCAAAAGCCCCAGGTTTCTAGTTATGTCTGTACCTTTGGTCGGGTCTAAAACGAGTGTCTGTCAGGGGCAAGAGTGGCATTAAACTCTCCTCCAATTCATTTAGCTCAATTGCAAATTGGGTGAATCCATAGTACTGCTCGTGGTTCTCAGGTATAGGATCTATATGCACACATACACAAACATGCAAAAAAGACAAAAACAGTGTTGTGTTAGCACCCTCCTGAGATCATTATCCCCAAATGATTATAATTTAGATATTTGAAACATTTAAATAGTTAAATTGACTGCTCTAGACTGGTCCGGAACTCACTTGCTCTCCAGATGCAGGTTGCCGAGGGCGGTTTTCCAAGGTACAAGGCCTCGTTCCATTTGCCAAACAGAGAGTGAATGACACGCCCCTCTGAATCAGTGACCACACCCTCTACCTCATTAGCATTCAGACCTCCAGATCTCGACTGAATATAAAGCAGGCATAAAACAAATCATAATAAAAGAACAGGTAGTAAATCATTCATAAAATGAGTATTTGGTTGATTTTTTTCCACAAGATGAAGATGTGGGAAAGACCATGATGGATACAAACACATATGTGGAATGAAAGAATTTTGCATGTCTTGAAGGTCCCACCTTCAGGAAAGTGACTTTGCAATGACTGACATCTCCCATCATGGTTGAGTGCTTGATTGACATTTCCCCATAGTGTTCGATCCAGCGCTGACCACTTAGAATGTTATGAATGCATGAAGTGACCTTACTCCACTCATATCGATCCCCAAAACTGAAAATTAGCGAGTGAGCGAAAGAAAGACAGAGATGCTGAGACATGGAGGAGAATGTGTGATGGAATAATGTAAGTGAATGATAAGCAGAATAATTCATGATAAAAATCAAAATCACCCTGGCAACTCTAAGTGAGTGACTCCCATGGGAACAATCTCCATTGATTTTCCCCAAAACTTGTTCTTCCAACGGATATCTAAAGGACATATACAGAGAAGGGCATCAAATCCTGCAAAACTCCTAAAATGCTTGACACTAGCCAACTGTGCTTCACTTACCTTGCCAAAACGTGTAGCTTTTGGACTCACAGTGACAAGCGGACACAGGTGGATGGTGACTGACCTTAGGGACACAGTGTTAAAGAGCACGTGAGCGTGAACACTAGGGCTGTCGCGGTGCAAGAAATTACCTTGCTGTGATTTTGAGTGGCTCTATAATATCACAATATGCCGTATTAATCACCATTTTTGTTTTAAAAACACGCAAACCACACAATGCATGAATGAGAACTGAAAAGTAACAACTGAAATAAAGGGCTATATAAACATGGGTAGAACAAAGCAAAGTAAAAAGGGATTAAAAGGAAATAATATTAAAATAAGGATCCACATAACAGATCATAAACCTGACAATAAGCTATTTGGCTATTGTTATATGTGTAAAAGTTAGTTCCGATCCTCGAATTTGACTGGACGAGAGGCTTCCTAAGACTGCTGATATTTCCCAATAGTATCCAGCATCAGCCCTGCTTGCCTCTATGCATTCTAGACTGGCTGGCAGTCAGTGCAGGTTACATTGTCTTTGACAGACAAAGCTCAACCGTAGCAATGCTCTACAGTTCTTCTTTACGAATCACAATGGTACAGTCTTAAGAAAAATTAAATTCTTCACTTTTGCTCATTATTAACTTAATTAAAGGGATAGTTCACTTTGAAATTAATTTTTGATGTTTTAGCTTACCTCAAGGGCATCCAAGATGTAGGTGTCTTTGTTTCCACAGTATTTTCAATTTTGACATTTTTCGGTCAAACCATTGTTGTCTATGAGTCATATAATGCAGGTATGGGGGTCCACGTCAAAGAGCATGCACAGAGAAGTCAAAATTGAACATGATTTAATGATTCGTAAATGTAAGTACACATTGATGTCCTAAGACACGAAACGAGCGGTTTGTGTGAGAAAACGAACAGTATTTATATCGTTTTTACCTAACAGCCGTCGAACTGATCTGAATCAGATGTCCAACTGAACCGAACTGAACTGTGTCCAACGTTCGGCCGGAAGTGATCTCTCTCGCGTCTACGTCATTCGATGTTTACACAGAGATTTCAGAAGTTTTACCTTTCACTAAACATATTTAGATGTATCGAATTCGTCTTCCATTGCGATTTCCCGTATAATAAATATCTAAGTATGTTTAAATATGTTTAGATCTTCACAGTGAAAGGTAAAACTTCCGAAATCTCTATGTAAACAACGAGTGACGTACACGCGCAAACGATCACTTCCGGCGTAAAGTTGGAGACGGTTCAATTCGACATCTGATTCAGATCAGTTGGACATGGCTGTTAACAAGAGGTAAAAACTATATAAATACTGTTCGTTTTCTCACACAAACCGCTCGTTTCGTGTCTTAGGTCATCAATGTGTACTTACATTTAAGAGTCATTAAATCATGTTTAATTTTGACTTCTCTGTGCATGCTCTTTGACGTGGACCCCTAAACCTCCATTATATGACTGACAGACAACAACGGTTTGACCGAAAAATGTCAAAATTGAAAATACTGTGGAAACAAAGACACCTACATCTTGGATGCCCTGGAGGTAAGCTAAAACATATCAAAAAATAATTTCAAAGTGAACTATCCCTTTAACACTTAATACGAATGCATGAAGTGTAAAACAAGATGGGTATATTGTAGTCTTGTGAATAGACCATTTTGCAAAATGTAAACAACACTGGTCCAGAAGCACTTCCTGTTTCAATTTGTAACTGTTTTCTTTTTCACATGTAAAGAAAACATCTTAAAGATGCTTGTTTAACTTTTTGATTCAGTTTTATATGTTTTGTTGGTTGTATTTTATCCCAGCTTTTATGTAGGGTTAAAAAACTGAAACAGGAAGTGGTTCTGGACCAGTGTTGTTTACATCTTGCAAAATGGTCTATAGACCTTATTCAGAGCAGCGCCATGACAGGTATGAAAGTGAGGCTGTGAGGGATAGACGTACCGTGTTTCCAATGGCATCCGCTGTAAAAAGCTGAACAAAGCGGCTAGATTACTTATAATTTCCCACAGCTTACATTGTCGGGAGTTTCTTGTCAACTGACATTTCTTGGAAATATATTTTTCCAGTGTTTCATGAGCAGAACAACCCGGAAACACATTAAATAACAGTACAGCCCATTGAAGAGATGCAAGTCTATCCCTCACAGCCTCGCTTTCATTCTCATTAAAAATCAAAGATGGCGCTGCCGTGAATAAGGCGTATAAAGGAAACAAACATGAAAGGGTTGCTAGCATTCCTCTGCGGTTGGCTTGTCAGTATCGCAGTATTACAATATTGTGGTTATTGCGTCAGCCCTGGTGTACACCTTTGTGATTTGGTTGAAATAACAGAAATGTGCATGGTTACCTGTTCAGCAATGAAGCGGAAGCCCTTATCTGGCCGGAGACACTCGTATGTCTCTCCCAGTATAGGATTAAAGGGTTTTCCTCCTGCTCTAGTGAACGAACATGCATAGGCTGAGACAGCAAATGCTGCTATATATACCTTAAGAAAAAGACACACACGAATAGAATATATGGTAAAACATAGGGCAGCACAATAATGCTTAAACTAACAATGGCAATTATTTTGCTCAAAACTTATAATTGCAATTATAAATCACTATTGCTTTCATTTGAGAAATGTCTTTTTCCATTTCATTAGAATTATTGCACTTTCACCTAAGCAAGCAAGCAAGCAAATTGTATTTATATAGCACTTTTCCAAACAAATTATTGCAGTTCAAAGTGCTTTACAGGCACAACAATTAAAAGCAAGTATAAAATACAGGTAAAGTACAAGAAAAAACAAAAATAAAATAAAATAAAATGCAAAAGACTTCGTTCAGACTTCGGAGTGGCTACAGAAAAAAAGACTGCAACTGGACCCATGCGAAAACAAGGAATGTTTATCGGAAGGACATTACATGAACCAAAACCAGAACAAAATTGGATGTTTCTTACTAGTTTAGATGACATTTTCCGGCAAAAATTATTCTGTTGGTCATACACAAACGCTTCAGAAGTCCTTTATTAACCCCCGGAGCTGCGTGGAGCACTTTTATGATGCATAGACGCACTTTTATGGACTTCGAACAGAAACGACCATTCACTGCCATTCTAAAGCTTGGAAGAGCCAGGAAATTTTGTAATATAACTTCGATTGTATTTGTCTGAAAGAAGAATGTCATATACACCTAGGACAATTTTCATTTTTGGGTGAACTATCCCTTTAAATAATCAAGAGAAACAGAAATAGAGATCACGGTTAAAATACAATTAATCACGCAGCCCTAGTTAAACACAGAATCCATTCTGAAGCTTAAAAGTCTCCTTTCATGTTCCATAGAAGAAAGAAAGTCATACCAGTTTAGAAGGACATGAGAGTGAGTAAATGAGTATAATCTGATTGATCTCACCATGCGCATGTGCGGGTTGCGTGTGTTTGCAGCGGTGTCCAGCAGGTGGCAGTACTCAACTTCCTCACACAGTCTCTGCAGAGTGTTCATGGGCTCATTGAGTTGGACGGGCATAGCCACTTTCGACAGGTCTTTACCGATGTTACTGCGCAGAATACTCCACAGATTCACGCTCTCGTTCACGCGTGGACTTGGCAAACGGCCTCGTCTCATCACTGTACTCTCATTGCCATTACCTGAAGACACAATCACACACATAATCCACTGACTATGATTGAAAAGAAAGGTTAAGCTTCATAAAAGTGAACTTGAATGTGCGGGTTTAACAGTGCCTCACCAAAATTCTCCCTCATGCAGCCGTTCTCATTCCTGCAATACTCTACTGATGTGCTGTCACTCACATCACTGACGTATGAATCGTCATCAGACAACTGAACACACACAAAAAAAATAATGATCATAAAGGAATTAATGTGATAACATTTCAAAGTGAGTGACAATGTCAGCTTTCATATCCTTTAAACAATAATATACAATATTATCAAGAAATTACACAAAAATAACAATCTCACAATCTCAGTACATACTCCGCAATTCATTTCACAGTGCCGTACATTTTAGTTTATTTTTGCAAAAACGTTAAAATTTCATAACATTTCCAATCACTGACAGATAACTCACGCATATCTGCGATTTGACCACATGACCTTTCTGACCTCATTCTCAGACGAGCTGCCAGACAGTAGATACTCTTTAGCGTCAAAGAACTCTGATAAGGACTCTGGGATTGACCCTCGACTCTCACTGGACACTTGCTGCAGCAGAGGGCGTGACCCATCAAGGACATCCTGATTGGATAAGAAGACAAAATTGGCTTGAATTTGGCCAGTAATAACAAAAAAACATAAACACTTAAAAACAGATAACATAAATGTGTTGCTTGCATACCTTCTCACTGATACAATCTAATGTGTTCCTGACTCTGTCTCTTTCTGAGCAAAGGGAAGTATACGCTGACCTAAGAGTGGAATTGACTAGTAGAAGAAAGAAAGGGGAAGAATGTGTGTCATTTCATCATAAAGTTATTGTAATATCAGAAACTAGGAGTTTAATTATTAATATAATATTAGTGATTATATATTAATATATATACACCTCATAATTCCCGCAAAAACGCATGTGTTCATTCATACTCACTAGTGGCAGCGAGTCGAAAGAACTCATCCTGCATCCGAGAGGCTTCTGTGGGCGAGTCTGGACTATCCAGGCATGAGTCTGGTGAAACAGGCTCTGAATATACCAAGTTTGGATGAGATACGTGGAGACGGGAAGATGACGTGTCAGGATTCTGCTAGAAAATGACAGATAATATGTGATGCAGTGTCTAATACAGTATGTGTATAATGGAGTTATATTAAGAGCCTGAATTTAAATCTTACCTGTAATGCACTTTTATTTTCCTTGCTATAATTCTTTGATCTCCATTTTTTGTGTCCTCGTTTCTCTTTTTTGGAGCCTTCGGTCTGGGGTCACACACACCCACACACAGACATTTAATGTTTAGTCTAAATAATGACATTCAATGAGCATTGGAAACTGCAAAAACATCAAAAAATTGTGCTGACCCCAAACTTTCAAACAGTAGTGTACATCTACAAAGAGATTAAAAGGTATCTGGATGTCTCCAAATTAATTTATCAGCACATGCGCCAAACTTAAACACATACTGATGATCCATTAATCATTACATACAATAATGCAAAAGGCACTACCTGCAGAAAGTTAATGGCAGGAGCCGAGAAAGCTCGGTGAAGAACTTCCATATTTTTCAGAAGAAGATTTAATTCCAGCAACGATGTATCACACTCCGACAGATCTAACAAAAAGTTCACCTTTTAGCATTTCATTTTCTTAGTGATGGTCAGTAAAGCCATTCTGCTTTTTTAACAATTTTTTTAAGTTCTCTATCTGAACTATTGATTAATACTTCAGAATGTCAGTTCAGGTTTTTACAGTTACCTTTGCAGCACTTCTCCATGTCTTGTGAGTTTTGGAGCCAGCTGTTCTTCAAAAGGGCTAAAGGCTGCTTGGAATGAAATGAACGCTGGGAACAAAAGAAAAAAAAAAGACAAAATGTCACATTGGTGCATACTGCCTTTCTGTGCCACTTGAAATTTATAGGGAAGGCTTCAAAAATTTGGGATCTGTAAGATATATATATATACCCTTTAGTATCAAAACCTACCTGGAGTCTCCAAAAGTACAAGGTTCTTCTCAGTGACTTTGCTAAGGTAAAGAATCATGAAACTTGACCCTAACTTAATAAAGATCACAAGCCGAAGTGTTGTGGAACACGTGAAAACAGATATAGACTACGTTTACATGCAGCCAATTTTCGGGTTATGGTCGGGTTAAGGTCACTTTTCGGGTTTCTGAAACATTAGGGATAACCCGTTTACATGCGTGAGCAGAGAGATTTTCTCCTGTTTACATGGAATTGCAATACCCCGATGTAAACGGCGACGCGCGGTTAGCGTCTAGACGTACGGACAACCTTAAGACGCAAAATGCGTCATTTCCGATTCTTCTTCCTGTATCCAAAGTCAAAAATAACAGCAGTATGCGGATAATGAATAGTTCGGTGCAGATAGCGATCGCCTTTGTTTGCGCTTAGATGCTGGTAACGTTACTGAGCTCGCTCCAAAAGTACGCTGTGCTGCGTCTCGCCTGGTCTCGCCATGTTTACTTCCGGAATACTGCACGCGGATTTTTGTATGCGCCGAGAAGTTTCTCTACTCAAAAGACCAAGATTCCTTGCGAATAGAACATGCGCAGAACACAAATCACTATGGGGATATGCCGATACGCGTTTACATGACCAAAAATTCGGGTTAAAAAAGGGGTACCCCAGGTATAATATCCCGGTTTTTAAAATCCGGGATATGAGCATTTTTCGGGTTTTTGCCGGTGTTTACATGGACGTTCGCGACCGGGTTATTGCTAATATCCCGGTTTTGAACGGGTTATTGGCTGCATACATGCAGCCAATAACCCGTTCATGCGCGTATCGGCATATGCATACATGCAGCCAATAACCCGTTCAAAACCGGGATATTAGCAATAACCCGGTCGCGAACGTCCATGTAAACACCGGCAAAAACCCGAAAAATGCTCATATCCCGGATTTTAAAAACCGGGATATTATACCTGGGGTACCCCTTTTCTAACCCGAATTTTTGGTCATGTAAACGCGTATCGGCATATCCCCATAGTGATTTGTGTTCTGCGCATGTTCTATTCGCAAGGAATCTTGGTCTTTTGAGTAGAGAAACTTCTC
Organism: Cyprinella venusta; assembly: GCA_038021265.1. Classification (NCBI taxonomy): domain Eukaryota; kingdom Metazoa; phylum Chordata; class Actinopteri; order Cypriniformes; family Leuciscidae; genus Cyprinella; species Cyprinella venusta. The sequence continues at coordinate 21,873,102 of CM075878.1, read as the reverse complement.
GGCGCATACAAAAATCCGCGTGCAGTATACCGGAAGTAAACATGGCGAGACCAGGCGAGACACAGCACAGCATACTTTTGGAGCGAGCTCAGTAACGTTACCAGCATCATAGCGCAAACAAAGGCGATCGCTATCTGCCCCGAACTATTCATTATCCGCATACTGCTGTTATTTTTGACTTTGGATACGGGAAGAAGAATCGGAAATGACGCATTTTGCGTCTTAAGGTTGTCCGTACGTCTAGACGCTAACCGCGCGTCGCCGTTTGTTTACATCGGGATATTGCAATTCCATGTATACAGGAGAAACTCTCTCTGCTCACGCATGTAAACGGGTTATCCCTAATGTTTCAGAAACCCGAAAAGTGACCTTAACCCGACCATAACCCGAAAATTGGCTGCATGTAAACGTAGAAGGACCTGCTCCATTTCCTCTTGTACCACTGTTCTGTTCAGAATCTGGCAGTAAGTTTTAGACCTTCATATTCTCCTACCCTGAACGGTCCGTCTTGCTCATTGACTACGTTTACATGCAGCCAATTTTCGGGTTATGGTCGGGTTAAGGTCACTTTTCGGGTTTCTGAAACATTAGGGATAACCCGTTTACATGCGTGAGCAGAGAGAGTTTCTCCTGTATACATGGAATTGTAATATCCCGATGTAAACGGCGACGCACGGTTAGCGTCTAGACGTACGGACAACCTTAAGACGCAAAATGCGTCATTTCCGATTCTTCTTTCTGTATCCAAAGAGAACAACAACAGCAGTATGCGGATAATGAATAGTTCGGTGCAGATAGCGATCGCCTTTGTTTGCGCTTAGATGCTGGTAATGTTACTGAGCTCGCTCCAAAAGTATGCTGTGCAGCGTCTCGCCATGTTTACTTCCGGTATACTGCACGCGGATTTTTGTATTCGCCGAGAAGTTTCTCTACTCAAAAGACCAAGATTCCTTGCGAATAGAACATGCGCAGAACACAAATCACAATGGGGATATGCCGATACGCGTTTACATGACCAAAAATTCGGGTTAGAAAAGGGGTACCCCAGGTATAATATCCCGGTTTTTAAAATCCGGGATATGAGCATTTTTCGGGTTTTTGCCGGTGTTTACATGGACGTTCGCGACCGGGTTATTGCTAATATCCCGGTTTTGAACGGGTTATTGGCTGCATGTAAACGCAGTGATTGTTAGTAGCAGCTCACACCATAGCACAATCGCCTCAAGAGTCACTCTTAACCCACCTGTTTATTTTAATCAGTCTGTGACTTCTATTAAAGGGATTCTTCAAGCTTTGCATTAGTAGAAAACCTGGAGTATTTTCAAATTACCATGCTTTCCACCCTCATGTCCCCCTTAGAGGAGAGATTTATGTATTTTTTTGTCTGGAAAAAAAATCCTCAAATAATGCAAAAATCGTCATTTTGCACCATTGGAAGAATTTTTGTCCAGTGGCTAATGAATACAGTCAGTAGTAGGGTCTGTCCCGCATGTTCTCAACCTGCCCATAGAGGGTGGGATGTCACTCACAGAATGTACACATTGTGTCAGCCATCTTTTTTTTTTAATCTAAGCTAGCAGGTTCTTGTTCCGTGGAGAAAGCCGAGTAGTAGGGGTTACCATGCTCTTTTTCCATAGATGTCCGGGATTCAGCTTTTGCTTTCTGCAATCGCCATTCATGTTTACATGCACACCTTGCATTTTTCAATCTAACTGGATTTTTAGACCAATTAAGGTGAAGAATCAAGTGTGAAACCACTAGAAAAGTTTTTTTTTTACATTAGTAATATTAGACTGATGTTGAAATAAAATTCAGATACATCCAGATGTTTCGATTCCTGATTTAACAAATCATCTAAAATTCTAGATGGAAAACTATTAATGAGATTTAAAAAAAAAGTCAGAACACTAGATTTATCAGCCATTACCTCTTTCACAACATAAGTAATCAACAATTGTGAGTTTCAAACTAAATTTCATAAGTGGATCTCATTATTACTGTGACTTTTCTAACATTTTATGGTTTCTTATCCTGTTGACGGGTCTGAGCGCTGATTTTACACCACACTGCGAATGATTATTGTGTAAGAAGGGTAAATACTCGTCTGTTGGAGACGGAGTCCGATTGCAGGTGTCGCTCGGGAGGCTCCATAGCTATCTCGTTCTGACGGAACATTCGATGAAGACGTAGTTGCGTCACCCACTTTTCAAACAGATCCCGAGTCTTTGCCTGTCAATGTTAAAGCAAATACATGCATGGGCATTGACAAAACGAGATTAAATAACTCTTTACCCAGCATATGTACGTGTGTGTTTGTGTCTATGCCAATACCTTGAGGTGATAGATACTGTCCTCTGTGTCCAAGTCGATACACATTGACTTCTTCTTCATGGCCATGACAGAGAGACCAACATCAATGCGACCTCGTAACCTCCCCTTCTTTAGCTGAGGAATCAATCACACAGTAAGGGATCAAAGAGCATCTCTGACAGGTTATCTTACTCCACATGAGCCTTGAAGAATGCGTGTGAAGTATGTGGATGAGACTGTTTTTACACTCACATCAGTCCCAGTCTTGGCATATGTAAGAATCCCCCTTTCGAGCAGGAAATATCTCTGTGAAAATAAGAATAATTAGCACCCTTAGATGAAAGATGCATCCATTTAAACATCATTACAAAATCATTAGATCACCTTATGCCAGCCTTTCATTGGCCACTTCCTCTTTTTCAACAGCAAACCTTCCTGCTTCTCAGGCTCCTGAATATTTTCTGCTAATCCCCGCAAATCTTCAACCACCTCCCAGCTCTCCTAAAGAATAAGAAAATGAGATAGAAAGAAAGAGGTGTACGTTTTAAAAAACTGTGGGGGAAAGAATAAACTTAAAATACCCCCAATACCAGATGCTGCAAAACACATATGTATAATCTGCACACTAGATGTTTTAGCAAACATCAATTAAAGTCTCTCAAAAAAAAGATCTGAAGCCATCTTGCCTGTTTGTTGTCTTCTGATGAGGAATTACTCTCTTTCCGTTGTGTAAATGGTGTCATGCTTGGTGTGGCGGGTGATGTCTTGGGAGACAGTGGTGCAATTTGCTCGTCTGAACTCATCTTGTAATTAATTTACTGTGGACACAAAAACAGTAAACACTCACTCAAAACTCAATTGTACACAAGTTACATCACATGGCCAGCAGAGGGCAACAGAGTCAAAGAAAAGAACAAGTGAGTGAGGCAAATGAGGAAGTGACAACCAAAAGAAAAACATCAGGGAAATTTGTGAGGTTGTAAAAGGTAACAATAGTCATATATTACCATTGGTGGAATTTCAAAATATTTCATACATAGACTAAGTTATGACCAGTAATGTTGCTTTATCCTCCCTTTTCCCCCAAAATAAATTATTTTAGTTAGTGTACCTAACATTAGTTCATAAGAAAAACATACAAATTCAACAAAATACAATGTCAACATTTTAAATGTTTGTAACATACTAAAAATAAAAAATAGTAGACACAAAAAACAATATGTAAGAAATGTCAGACAAATATCCCTAATAAATAACAAACTAAGAGATCACAGAAGTTACAGCAAAGACATAAAAAAATCGAGTGTGAGTCTCACTGTTTTGAGTCCACAGGGACACACTGTTCTGTGAGGTGTTGCATCATGGTTTCTCCCACAACAGAACAAGAGGCTTTCAATCAATAGCCAAAACTTTTAAAATCTTGTGAGCAACATTTTTATGGAAGAGTTTTCAGTTTTATGGAGCGATCAGGTGATTCATTCATTCATCCACCCTGACTGAGCAGGTTTAACAAATCAGAAATCTACTTTATCATCAGTGTGACAGCAGAGGCCTTAAAAGTTCTTAAAAATGTAATAGCTTATTCACATACAGTTTTGATGCTGTTTGACACACATATATGTAATTAAAATGACATATATATTTTGAAGTAACTTTGTGCATCAAGTTATTAAAGCCAAACATAGTTAGTTACTTACATAGTTTCGATGCTCATACACACAAACTGGTGTGAAGTTAAAGGTGCTATATGTATTTTTTAGCAGCCTCTATTGGTGATGTTTCAGATTGCAACCAATTTTTACAAGAGCGCTCGAACACAAGAGTGAGCACTCATGGTACACGGCCACACTGAGACTTTCAACACACCACAGAAAGCATCACAAAACATGCTGGAAACTCTTTACCGTTAACAATAGGCTACTTTTTCAGCTTGATGTTGAACTAATGCTCCATGCTCATAGCATTATAACATTTCATTTGTGGTGCGATCTAGCATAAGGCATTTCACTAACTATTTGTGTATCTTTCACAATGTCAACATTGGTGAATGTGTAATATGATAACGAAAACGGTTAGTGAACTAGACTGAACAATTTCAGTGTGACAGTAAGATCGTAGGAAGTAACATTACTGTACTGAACGTGTCTGGAAAGGTGCATTATAAATAATACAGTAGTGGGATGAGTGACGTTAGACAGTAGATCTAGTACATAAAATAAGTTACATCCTAAAGCACCAACTTTTTGTTATCCTGGAACAGTATTCATTTCATGTCTCATATATGTTGTAGTTTACCTTGCTATTTCATTACAATTTACCATTATTTCAGCATATCTGAAAACTTGTAATTTACCACAATAAGAAATAGCAGAGGTCTATCATAATTCAAACGCTCTGCCGATGTTGATCCGTGTTTTCGTCGATCCGATTCACGTTTGGCCTGATAAGCTTCAGCAGATACATTTTTATTTATCTTTTTATATTTTTGTGGACTTTGTGTTGGAGTGTGTGTTGTGCTGGAGGCAGGTCGTTTTTTGGTGAAATCAGACTCCATGTCGTTCGCTGCAGTGCCGTCGCATAGACTGTATATAAAAAGGAGAGAGGCTCAGGAGCGCGCATTAACGTCACTAACGATGGATTTCGCAGAAAATCCGTCCCGAATACGTCACACAGAAATAGGAATACTGGCCTTCAGAGGTAATAGCAAAACCCGACAAGTGGATCATTGTAATGTGTGATTACAACCTCTTCACACACAGGGAATAAAAAAAGTATTCATTTTAGAAGAAAAGTTACATATAGCACCTACAAAGGAATAGTTCACTTTAATGCTGCAGTCCTGCGTTTTTCATATATTTGTGCATTAAATTAATAGAGATTAAAATTACAAGAAAATTACAGATACCTGACTGGACCACATTGTTAAGAGTGTTTCATAACACTTAAATTTGAAAAACTGTAAAACTAAAAAATTCTAAATGTGAAAATATGATCTGACTTTTAATCTGTGAGACTATAAAAGTCAAGGGTTTTTATAAACCGTGAACAGCCTGTCCCACTCACATTTACACACTTATGTTTGACAAACAAAACGTCCCACATAAACACAACTGTCAAACTACTTCAGAGTGACCATAAACTAAAAATGACTTTATATACATCCACACCCACTGACACACACCTAAAACATGTATAAAACATCCCTAAAGAGGGAGGACACGGATAGGAGAAAAAGACAGAGAGCGACAACACAGAATACTAATGCTCAGGAAATTTGAGTCACCAGGGCAAATTTGTGGTAAATAGACAACCACACACACACACACACACACACACTGAGCCTCTTTTGCCTAGGGATAAATATGTTGTTATTCCACACAAACACACAGTATTTCACGAGCATTCGAGGGGGGCACTTGCTTGTATCTTTTTATTTTATTTAAAATGTATGTATGTTTGAGAATCTGGGTGTAAATCCAGATAAATAACTCTAGTTAGAGTTTCCAAACTCACAGTCTGATTTTTGTTTAGTTCGCAGAGCCAGACTCGTCTAAACGTAGACTGAGGCATGTATGTAGACAAGAATGTGGCACATTCGAATGCATATTGGTGTTGAATGCATAAAATGAATCCCTGTGGTTTTGCATCTCCGCGTTTGTACACACTACAAACATTTCAGCATGAACTTCCCTGCGAATGTTATTTACATTTCTGCTAATCATGCATAAGGTGTTGCTAAAACACATGCTTATGCTTTTTGAGTTGCTAATCTCATAAAAATCAACATTTATGAAAAGAAACTTTCACAAAATAGGTGCAATTCCCTTATCGGGAAGATTTGCAAATACGGAAAGGCAAGGCTTGCCTTTAACCCTTTTCTTCCCTATTATGCTGACAAAAGATTCAAAAAGACAGTCACAGCACACAAATAATACAGTGATAAGGGAGTTAGTGATGCAAACAGGGGGAAAAAAATATCACTGTTCCACACAGCCTTGAACGTTAACTCTTAACTGCATTTATTTTATGAAAGAACTGTAAACAACTTAAACTAACATTTAATATAATATATTTTAATAATTTATTCAAGTGATTGCAAAGCTGAATTTCCAGCATCCATTACTTGTCATCAATGTCACATTATCAAAGCAAACCTGTACGTGCTAAATGACTGTGATATTAATGATGTAACTGTGAATGAGTAAGTGATAGTTTCCTGAAGTAGAGATTGTTTTATGATATGAGTGAAGTAATGCTTTTTGTAAGTATAACATCAGCCTATGGGTGGAAATGAGCATTTTTTGCTATAACATGGCACATGACATCTCTTCTTTTTTAGACTAATGTTTTTTTTGTGCATTGTCCCTGATCAAATAAAGAAATAAACCAATCATGATCCTTCAGAAATCACTTTAATTGTAAGTGTCCTTATATGGCTCGTGGGTTAGGGGGAGAGAGGGGATGTGTTCTTTGGTTACACTTTATTCTTTATTTAAATTTTATATTACATACTTCATTCGTTTTAGAAAATAATAAAGAGAGGTGCATACAGAAAAATATTATATGCCGATGGTGCTATTGTCAATGTTGTAAATATTTGGAGAATGTGAGGCTGTCGGTCACCGCGCCGGTGTCGATAGTGGCATTCTCACAGATTATTCTTTTGGAAGCATGACCACAATATTCAGCGGAAAATGTAATCTGAACAAGTGAGTAACATCCACTTTTATTCTGGTTCTGACATTGCATTACGCTGAATTGCTTATCATATCACGCAAAACCGTGCAAATTATACTTTGTTCTCAAATTGTTAATGTTAACAACGTCAGTAAGCATTGCATGACTACATGTAATGTCCTTCCAATATGCATCCTTGTTTTCGCAATATTTTTTTCTTTAGGATTCTTTGATGAATAGAATTTTCAAATAAGCAGAATGTATTTGAAACAAGTCTTTACTGTTACTCTTGATCACTTTAATGCATCTTTGCATTCTCTTTCTTTAAAAATAAATATATATAATCTTTATTAATATGGATTCATTATATATATCTCTTCTGGGCACCAAACTTATATAAATCAGATTTCTGAGCCAGAACTTTCCATTTTAAGGCCCTGATCCTCACAGCACAGTTATTTTGGTTCTTCGCTTTGTGGAAAAAAAGGGTTGAAATACGTGAGCATCAATATACTGCTAGCAAACATCCTGCCTCCCTGATCCCTGTGGTACACTCTGTTTGACATTGAGCACAGGTTGCCTTGTCTCATGAGGGTGAGTAACCTATGATGTAAACAGAGAACACCAACACAGTATGATCAGTGTTAGTTGTAATGCCAAACAACAAAAAACAATGGAAACTGACATTGTCTAATCTATACTGACATTTATGGTAATGTGAAAACACAAAGAAGCACACAAAGACGCACAAAAAAGAGGACTGGCCCTGTATAATACATGTCAATCATTAACACCACATAATAGTCATTGCAGTAAATGGGCTGTAGGGTGAGGTCTGTGGGAACAAGTGCACAGAAGCATAGCGAAATACAGTTATGGCAAATACAGAATCATCTGAGGATAGGTTAAAAGGAGTAAAGGTTGTTTGACTTCATGAATCCACAGTTTATTGTGGGTGAGGGTCCAATGAAAAGAGCAGTTAACATAAACCAAGTAAGCAATGTCATGCGGAAAACCAACATAACCCTTGGATTGAGGTGTTTGAAAGATGCTTCAGTCACATGATTTTAGAGGGGCAATGAATTCAAAGGGGCAATCAATATTGAAATTGCAATTACTTAACACGATTATTATCCAAGTCTTATTTTACAATATCATTTTAAATAGAGTTTTAAATATCAGTAGGGTTGGGTATCGAGAATCGAGTATCGATTGGAACCGGGACTAGCTTTTGGTTTTTCCCGGAATCGTTCAAAAGTTAAAATTTCGATTCCTAGTTTCGATATTCACAGTCCGCCGAGCGGAAGAAGAAACCGCTGAACAACAACACCAACGAAGCGTCCACCGGAAGTGTTGGTATAACCGCGCGAGTCGAACATGAGTAGCTTACGTCGGCGGTCCAAAGTGTGGCTTCACTTTTCTAAAAATAACAAAATCTCGGCAAAATGCAAAATTTGGGACAAAAAAGGAGTATTTCCCTTTAGAAAGGATTATTTCCTTCAGAAAGACCGTTGGTTAGCAAGGTTAGCTAAACTTTTTTGACCCTGCCTCTTAAAAGAATCGGAATCGAGAATCGTTAGGAACCGGAATCGAAACAAGGAATCGGAATCAGAACCGTTCAAATTCAAACGATACACAACCCTAAATATCAGCGATATTTAAAATCGCTGATTTTAACCTCACCCATTTCACAATTATTGATAATTATCGAATGAACTAATACTAGGTAAACTAATGTGAGAAATGTCCTCAAAATAATAACATAAGACAAGTAAAACGTCAGCAATTAAATAAGAACAAAGAAAATAAATGCAAACAAATTGGACAAATAAATACAATAATCAAAAATACAAATTAAATAAACAATATTAAATAATATCTGTGAAATTATAAAGCTCAAAGTTCAATGCCTAGCGAGATATTTTATTTAATAGAAGTCCCCTTTCAAAGCATACAGCGAATGCCCGGTTTGGACAACTAAATCTTTCTACTTAATTTTTTAATGACGTAACTAGGAATACACTAAAATAGTGGGTGTGGTCTTGTTGCGCTCCCAGGGAGAAGAAGCACTTCAGCTGCACATGAATCTCCAATTTATGGTAAGAGGCGTGACGTTTTCGGGCAACGTGCGATAAGACAGCGGTTCGCTAGCACAATCAGTACTCGTTACGTATTTCTGAAGGAGGGAGTTCATAGAACAAGTAAGTCATTGGGCTGTTTTTTTGGGCAGTGAAAACAGCAGTACACAAATAAGTAAATTGTGTGAAAAATACAGTGTTTTTTTACAAGCGAAACATGTTATATTGCACACTGTATACACAATCAAAGCTTTAAAAAACATGAAGAACGGGACCTTTAATAACTTAATTATATTATCGGAAAACTGAACATTTAGTTTCATGAGGCTTTTATTTGTGCTTAAAGGGTTAGTTCACCCAAAAATCAAATTTATGTCATCAATGACTCACCCTCATCATGTCATCCCAAGCCTAAGACCTCCTTTTATCTTCTGAATCTCTGTTGTTCAGCGTAAGACGCTGCTGACAGTGCACCTGACCAGAGCTTTGTTCACAGTCTGAAGGAGACGCACGTTAAACAAAACTTAGCAAACATGTCTAACGATTAGAACACAGAGGAAGACTTGCATTTTTTTGCCCTGCCATCTATTTAAAGCCAAATACATGGACGCACCAGATAACACGTCAGCAACGTCTTACGTCATTAGCGATACTGCGGACTCGTGAATACGGCTTGACAACAAAACCGGAAGACAATAGAATGCTGAATAAAGTCGTAGTTTTTGTTATTTTTGACCAAAAATGTATTTTTGATGCTTCAAAACATTCTAACTAACCCACTGATGTCACATGGACTACTTTGATGATGTCTTTATTCCCTTTCTGGACAAGGACAGTCCCATATCCCATACATACATTTTCAATAGAGGGACAGAAAGCTCTCGGACTAAATCTAAAATATCTTAAACCGTGTTCTGAAGATGAACAAAGGTCTTACGGGCCTGGGACGACATGAGGGTGAGTCATTAATGACATCATTTTCATTTTTGGGTGAACTAAATAACTAATGGATAAAACAACGGCGCTGCGCACTCAGCTGCTCATAAACATGTCTGCTATAAATTTGACCTGTCACAAGATGGTGCTGACACTCTTGATGCTTCAAATATTTTCCCAAAACATTCATGGGAAAGCCTCAGTGTTTCATGAAGCTTCGTTAGCCCATGCCTACTGATTCACAGCACTTCACTTTAGTGCCTTGCACACAGCGCGTTGATCCCAGAAAATTGCCAGAACCCCTTCTGTGTGAACGCAAACACGACCTGGGATTGTTACTGACATCGATGCTGGGTTGGGGACCTAGTAACATTGCCGGAATCAGTCCCGGAACGCGCGCTGTGTGAACAAAAGCCAGGACCAATGCTGTAAGGGGTGTGTCATAGTGATGACGCACTTGCCATTGCGCGAAGTTTGTGTTCGTCATCAACAAAGAAAGGACGAACAAATGTCTGCAAACTGGAACGAAGCAGAGACCAGGAGCTCCTTACTATTCACGCTGAAGCTGAGATCGTTCACCAGCTTTGCGGAACGGTATGCGCGTGTACATGTTTGACACGTACGTTACACGTCTCATCCTGATGTCATGTGTCTTTCCGGGATCTTCACGAGTTGTGTGTGAACGTACTCACAGATCCCGGCAAATCACTGGCAGTGTGAATGAACCGAAATCAAACAATCCCAGGATAAATGCCGGGTCACATTTTCCGTGTATTTTCCGGAATCTCTGTGTGAAAGGGGCTTTTGTCACACCAATTACATCCTCAAGTCTTTTTGAGGATGATGCTACAAGCTTGGCACACCTATTTTTGGGCAATTTCTCCTATTCTTTGCAGAACCTCTAAAACTCCATCAGGGTGGATGGGGAGCATCAGTGCACAGCCATTTTCAGATCTTTCCAGAGATGTTCAATCTGGTTCAAGTCTCAGCTCTGGCTGGTGCACTCAAGGACAATCATAAAGTTGTCCCGTATCCACTCCTTTGTTATCTTAGCTGTGTATCTTAGGGTCGTTGTCTTGTTGGAAGATGAACCGTCGCCCCGGTGTGAGGTCCAGAGCAGGTTTTCTTCAATGAGGTCTCTGTGCAATACTGCATTCATCTTTCCCTCGATCCTGACTAGTCTCCCCAGTTCCTGCCACTGAAAAGAATCCCCACATCAAAATGCTGCCATGCTTCACTGTAGGGATGGTATTGGCCAGGTGATGAGCGGTGCCTGGTTCCCTCCAGACATGCATGACATGTGCGATTCAGGCCAAAGAGTTCAATCTTTGTTTCGTCAGACCAGAGAATTTTCAGGTCCTTCAAGTCCTTCAGGTGCCTTTTAGCAAACTCCAGGCAGGCTGTCATGTGCCTTTTACTGAGGAGTGGCTTCTGTCTGGCACTCTACCATACAGGCCTGATTGGTGGTGTGCTGCAGAGATGGTTGTTCTTCTGGAAGGTTCTGCTCTCTCCACAGAGGAATGCTGGAGCTCCCTCAGAGTGACCATCAGGTTCTTAGTCACCTCCGTGACTACGGCCCTTCTCCCCCCATCACTCAGCTTGGTCGGGTGGCCAGCTCTAGGAAGTAAAAGAGTTCCTGGTGGTTCCAAACTTCTTCCATTTATGGATGATCTGTTCATTGGGACCTTCAATGCTACAGAAATGTTTCTGTACCCTTCCCCAGATCTGTGCCTTGATAAAATCCTGTCTTGTAGGCCTACAGACAATTCCTTGGACTACATAGTTTGGTTTGTGCTCTGAGATGCACTGTTAACTATGGGACCTTATATAAACAGGTGTGTGCCTTTCCAAATCATATCCAATCAACTGAATTTAACACAGGTGGACTCCGTTTAAGTTGTAGAAACATCAAGGATGATCAGTGGAAAGATGCACTTGAGCTACATTTTGAGTGTCATGGCAAAGGATGTGAATTTATTTTGAACTTTTCAATAAATTAGCAAAAATTTCAAACAAACGTGAAGTGAAAAGTGAAGTGCTGTGAATACTTGACAGATGCACACTAGCCTACAACAAAATTTGAATAATCCTCTTTTCTACATTAAATTGCTGATTCCCCTGTGAGGCTGTGCACATTTTACCTTCGCTTTCGAATTGGTTGATTCATTTTGAATGGTGGATTCGTTATTATTCTTAATGAAAAACACATTTCTTAACAGCTTTATTAACACAACGAATAGGCACAGTAGCCTCATTCTTGTGGTGCGCTTGAAGGTGTGTGTGCGCTAATTAGAAGTGTTACCTCCGGATAATACCACTCATCGGGCGAAGTCTACAGATTGCCTAATTAAAGGCTTAGTTCACCCCAAAAATGTAATGATACCATAATTTATTCACCCTCAAGCCATTCTAGGTGTATGACTTTCTTCCTTCAGCCAACCACAGTCAGACTTATATTAAAAATGATCCTGGCTCTTCCAAGCTTTACAATGGGTGTGAATAGTAACTTCAATCATAAAATTAAGGCATATGGCTTCAGGGGGTTATTAATGAAGGCCTTCTGAAGTGAAGCAATGCATTTTGGTAAACTATGTAAACTATAAATCACTGGCTTCCGGTGTGGTTAAGTTTTGAGTCCCACTGAAGTGATGGGTCCCAGCTAGGACCCAAGCAATCTGATTGTTTCAAAGCATATTTTATAATGCCTGGTTACAAATCAGATATCACTGTATTATACAAGTCATTTGAACACGTTAGAACGACTATTCATATATATTTTAACTTATATGTTCATATACTAGTATATTACAGAAGCTATAGATTGTGAAATTAAACATTTCTTGTTCTTAGTGTTTTTTACTTAGATAGTAGCATAGCATACAGCTATCCGAAATGATAGAGATAATGTTTTTCTCACCATCTACGATATTTTGATAAAAAAACTTGGATATCAAATATGATACAAGCTTAATTCTGTTTAATAATTAATTATGACATGACATGCTCGTAATTAAAACAAATTAGATTATGCCTTGTTGCTTAATAACAATTAAAAATGTTGCAAAATATACCAAAACATTTTATTTCTTTCACTTAACTATATAAATAATCTGGATAGAAATAAAAGATTATTACATGAATTAAAGTTTGATTGATTACATAAAAATTTGCGAGAACAGCTTGAGACTAGATTTGCTACTGTGGTCTTGCACTCTTAACCAGTGCAAACTGCAAACTGTTCAAAGGGCTTTAAATGATTCCAGACGATGAATAAGGGTCTTATCACTCAAACGATCGCTCATTTAAAAAAAAAATAACAAAGTTTAAGTTTTATAAGCTCAAATGGTCGCCTTGCTCTGTTCTGTGATGCGCGTTCGTGACTCCTGTTTGAACTCGATCATCAAAATGAACGAAATTTTTCCTGAGTCAATTCGTTTTTGAAACTGTCTTTTGGACCTTGAACCGTTTGGTTACCAGTAAAGTGCATTATATGGAGAAAAATCCTGGAATGTTTTCATCAAAAACATTAATTTCTTTTCGACTGAAGAAAGAATGACATGAATATCTTGGATGACATGGGGGTGAGTAAATTATCAGCAAAGGTTTTTCTTTTTTTTTTTTAAAGTGAACTACTCCTTTAATACAAAGAAATTAAGAGCCACAAACCTGTACTTTAGGTACACTATATACTAAATGCATAGACAGGATTTTGATGCAAGATGCAAAATTGATGCTAAAAATTGGACAAGTCTGAACAAGTCACATGCCTTCATCAAACAGGATCAGGTTATTTTATGTTTAAGATAAATAAATAAATAATTTCAGTTATCATTTTTTAAACAACTTTTTATTACATTGATCTTACCTAAATGTTTGTTTTTACAATGGGGTCATTTTTTGTTAAAGGGTTAGTTCATCCAAAAATGAAAATTAAGTCATTAATTACTCACCCCCATGCTGTACTAACCCAGTAAGACCTTCGTTCATCTTCGGAACACAAATAAAGATATTTTTGATTTAATCTGAGAGCTGGATCAGTCCTCCATAGACTGCCTAAGGGACTGGCTCTTGACAGCCCATAAAAGTCATTAAAGAAAAGGTTTAAATATCCCATGTGCCTACAGCGGCTCAATTATAAGTTTATCAAGCGTCGAGACTACTTTTTGTGCGAAAAAAACATAAATAACGACTTTATTCGACTATTCCATTACTTCCTTATGGGCGCATGCGCGAGAACTGAGACGAGCACGCTCTCCTTCGGCTTGTTACCGGCTGCTCACCGCAGGAGTATTATCGCCACCTACCGTATGAAATGATGATCCATATATATAGTTTTTTGAGAAGATTAAAGGCTTTTAAGTGCACCTTATAGTGCGGAAAATACGCTAATTGAAAACCTTATGTACAGCGTGCATCTTACTCTGCTTGTAAACAGAAAGTTTTGCGCTTCCAGCTATATCAGCACATCATCTCATACGGTAGGTGGCGCTTTATGGGCCGTCAAGAGCCAGTCCCTTAGGCAGTCTATGGAGGACTGATTCAGCTCTCAGATTAAATCTTTGAATTAAATTCAAAAAAGTAGCACAAATAAATACAATAGAATAAAAACACAAAAAGAGAGATAAAAAGAAAGGTTTTTGGGGTAGGTCAGAAATACTACAGAAACTGAATAAAGTAATCCAATGTAAAATAACACTGGATAGTCTTTTTAGTCCAGACTTAATTAAATACATAGGCTATTAATTCTGATTTCTGGCAATTATTAATGCTATGTTGTTTTGACAACAAAATGACAGATACATATGGCTGCGTTCACTTTAAAGGGATACTCCACTTTTTTTGGAAATAGGCTTAGTTTACCACTCCGATTTAAACAGTTGGGTTTTACCTTTTTCGAATGTATTAAGCCGATTTTCTGATATTTAGTAGAATATCAGTAACCAGACAGTTTCTGGTCTCAACTGTTTAACTCTGGGGGAGTGGTAAAATAAGCCTATTTCCAAAAAAAGTGGAGTATCCCTTTAAGAACTAGTGCATGGATGCATTATGGTTTCATTATACTGTCTGTCACATGCGTTTTATGCTTATTTAAGACATAACCAACTGTCTGTACGAGGTTGCTCACCAAGACCAGAGTTTTGACAGAGTTTTTAACAATGTAATTCACAAAAAAGAGCTTTTGTTACTGGCGAGCTGTTTGTGAGGCTGATTTAGGCTTTACTGTATGTGCACAGTGAAAAACATCTCTGAGAGTGCGCGAGCACTGGATAGATTAAAATTGCTTGAATGTTTAAACTTAAAAAGACGTGAAAATGATAAACGTTAGTTACGATGCAATGCTGCCCCAACTGTGCACGTGAATATTTCGTCATGTCCCGACTCCTAACCACGAGCGTGTATCGATGCCTGCAGCGCAAGCCTTGTACAAAGAGAGAAGATGCAGCACCGTGAGAAATATGGAAAAAATTCTTCCATATTGTACCTTTAATGCGTTTTTTAATAACACTGTTTAATATCAAACACATCCTGCAGTTTTGCAACAATGGATTTCATTTTACAACACTCAATTATTTGGCTGATTTAGATGTTAAGTTTAAATGTTAATTTCCTTTTAGGGAGGAACAGCTCATATGCCACAAGTCATTTCAAACCACTTAAAGTCACCATGAAAGTTCCACTGAACCACAGTGATTGTGACGACAATATGACAATGTTAATAAAAACTACAACAAAACCTACATAAAATGAGGTGTCAAGGCAAGGGACACAATATTTGCTGTTATGGCACAACCTTAGTTGGAATACAATGTTCAGGAAGCTCAGGAATCTTTCAGTGTCAATGAAAAAAAAATGCAATGAAAACGAAGTGTCACTGAAGCTGTCAGTCCCTTACATTCTGCCAAACATCGAAGATAGAAAACCATACAGAAACAACATATAGTAAGTAAATGAGGCCAGACCTTTCACTTTTGGGGAAACTCTGTTTTAAGTTATTAAAATAATTTTTAAAACTAACTCAAATTGAATTTAGCTACATTAATGCTACTACAATAAAGTCACTTTAATAGCCCTCTAATATAAATAAACAACAACAAAAATAGATGGAATCAATGAGAATAAAAGGATGCATTGCATAGACAATAAGCAATAGCATTCGTGGCGCCGTCAACGCAATGTGCCTTCGACTGATGATGATCATTCGATGTTAAGTGAATTGTGACCGATGACTTAAATAATTTGCAATCTAAAAAACTTGAGGTGAGACAGCTTTACAGTAAGAGAGAAATATTTAGTAAAGGAAACAATGAGTCAGTCTATCCAAGATGAGGACAGGAAGTTTGTAGGGTTTCCAAAGCGAAAGACACTAAAACAAACGTTGATTGGCTATCGAAGATGAGTTAACAAAACACACTTAATGTTATATTTATGTTTTGGATGTGTAGCCCACATTCACGAAATGCCAAACATCGAAACGTAGCACAATGTAGGCCTAGGCTAAAGGTGGCTCTCTTACAACAAGCTAGGATATATCTGATCATTTAAATAGGCTATATATAAAATGTATCCCTGTGTAAAATGAACACAAACTCAGTGCCTACCACAGTTGCCAGGTAGAGAGTGACAGCGCGGCGGCTCTGTCGTCGTGTCACCGACGGTCCACTTCTAAAATCGCCTTATCAGCACATTTATACTTTGGACCAAGTGGCTGACACCGGGTTCACCATCCCTGTTCTTCTAAGTTACCTGCCGAAATCAGATATTAGGTAACTTCGCTTCTGACAAGATTATCGCGAGTGAATGTCTCTGACGCACCGCTGTAATCCGAGAATGAAGGGGAAGGTGGAGGCGACGGCGGCCGCAAGTTTTAAGTTGACTTTTTCTCCAGCTCAGGTTTGAAGTTGAACCCTCGAGATGTATTGCGGTGAGGCGAGGAAGAGGGGGTGGGACGTCATGGTAATTGACGTCTAAGAAGCAAATGAAAATCCACCGAGGAGTTAGCATGTCGCCCTATCCAGAGACTGCATTTCAAAACGCAACAGAGACCATTACGTAATTCAGGTAGCTACGCCCAGGTAAGGCCTGTATGGCAAGCCGCTTTAGCTTAAAATGTTCCCAGCGTTACTCGTCATAATTTCATTTTTACTAGCTAAAAATTCAATTAGAGAGTTCTACAATTCAATTCTTAAAAGTAACATTTAATTACGAGAGAGCTCTCCAAATCAATTATGACTGACCATGAGAATCACAGATATGAGCTAGGCCTATCTACTATTTACTTTTTACTAGTCATCTCAGTTGACTTCCAATCATTTTTAATTTGAGATCTACAATTCAATTATCTATCTATCTATCTATCTATCTATCTATCTATCTATCTATCTATCTATCTATCTATCTATCTATCTATCTATCTATCTATCTATCTATCTATCTATCTATCTATCTATCTATCTATCTATCTATCTATCTATCTTCAATTCAGTATACATCAGCATGGTTCTATGATAAATTTGTTGCTAGACAAATCTGCTCCTTTGCATGTCATCCAAGGGTTGCCTTAACAACATAGGTTTTAGTTCATTGCCAACACCCATCTACGCTAGAAAGGGAATCCTCCCTACATTGGAATTCACCAAACCACTGAACTTGACTCAGGTATGTTTTAGAAGAGACACATAAGCACATACCACCAGAGTGCAGAACTTTAAACAGTGATGTCTGAGTGACGTCAAATGGTCAGCTCTGGGAACATTCTGCAAGCACTGAAACTAGTGTTTTCCTGTGACTGTGGGCAACAAGAACTGCATATGGAAAATATGAGATTATGTCATATTATGCCATTGTAGAAGTTCCATTTAGTGAAATCTTTATCGACAATCTTCTCAGAAACAGCTTTATTTAGAGGGATAGGCCTAGTATTTAGGCAAATGTGAAGTCCTTCCCTTTAAAAGATCTAGACTGTTATCATCTATCAGCATTTATTCTCTGATTTAAGTTTTTGTTAGGTGGTAGACACATGAAAACAAAGGAAGACATAAAATGCATTTAATGTAACAGTGTAAATGACTGCTTCATGTTCAACTGATTAAGATTGAATTGTTATTTAACTGACTAGCCATCTTCCTTCACTCTGCCCCAATTTACCAATTCAGGCACCAGTTTTTGACTCAAAAGGCCTAAATAACAAGTTAGGCTACATTTTACAAACATAATGATAAACACAATAGCCTATAGGCTAATTTACATATAGGCAAATGTATTGCATTTTATCAGATGGCTGCATTACATAAAATAGTCAAAACATTGAAAACTCAAATTGTAAACTTTAAGTTTTTTACAGTAAATGTACAAAGCTCTCAATGAAAATTCAAAAATCAGGATGACAGTTCTAATAAATAGACATAAGACATATGGTTAAATGACCGTGAGCGATCCATGAGTGATATTTCACAAAATGATAAATGTGTTCATCAGAAGTTGATTCGATGTGCAATGTTGCATTGCTGAGAAAACACTATTGTGAATAGAGGTGTCAAATGCTTTGTGGCCTCCCATTTTACATGTAATTTGTAGCCATCTAGTGGCTGTGTGTGTGCAGTTTCACGAACAGTGAAACAGTGTTTACAGTTTTTACAGTAAAAAAGATCTGAATGCATATAAATTATTAAAACAAGGGAAAAAGCGATTAGGGAGAGGCAAAAAAAAAAAAGATTTAGTTTTGTGAGAATAGCATGTAGGCTAATCATGTAAGCAATAACAAATAATTCAGATTACGAGAATTTTAAAACATTATACAATCTAATTACAAGTACTATTTTTTTTAAATCTAATTGCCTAATCCAGATTACATGTAATCAGTTACTATCCACAGTGTTTCCAAACTTGTTCCTGGAGGCACACCAGCACTTTTTCACATTTTGGATGTCTCCCTAATATATTTCTGGTCTTGAAGTCTCTAATGAGAGGAGTTAAAAAAAAAAAAAAAAAAACAGGCGTGTTTAATTTGGAAGAGTTCAAAAACGTGTAGTGTTGTTGGTGTTTTTCCAGGAACAGGGTTGGGAAACACTGGACTAGATAAACATTGGGCTAGTCAGTGTTACAGTACACATTTACTTCTGATGAAACAATGAACTCTGGTGGTGAACATGAGTAGTGTTACTTTCGATTCAATAGCAAATCTTTAAAAATGCGTTATTTACAATGTAGGCCTATTAATATTGATAAACATCTGTTCATTTGAGAGAATTATTTGTTAAATTAAACATTATAATAAAATATTTATAATGTATGGTGGCTAAATGTGTTACAACATGTTTTAAATGGATGATGTGAATGTCTTCAAATATGTTATCAGATCAACTCTTTCCTGATTCTTACGGATTCCAGCGAAAATCATCGTGGTCCCTGGAATGTAGCTCTTTGGATTCTTTAAATACTTCATAAGAGTGAATTCCTCCCAAACAACACCTAAACAAACCAAAGCAATGCTAAAATAACTTTTCTTGGTTTTATTTAACTGTATTAGTGAATTAAAATGTTCAGAATGGATGTGGTTTATTAGGCTACACAGGCTTTTTATGAATGGATGCACTGGAAGCAAGCTGAAGGATTTTCCATAAAAGATATTATTTTGGTTAGTCAGACTTATTGTCAGGATTCTGTTTCATAAAGCAAACTGTTTCATAAAGCTTACTAGTTCACTAATTTGATCCTAATTTTATCTAGTCTAAAGGTAATTGCGTGTGCACGCGTTTCTGAAGCAGCCCTAGAGGTCGATCGCGGATAAAATCGATCCACCATCAAACAGCACATATTTTATCTAAAATATGACCTAAAATCGAAGAATATTTCATAAAATAAAGGATTACATATTAGCCACATTAACTACATTTTTATATAAAATCCCCCTTTTAATTAGTTATTTGTTATTTTATTTATTTACTTATTTAATGTTGAATATTTAATATTACTTGAATAACTCAATTAGCCTATTATTATAGTGTCATTAGAAGAGTTTGATGTAAATATGAAGAGTTCAGATGCTAAAACCTCTAAATGCCATTTGAAATTTTCTTCTAGAATGACCATTTTTATCAAACTTGTATATTTAAGTTCAGTAATTTCACTTAAATTACAATTAATAGGTAATCTTCATTGCCATTTAAGTGAAATTACTGAACTCAAATATACAAGCTTGATAAAAATGATCATTTTAGAAGAACATTTCAAATGGCACTTAGAGGCTTTTGCATCTGAACTCTTCATATGTAAATGTTTAATTTTTATTAATTTTTATTTTTATTTAATACATATTTTCTCTTTTTTTCCATTTTTTTGTATGTAAAAGTGTAACTATGTACTTATTAGTTATTGTTCTAGTTATGTATTTTTAGGATATGTGTTGGTGGTATCACAAAAGAAAAAAAATATTGTCTTTAAAGGAACTTTCCATTTGTATAATTGCATTTTTATGAGCAATAACAAATGGGAATAGTAATGGGTAAATTAAATGTAGTCTTTGTAGTCCAATGAGCTTAGTAGGCTACTCCGATTCATCCTACAGTTAAAATGTAAATTGCGCTTTTGTAATTTGTAATTTTGTGATTTTAACTTTTGCTATAAAAACTTGAACATAATTATTTTTTGTAGGATACAATATAATTGAACATGTTTGTAGGTCTATTGTCTAATTTATCATCCTATTGTAACCCTGCTTAAGTAAATTTCCTGTATATTTATTTTTGGACAGATAGTGGTTAATAAATTAAGAAAAATAATGGTATGAGAGAGTATCAATGGTAATATCAGTGTGTTCCTATTGGTCAGTGTTAGAGGATCTGTGTAACAGCTGAGGCTGACGGTTAGCGTGCCCTGGACCAGGTTAGTTTCCCAGCATAAATTGTAACAACACTTACGTTTACATTTAGTCATTTAGCAGACGCTTTTATCCAAAGCAACTTACAACTCAGGACTAAACCAAGCGAGTCATCGTGAAGAGGCAAAAACAACGCAAGAAATGCTCAAAATACAAAGTTCAGACATTGCTCAGAGTACACTCTAAAAAAAAAGGTTCTTCAGGGGTTCTTTGCGGTGGTCATGGTGCTATATAGCACCACTAAGCCCAGTTTGGTTCTTCAGCGGTTCTTCAGTGGTTCTCTGGGGTGGTTAACATGCTCTATGGCACCTCTTATGGTTCTACATAGCACCATATGACAAAGATAAGTGCTATATGGCACTTAAAGTGGTTCCCCTATGATTACAAGCCAATGAACCACTTTTAGTGCTATTTAGCACCATTTTTTTTTAGAGTGTAGCATAAGCCAGATAAACAAGGATTTAAAGGAAAAGGATTTTTTTTATGTTAAGTACTCAAGGAAGAGAAGAGTTTTCAGTTGTCTTTTGAATGCTGACATAGATTCTGCATTCCAGATGAGGGTGGGGGGAGATCATTCCATGAGCATGGTACCGTGAATGAGAATGTTCTGGAGAGTGATTTTGAAGCTGTCTGTGATGGTATCATGAGCCGTCGCTCATTGACTGATCGTATAGGCTTCTGATAGGGATGTAGACTTGTAATGAGTGGAAGTAACTGAGTTTGAAGTATTTTAAGTTTGCTTTATGAAACAGGATCAACCTACAGTAATGCTAACCAAAACAAGCCTTGCTTGTATTCTAATCATCTTGTTTTATAGAATAGCCCTCTGGAAAATAAACATTCAGATAAAGAAACATGGCAAATGAGGGCTTAAATGCACAGACTAATAGGCTCTATGCACAACTGCACTACTTCCTGACCTTCAGCCAGCTCCTTGTTTCCTGTTTACCATTATTGGACAATTTGATTAATTCAGGTGTGCTTGACCTCAGTAGTCACGGCAACAATAGTCAATCACACCTGAATTAATCAATGTGTCCAATAATGCCAGACAGGAAACAAGAAGCTGGCTGAAGTTCAGGAAGTAGTGGAGCTGTGCATAGAGCCTATTACAAGACAAAGGAACATATGTGAACAATGATCAGACAATTAAAGGGATAGTTCACTTTTAAATTAATTCTTGATATGTTTTAGCTTACCTCAAGGGCATCCAAAATGTAGGTGTCTTTGTTTACGCAGTAGTTTCAATTATGATATTGTTAGGTCAAAGCGTTTGTGTCTATCAGGCATATAATGAAGGTCTATGGTCACCACCTCAAAGAGCATTCACAGAGAAGTCCAAATTAAACATGATTTAATGACTCATAAATGTATCGATGGCCTAAGACACGAAACGAGCGTTTTGTGCGAGAAAACAGTAGCTATATATATATATATATATATTAGGGCTGTCAAACGATTAATCGCGATTAATCGCATCCAAAATATAAGTTTGTGTTTACATAATATATGTGGTTGCACTGTGTATAATTATTTTAGATATATAAATACACACACATGCTTGTATATTTTTAAGCAATATTTTCATGTATATACTGTATATAGATTTATATATAATTTATATTATATATATATATATATATATATAAATATTTAATATATAAATAATATATTTTTCTTAAATATACATGCATGTGTGTGTATTTATATATATATATACAAAATAATTATACACAGTGCACCCACATTTATTATGTAAACACAAACTTTTATTTTGGATGCGATTAATCGCGATTAATCGTTTGACAGCCCTAATATATATATATATATATATATATATATATATATATATATATATATATATATATATATATATATATATATATATATATATATATGTATATATATATATATATATATATATATGTAGTTTTTACCTCTTGTAACCACAGCCACATCTAAGTGATCTAAGGGCGCGGGCACTTTGTGGCTGTGGTTACAAGAGGTAAAAACTATATAAATACTGTTCGTTTTCTCACACAAACGGCCATCAACGTGTACTTACATTTACGAGTCATTAAGTCATGTTTAATTTGGACTTCTCTGTGCATGCTCTTTGAGGTGGTGACCATAGACCGCCATTATATGACTGATAGACACAAACGCTAAAAGTATCAAAATTGTAACTACTGCAGAAACAAAGACACCTACATCTTGAATACGCTTGAGGTAAGCTAAAACACACCAAAAATTCATTTTAAAGTGAACTGTCCCTTTAACAAATGACAGACAAGAACAAGAAGCAAAACACAGACCCCACAATCCACAACGTGACAAGGCCAATGTGGTCACAAATATATGTAAAGCATTACACTTATTCAAGAATGTTCAAACACAGTTGAAAGTGAAATCAATTTCTCAGTCACTTTGTTTCCTTGTAATTTTTTTTTTTTCATTTCTGTGTTTGCCCACACTCACCCTTATCCTTGTTGTTATCTGTGTAGTAGAAGTAGCCAGGTACTTTGCCAGCCATGCGACCAAAGAGCCCATGTAGGTTTGGGCCAACTTTGTGCTTGCCACCAGCCATAACTGTGTGACACTGAGAGCATTTCTGCACAAAGATAATCTTTCCTTTTGCTATGTCTCCCATTTTATTGTCATAAATGCTCACAACAGATGAATCTGACAAAAAGAGAGGATAGCTATTTTATTGGACAACTTTAGATGTAGTCCTATATGTTATAATACAGACATTGATTTTCGAAAATAAATATTCACTGGAGTAAAACCCGTCAGGAACATACTTCTGTGATTTATCCGTAATTTATAATCCATGAACATCATAATAAAACATCGCAAATAAACTTCTGTAAAAGGAATGTCGGCTTTATAATACAATTTAAAAGTTAGCTTATAGGGTATATAGGCTACATCTATAACAACGCAACGAAATAAGTTTTATTTTAATATTTATTTATTCGATTAGTATTTTGAATGACTGAACACATGCACTTACCTCCTCTCTGCACAGTGAAAGTGTTTCTAACATCATGATCGATGAACTCGTTTAAGATTCGTGCCATAGCTAGCATAACCTTACACCAGGTCTCATATTTCAGTTTTCCTTATACTCAGAGTTTCAATTGAGTACAGTTCCAGGTTTAACAAGTTGTTGTTGTTGATTTTTTTTTTTTTTTTTTTTTGCAATGGTGGATGTGAATATCCTATTTCATGATAATTTAGGGTGCACTTTTAAGACATATAGATTACATTTAGCAAATATAACTGAACCCATATTATCCAATATCTTCTTACCAAAAAGTATTTGTTTGTAATCTGTTGGTTGTGAGGGAAAATGATTTAAAAATGCTATTTATTTATCTATTTACTTATTTATGTGTGTATGTCAGTTTTGTATTTCACTCATACAATTGGAAGCTTTGGGAAATGATGTAGGCCTGTTGCATTAGGCCTGAATTGTTGCAAGTTTGTGTAATATTCTGAGTTTACATTTCACTGTTCTTATGCATTTTGAGAAATACTGAATCTGTATTTGTGTATGCTAAGGGCCAGATTTACTAGTCTGCACCAGCGCAAAACCTCTTTTGGCATTAAAAATATACAACGCATTCTCATCCCAAGGCGTCATATATGACGCTTTTGTCAATAGACATCCAGCACACATGGCATCCTTTAGTGTCAATATAACACTCTTCGGTTAAGGGTAGGTTTAGGTCTGGTGTAGGGTTAGGGTTAGACCACTAGGGGACGCCTTCTGGCCCATGTATATCTGCGTCTCATATTGACGCTAAAGGGTGCCGTGTCCGTTTCAATGTCTATGCTTTGGCAAAAGTGTCGAATATGACGCATTGGGATGAAAACGGGCTGAAATATACTGTCAAAATTAGTGATAAGTTGTGGGCACAGTTATTATTGCATATGCATTTGTAGGAGTTTCCATTTTAGATGCAACATTTACGGGAGTATAGAGTATTTAAATGAATCATGATTTACTAAGGTTTTTGTGCCATTATTTACCATGTAATTTAACATGTCTTGAAACCAGACACAAATTTGCAGTGCTCTTAGTAGATTGCATTGGTCATGGAAATGATCTGGCTGTTTCTGTGTTCTGTAATTTGCAAGTCGTCAGTAGATCAAGTGCTGAACTGTCCACTCCCATCAGTGCTTTTATAGAATTGCACTCATATGCAAATTTGCCCTCTTTTGAATATCCGGCCCCAAATGGGAAAACAAAGTAACTTTAACTTTGTTAAATATTGTTGTTTTTGTTGTTATATGCTCTGTCTCTCCTTCTGCTTGCCTTGCAGTAGTTAGCAGCCACACCTGATCTTTGTAGTATTACAGAGCTTCGCCAGAGCCTGTTTACCGAGAGCCTGGCCACTTCTATTAAGTCCTATTGTCTTGAATTTTGGTTGTAGTTCCCCTAGAGCTCTACTAGGGATGTCCCCCCATGAGTGCAAAATGACAGCCCATTCTCATCCCAAGGCCTCATCTAACTGACAATATTGACCATGCTTCAATATCTCACGCTTTAGGCACCCTTTAGCGTCAGTTACATGACGCGATCCTAGCGTCATCTAACTGACGCTAAAGGTAAAGCGTCAGTTAGATGACGCGGGTAGGTTTAGGTCTGGGGTAGGGTAAGGGTTAGACGCAATCCTAGGGCGTCATTTAACTGACGCTAAAGGGTGCCTTAAGCCATCGGTTCCCAACAGGGGGGTCGCGGCCCACAAGGGGGCCTCAGCGAGCTCTGTGGGGGGTCGCGGCATATTTTGAAGGTTTGAGCAATGAGCATTAAATAAAAGTCCTTAACTTTTTTCTGTTCAAAATTTACAAAATGTATATAATGAGTGAGTTCATCATGAATCAATTTTCCAATCCGTGTTTTTGTCTTATCCTGAACCACTATGGTACACTTATAATAAGTGTTTACATTGGGACTATTTTACACTGGTTCGGATCGCTGCCGCTGCGGAGTACTACAGTACCTACGTGACTCGTCATAGACGTACTCAGAGAGAAGTAGTTCCGGCTACACTGTTCTTTCCGAAAGACGCATTATTCTGTTAATAAATGCAAGTTTATTATCGCTCGCTATAGCGCCAAAAGCGTAAAAATAAAGCCTCACATTGATAAAGCCTCACAGATAACATGCAAGTATTGAGGCGGCCCCAGATAACAGTCATTTAATAGCAGATATTCTTTTTTTAACCTAAACACCAGTGTGAATATTTTTATTTTTGCATTTCAAATAGGGCCAATTGATAGGCTTCTCCTAGGCTTACGTTGTTAAATTACAAAGGGCCTACTGATGTTTTAGTCATTGTATTTTCAATATTATAGGCTATTATTTGTACATAAACATACCGTTTGTTTGAAAAAAAAAACATATTTTGTTATCCTTGCTGCAAGCTTACAAGAGCGATAATATCATTAAATGTGAAGGGGGGCCCTAAAATATTTTCTTGGGAAAAGGGGAGTCACAGACGAAAAAAGGTTGGGAACCACT
The DNA here is from genome assembly GCA_038021265.1 of Cyprinella venusta. Classification (NCBI taxonomy): domain Eukaryota; kingdom Metazoa; phylum Chordata; class Actinopteri; order Cypriniformes; family Leuciscidae; genus Cyprinella; species Cyprinella venusta. Next base: position 21,846,692 of record CM075878.1, on the reverse strand, counting down.
GCCTTGCGTCAGATATTGAATCATGGTCAAAATGCTTCCCAAGGCGTCAGTTAGATGACCCCTTGGGATGAGAATGGGCTGAAATGAATGTGAGTCTTTGGAGCTAGACGGCTAAATTTGTCTCTTTCACCTGATTGCTGTTGAGAAGTCAAATATTTGACTGTAGGTTTTGCAAGTTTAACATAGGTTTATAGGTCGAAAGTTGAATGAATGAGTGCTTATGTCCTTTCGATTTCATACAGGTTGAGTTGTTGTTGCCCATTACACGCTAGCATTCTGCTTGTGAACGCTAGTTGCTCAGTGAAATTGCGACCACCGTTTGATGGCATCATGGCATCTGAAGCGGGACCAGAATGTTAAGAACTTTAGTTTTACAAAAACTCTTCTAGCATGTGTATTTACCTGTGTCAGCTCTCTCGAGAGTAAAGAAAGTGCAGAGCGCGAAAACACCAAAGTGACCGAAGGATTGCGTTAAGCACTCTGTTATGACGTCATTTAATATTTATACTTTTTAAACAAGTGACTCTAAAAAATCTAACACGCAACAATGTGTAATTTCTTTGCATCTCGTTTCGAATACAACATTCAAATTACTAGATTGAGTTGTTCCGATTCCGATACTAGTATCGGAAATGCCGCCGATACCAATAAAAATTCTGGAATCGGTATCGGCGAGTACTTCTATCCGCGCACCGATCCGATACCATTTTATTAAACAATGTCTTGTTATACACGCTAGCTTTGCTAACCGCTGCACAACGGAGATGAACTCTTCTTCGCTGCTCCCACTTGTGCAACAACCACTGTTTACAGCAGCGAAGAAGAAAACGCGCGTGCGTGCGTCCTAGCATAATGTCCTCAGTTTGGCTGTATTGTGTATTTCAGACTGGACCAGCCAGCCAGTATAACGGCGACATGTCTCATGCAATACAGCAATTTTGAGGGGAAGAACAAGTATTAGAACCTTCAACATGAGTAACTTAAGCATTTGAAGACCCGTCAACCCGCAGAACACGATGGCAGGCGGAGGATGAGCCGCGTCAGAATCAACAATCTCTGAAAGCTTCATTAAGGCTATGTTTACACGGAAACGACTCTGAAGAGAAAACGCAAAAGTGGCGTTGCGTTATCACTTTTTATTCTGCGTTTAGACGAGCAGTTTGGGTGTGAAATCCGCGTGCAGATGGTGACGCAAAAGTCTGTGAAATTCAATTTAGTATGCACTTCAGGAGGCTAGTGCATACTACAACAACACCAAGCCCGCGCGCCTGCATACAACCTTCACTGTAAAGCAGACCTTTGCGTTTTTACCATTTAGGAGCGTTTTTAAGATTTCCACTCTGGAGGGTGGTTTCACTTTTTTGCGTTTTTAAGCCCCAAAAACACCGTCGCCGTGTAAACGAAAGGCACAGCCAATAATTTTTTTTACGTTTTCACGCGTTCTCGTGTAAACAGGGCCTCAAACGAAGAGAAATGTTTTAAAAAGACAGCGAACGAACAATAAATATAACCAACAACATGAAAGTTATTGAGTTTATTATTCTGGATGGATGACCAGCCGCAGTCCAAACTGAAATGTCGTTTATTTAACAAAATGGTTTATTGATCTTCAGTTATAAAGAGATTATTTTCTTATATCATTCATATAATCTTTTTATATTCCTAGATTTATTTGTTGCACTTTATATATATATATATATATATATATATATATATATATATATATATATATATATATATATTGTAAATCTAAAATACCTTTTTTAGTTTACAGTGTTAGATGTGTAGCTGCATTTTAACTTCTTTTTCACTTAAGATAAATATTGCAATGAATTGTAATTCAGATAATAAAAATACTAGTTAACTCTATGTATTTGTTCATGTTTAATTTAGGGATAAGTTTGAAGCACACCATAATAATTCTATCAATTCATACAGTACTAGAATGAATTGCAGCTGAATAGATACTATAAACACCCAGGTATCGGATCGGTACTCGGTATCGGCCGATACCCTGAGTCCAGGTATCGGAATCGGTATCGGGAAGAGAAAAAGGGTATCGGAACATCTCTATTACTAGACAAATTATATCCTGAGAAAAGTGGATTTTGAGGGGTATAGCTCCATATTCATTCTACACTCGTCCTGTGAGTGCCCTCATATGGAACCAGAGAGGAACTGCAACCAGTTCAGAAGCCGTAAGTTTACTGAGAGTGGAAGTTCTCCCCTTGGCTAACCTATAGAGAGCAGAGTGAACACTGCTTGCAGAGGTTTGTAACTGAGTGTGAAACTGGTGCGTTGTCCTGGTGTATTGCAGTTCATCATTTGTGTGTGCTTGGGTGTCAAAACAGCTTTATAGGCTTGCTTTCAGAGACTGATTTTTCTTCTTTTAGCTCTTTTCTTTATAACTTTTGTTTTCGGTATTAAAAGGTATTGTATCTATATTTTATATATCAACTTTTTTCATTTGTTATGGAAAGCAGGAGGGAGATTGAATCACCTTTATCTTTTTGTTAAATATGACTCCCTGTTTTTGGTTAGTCAGGGAGGTGAAGCATATGTTTTTTTATTTTCTTTTACGTGTAGGTCATTTAGCTCTCCTTCCAATAGTAAGCGCCCTCTTTTGTTTGTTGTTTTGGTCTGATCTTCTCCTGAAGATTGAATACTTCCATTGTCTTTGTTTAAATACAATAAATCATTTTACTTTAGCGTCAAGTGCTGGCTCACATTTCTGGGGCAAAGGACTGAAGGGAACCTTCCACGTTTACATTTTGATTTACCCTCTCCCCTATGGAGGAATGGTGGTTTATATCATTATTCTTGGTGAGAGGTGTGTGCATTTGGCAAATGCAATGTTGCACTGTTCCTCAGCAACCTGTAGCTGGTCATCTTGTAGAAGAGGATCAAAATTAAACATCTAATGAGTCTCTTAAAGGGATACTCCACTTTTTTTGGAAATAGGCTCATTTTACCACTCCCCCAGAGTTAAACAGTTGAGTTTTACCGTTTTCGAATCCATTCAGCCGATTTTCTGATATTTAGAAGAATATCTATGACCGTTTCTGGTCTCATTGACTACCATAGTATATATTTTTTCCTACTATGGAAGTCAATGAGACCAGAAACTGTCTGGTTACTGATATTCTTTTAAATATCTGAAAATCGTCTGAATGGATTCGAAAATGGTAAAACTCAACTGTTTAACTCTGGGGGAGTTGTAAAATGAGCTTATTTCCAAAAAAAAGTGGAGTATCCCTTTAATTATACCTCAGTCTCATTAACAATGTACTCTGAGTGCATGTGAAAGCTGAGTGTCTTTTTAATGCAGAAACCAATGGAACAAAGATACATTTATGGGTGTTGGATTGCTTCAATATATTCAAATATTGAATTATAATTATCTGAATAAAGCTGTCACAACTATTTAGTGTTACTTATAATTTGCTTTACTTTAACAATTTACAAGCAGCAAAGTACAGATGCAAATACATAAAAAAGAATAGGAAATTCATAAAACTGGCAAATAAAACATCTCCCATGAGCTGTTGTGTTTACAGGGTTCATTAGTCTAAAGCAGTGTAATCTGTGTTCGTCACAGTTTCTTTTGAGTCTTCTATTTCAAGCATGTAGTCATGGACTTGAGTCCTGTGAGAGAAACCAAATAAAGAAATTTGTGTTATACAGAGAAATGTGTGCTATCTATCTATCTATCTATCTATCTATCTATCTATCTATCTATCTATCTATCTATCTATCTATCTATCTATCTATCTATCTATCTATCTATCTATCTATCTATCTATCTATCTATCTATCTATCTATCTATCTATCTCTTACAACACCCATTACACTTCTGTTGGGTGTTGTTTAATATTTCAGTTGAGAAATATTAAGCTTCCTACCTTTCTTTTGGAAATGGGGATTCAGGTGTGCGTGTGTACAGAGTCAAGGCGCGAAAAGGGTCTAAAGCGAAGATTTTCCTCCTCCCAAACCTTTGCGTAAGGGTGGATGAGGGTGCATTCTCTGAGCGCACACACAAGGTGCAGGACCGGCCGAAACGTTGAGGGAGGTTGATGGTGGACTTGGGAGCACGGTCACCTGTGCCCGCCTGTTCATCCCGCCCGAAGCGAAGTGGTAGGTTGGCATGGAGGTGTGCTGGTTTTGCTATTATGGGGTGAAGTCGCAGGATGGTGGGAGAGCTCACACGACCGCTGGTTGGAGCCACATCAAGAGCGAAGTCCTCTATATTCAGACTCCGGGGAATCTCCAAAGCGTTCTTTGACAACACGAATGTAGATGGAGAGGAAATGGTTCAGTTATCGGTGTACTGCACTGATGTCAATTTCAAACTATTATTACGAGTTTATTGGAATAAAATGTATAGACTATTTATAAATGGGAAAAGCATAAGTTTCTTTACACTGTAACAAGTGAAAATATGCATTGTACCTTAAAGAAATATTTCTACCTGCTCTGACCATTAAAAAATGTTTCTTACTGGTGCAACCTTATGTAATCTGGTTTATTCAATAATATTAGATATGAAGATAGGTAAAAAGGCAGGATGATGATAATAATAATTATCAAAATATAAGTAATGTATTATATATATATATATATATATATATATATATGAAGAGTTCAGATGCAAAAGCCTCTAAGTGCCATTTGAAATTTTCTTCTAGAATGATCATTTTTATCAAGCTTGTATATTTAAGTTCAGTAATTTCACTTAAATGGCAATGAAGATTACCTATTAATTGTCATTTAAGTGAAATTACTGAATCTGCATCTGAACTCTTCATATATATATATATATATATATATATATATATATATATATATATATATATATATATATATATATAACATTTCAGTCTATATCCAGAATTTGAAAAATGGTATATTCCAAACTAATTACTTACTATATAAAAAGAGAAAATATAAAGCACTTACCTCTGGGTACTGTCCCCATGTAAATCTATTAGAATCACTGTCTATTGGAAGTGGCAATCTGAGAGCAGAAACCTCACTCAGCATGAAGCTGCTCAGGATACCGAGGGCTAAAAAGACAAGAGTGAAGTAGGACATCTTACAATCAATCACTGAAGTCCACACACATCACATGGTTTTTATACATTTTGCCATGTGCAAATAAACATACTCACAAAGACATTCCTTATAATGTACTCAGCATACTTAATAGGCACCAACTTACATTCATTCAGTAATGACCTTCAAATCAAGTAATGTTGCAGCTCAACGAGACCCCAATTACCACCACGTTTAGATTGTGGAAAGTAACAATAATCTGGTAAAAGATGCATGACACATGAATAAGACGTTGACATGCTGGAAATGTTTGTATGAGGTGTTGTATAGGCCACTGAGCAGTTCTCATGAATGGTCTGGCATTTTGTTCCAAAGAATATTTACTAATTGCCATCACTGACATGCAGATGTCAGTGAAAAAAAAATGTTTCTTTAAATATATCTCAAGCTGCACATTAATGATCATGAGCTAATTAGTTGCAAATGCGCAAAGCACATAATTTTGTTGGATCTTAGCAGCATGCTCACATAATAAGAAGTTTATTCAAGTGTGCCATTAGTATACATCTTTTATAAGTACGTATATGTACTCTAAGTATATTTGGACTGTACATGTATTCAATCTTTTGATCGAGATACTTGAAAGTATGATTAAGTATTCTTGGCTTGTAGTTGTGTTTAATGTTTTGATTGAATAGCCTATTAAATATATTTTTCATAGTTTTACATACTTATAAACTGACATTGTTTAAAAATATTGGTTTATAAAGAAAACATACGTTCCTAAATTTAAGTATCTGAATTTTTGTTTACGCTAGTCCACTGGAAGTGTACATTTACTTCAAATCTACTTTACTCTTTCCCTTAAAAAAGTACTGTAAAAAAAAGTACAGGAAAGAAGCAGACAGAGGCAACTTAATGAAAGTGCGGGGCGTGTGCTTGCGTTTGATTCCGCGAGAATGAGGGCGGGGCCTTGATTTCGCGGCCTTACTTCCTGCTCACGACTGCGCATGACTGGTCCCCAAACACGCAAGTGCGCAGACTCAAGTTCGAGATGTCAGCGCCATATCGAGACACTGGCGGCCTCAGTTCTCTCTGATGGAAAAGAGCGAGGGGGCGTCGTCCATCTTTTTTTACAGTCTATGATTTAGACGCATGGTCAAAAGTGTCAGTTAGATTACGCCATAGGATGAGAATGCGCTAATATATTTATAAGTTCACTTGTTGTACAGATGCAGTACAAATGAGAAACGTATAGTTGTGAAATAGTTGTGCACTTAAAGTTTATAGTACACTTAAACATATTTTTATAGCCCTATACTAAAAGTGGGCCAGTGTAGTCCCAAGCAATATTGAAATATCACACTTACAAGTTTACTGCTTGTACATTGACATTAGTATACTAACAACAAAAAGTATGCTTAAAAATAAAATTAACAATTACTCAAATATAAAATTAACGATTTTTCATAAGGGATGTAATGCAACATTCACATATATTGTACCATACTGTTTGGCAATATAAAGTACAATAAATTAAGTATTTGGTGATTTGGAACCATTATGTCAATATTCAAAGAGAAGTTTTTCTTTTGTATTTTTTAACATTAGATTTTTAGATTATAGGATCTTTCCCCCTTAATTTGTAGCAGTTGCTTCAATTTGCTATATGGATATATAATACAAACATTTTGCCAAAGTGGTTTGAATTAATACATTTTAAACTGAATTTGTCAATGATGATTATAATCTTTATGAAATCCATCAGTTAGACAGCTTTTCTGGGGAGCTCACTACTACACACCTTACCCAACAGGGGGCAGTGCAACATTATACAGTTTTTTACAATCACTGTTATTATATTCAGAACCTTGATGTCATTTTTCACAACTCTAGACACAAAACTCACAACCAATGATCAAAATGCATATTTTTCAAAACTCTAACCATTTTCTCAAATGCTTGGATACAATACACATACAACTTAGATCATTTGTTCATTCAACAAAAATCACCTGTTCAATATGACACAACTTAACAAAGTATGACTATTTCAAAAGGCAATTCACACATTACATTTCGAGTGTCTATTCATTTCCTTATAATGATCTGACTATCAATTGATACAACTGCTCAAAATGATAAGTAACTGTTGCCTCTTAGACACACAATCTCCAATGTTCACAGTAAATCATGAAAGGTTCAAGATAACGCGATTAATTGTCACCAATTAGACAACAATTTCCATGGATGTAGCCTAATGTTTTATATTTTTGCTTTGATTCCAATGTTGTGTTTGTAGTGTTTTACATCAATATACACACTTTGTTCAATGATTCCACTATATGTATGTATTCTCTATACTGAAGTGCTTTTACAGAGATGTATATTTACTGTACATGTAGTGCCATAATGAAACACAGATCAATAATTTTGTTCAACAATATTTACAGTAATGATTGTACGAACAATGACACAGTGCTATGTGAGTATTATATTTAAATCTACTCATTTTTTTTTTATATTCACATAAATAGGTTAGTTCAAATTAAAAGGGGAAAAAGTCAGTGACACTAATAATATAATAATATTGCAAATTATTATTATATGGGGTATATATGGCAAACTATATAGCCTGTGGGAAAAATGATGTTTTCAGGAAGTAGCCTAAGCTTTATTCGTTTATAACTCTCAAATTATATAAAAACATTTAGCAACACATCCAGTGGCTTTGTTTTTCACCTCAATGTGTCATTCATCAGTTACATAATAAAGTTAGCATTACAGTAAATGGAGGTTGTTACTATTGATTTTTATAGTGATTTTAAAATAATAATGTGGTTGTTTTATTTAGATGGTTAGAGGATGTAAGCCAAAATATCTTAAGCAAACCCGTCAATCCCATTGTATTTTTTCCCATTCTGTCAGCTCCAGCCGATCAAAGACCTGAACAAACATCCACCCTTTACACTCAGACAAGAGGTGTAGATCCCTACTACACAACCTTAGGGTCGTCCAATCAGATGTCTGCCGAGGTCAGCATGTTTCGTCCAATTGGGAATGAAGCGGAAGGCTCTGATGAAGGATCAGGAAGCCAAGAAAATGGCCCCTAATGACAGAGGAGGGGTGTGTTTTCGCACATGTGTGTTTTTTACGCACATGCTATATGTGATTGCTTTATCTGACATTTCCTTCTGTAGCTTTGAACTTCAGGCCTCTGCAATCATGCAGGAGTGCTAGGGACATAAGGAACATAAAAACCAAAGGGACAAGGGTATAAGAGAGAGCGAGAGAGCGATATTGTGACTCCGCCCACATGGGGTCTTGAACTTTGATCTCTAGTCTCCTCTCTCTGCAGATTCCTAAGATGTGGTTAATGGCAGTGATGGGGTCGAGGCCTGGCATGATGGCCGGAGAAAAGTGCAGTCAGTGTGGGAGGATGACCTTTCACCGTTCTACGAAACTGAACTATGACCCCTAAGCTTTGCCTGAAAGGGACAACCCTTGCTGTTAAAACTGACATGACTTACAATATTTTTTGCAATATAGTACACAGAATAATATTATACTAGTCTATAGATAACTTTTCTGTATGTTGTTTAGTTTTAGGGCACATTTCTTTTTGTATACAGTTAATTGTATAGACTTTTTTGAAATTGGAATGGTAAAGGCATAAAAAGAACTGTTTCTGGGAAAATATGATTACAAGAATGTGAGGCAAAAGTGGAGGGGATAACGCAGGGCCATTCAAGGCAACCGATACTTGATTAAAGTGCAGTTTGTCAGACAAACACAAGGCTAAGAATAAGCAGCATCAAGCAACCCAGACGTGCACATCATACACATTCATGCCATTTCCAGCAGACTGTATAAAAACAAGTGAGAGACAGACTGTGGGAGACACTTGACAATGGAGACGCAAACTATCCATGAACTTGAGCTGTAATTGAAACAGGCTGACTGAACAGTTGCGAAACACATCACATCCTAAAGATTCAAATGTCTGTTTAAGAACATTCAATATAACCTATAATATTATATACTTTAAAATAATGCTAATATAGAATTTTAATTGAATAACTTTTTATTACATTAACTTGACTTGTTTTAGTGTAAGCCTATTTGCATGCTGAGTGCCTTTACATGAGAAATTTGTTCATATTTGATTAAAATTTTTATATAGGATTGTATTTGAAGGTACAATATGCAAGATTGTTTCGCCACCAGGGGTCGCTAACCTCTTACAATAACAAAGGCGTATATTAATGCCGTATATTCCGCATTAAGCGGAATTATGGATCTTGTAGTCAAGCTGATGGATCTTTTATGGATGAGTGAATACATTGATGTTTTTAACATGAATGTGTAGACGTAGACGTATACACGCGCCACACAAAACGCGAGTCCCGCGGATATATAGGAATAAGGACATTTCATTCTACCGAACTACATGCTGAATTACTCACATAGGTCAGTTTATTAGAGGAATTAAACTTGAGGTAACACAGCTCTGCTTCACTTGCTCTAAGTTTCATTACCACACTAAATGGCATTTGTGTGTGTTGAATGTTGTTAGTTAGGTGGTTTGTTGGCTTTATGAGACTAAGTTAGATCAACATTAGAATAACATACAGATATTCTAACTTTTCTTCATGTTGAACTGCATAACATTGATTAGTTTTATATACATTGATTTGCTCACCTGTTTGCTAAAGTAACATGCAACACATGTTACGCGTCTCTGTCAAGTCGAAGTTAATCGCGGATGTGGAGCGCTTGGCTTCTGGAAAGATGTTAATCTTCGTTTTAGTCCTCTTTTTGTCTAAAAGTCTGCTTGCCATGGTCCATAATGTTTGAACAAAACCCTGCTAGGGATGCTCACGCTGTTGAGCATATGCATAACGGGCATAACCGACCTAGTTGTCCACATCTGTCGCCATGGTTACTATTGCAGTACGAGGTCAAACCTGGCAGAAACCGGGGGTAACGCGCATATGACGTCATTGACTGGCGACTCCTCACCCCTGCTCACAAGCCCCATTTCCTTGGTTAAAAATCGCAATTTTCTCACGATTTATAAATAGTTGGAAACATTTGGGATTTTTGGATATTTTTCTTTATTATGTATAATAGGCTAATTATTATTTAGCACTTATTTTTTTTAAAAAAAATTGTATGTTAACCTGATTTATTTGTTTCAAATATTTGACTGCTGTGCCTTTACATGAGAGGAGGTAAGGAAAAACAGCTAAATCCTCGTTCCCATTCTTTCTCCCACACACACATTTTTTTTGAGGTACGTCTGCACTCAAGTCTCTAATTCTCTGATCTCCTAAATCTCAAACACTAATGCCAAGTTCAGACTGCATGATTTTAGCCACGATTTTGGCTCGCCGACAGGTTTTGAGAAATCGCCGACAAATGCCCGAAATCACAAGCAAATCGGCGCTCGTTCACGCGAGTGACAATCACGCAGTGTGAATGAGCAAAGACGCGAACTGAGAGAATCACCGACGAGTCGCCGACGCCCGTGAGATATTTGGCATGCTTGATATCTGGACCTGTCGGCGATTCAAAATCCTGCTGTGTGAAAAGTGTTTTGACTAAAAATACATCGGCGATCACCGGCAGCCAGTGAGAGAGCAAGATACAGAGCAGCAGGGAGTTCCTATATGGGGAGGCTGCAGACCTGGAGCCGGCAGATTTACGCCCCTGGCAGTTTTACGCCCCTGACAGTTTTACGCCCCTGTTGTTTCTGATGCGTCCGCTAGGGGGAGATAAATAAATATTGTATAACGTTATATGAAGGATATACGGCGAAAAAACATAAAACAAAGCTTGAAACAAACACATTAATGATAATAACCGCCCCGGCTTTTACCATTTTTAAGTATTTGTTTATTTAATTAAACGTTATAGACAGTGGAATTATCTGCACTAAGGATTAAAACATCCAGATGTTAAGTTGGGCTTCACTCTTCACTCAGCCTACAGAAGACTATTTGTTTTTGTAAATTTAAAAATAATAATAATACTCATAGTTGGATCAAATGGACAAAGTAATGATATATGACCAACTGTAGAATTAATTGTTTTAAACTGTTTTTACATACAGGAAACTGACTAATATATGTTGTTGTGAATTTATATACATTTATGTATTAACCATATAGCCCATTAGACATACAGTACTGTGTAATCATTTGGATCCTCAATGTAATATCTGCAGTACTATTCACAATTGGACATCATACAGCTACAGAACAGTGTCCTACATAACCTTTAATGAAGACAAGCACAATTTAACCCTTTTCTAAAATTCCAAGGGCCATTTAAAAGAAAGAGACAATGTTGTTGTTCAACAAAAATTATTTATTTATTTACTCCATGTATAGGATGATAGTTGTTCATGTATAGGATGACTGTAGTTGACTCTCCTATGGCTTGGCTCTCTTGTTTTTTTTATCTTCTTATCAAAGTGCTCCCGCTCACTGATTAAAAATAAATAAAAAAGAAGATAAAGTTGAATAGTGGTAGAAACCATGGTTATAAAATAATGGCAGGATGTCATGTTTGAACATTTTTTACTTTATAGAATCCTTACAGTACCTTGCGTCAATGACAGGTCCTCGCAGAAATTTCTCCTCAGCCTCCAAGATGGACACATGTCCCACAACAGAGAGAGCACAGATGATGGACTATCAGAGAAAGAATAGAGATTCATCACACCCCAAATAAGCCAAGCATCATTTTCCATGTTTAGTTTTTTTAACAACAAAATCAAAAGTGCCTTTTCTTTATAAGCACAAAAACTATTATTTTCAGATCAATGGTCTAACATTATGGATAAACTTTTTGACATTAATAAAAATTTGAATCTGACACCATGCAGAGCACAACTAACACACAACACCTACCTCTGGAAAAAGGACATCCATAATGAATCTGATCCGAAAATTAGATCATCTCATTTAAAAGAAACAACTCAAACCAAAATCTACATTTAAACCATATGGGACCAGAGTTGTTAATGTGGGTTTTTTCATGCATTGTGTATGTATGTATTTTATGACAAAATATTTGAGTGAGTGTGCAGTTCATCTCTTTACTTAGAGAGATTTGCATACAAATGCATGCATGCCTATTATAAATGTGTTTGTGTACACATCAAAAACTAACACATTATTAACACATTTCCAATATCCACTCTAATGTTGCTCCAGAAACCACGTGGAGTAGGCTGTGTTTAAATGCAAAGAGTAAACAGGGTCTTACCAGAAGATGCCATGTCACGCAAGCTAAAGTCAGACAACATAAAAATAAAAATTAAATTAATTTTAAAAGTGAGTGACACATAACGGGTAAAGAGAACACTAGGGTAGCTTTTAAACCTATATGTTGTTAAGTTAGCTAAGTTAGCTTAGCAGAGCATCAACCTGACAGTCAAGTAATGTTGGCCAACTTTTATTCTCTCGAAATAATAGAAACTTTATTAATCTTTTGAATTGATATCTAATCTTATTTAATCGTTTATAAATAATAAATATTGCATCATTACAAAACAATTAACAACAATAACTTTAGCAAATTATTTAAAATAACGTTACCTCAATTCGTGTCGCTTATAGCTTTGGTCTGTTATGATATAGGATAGGATTAGGCTCATATAACGTCATACAATATTTATTTATCTCCCCCTACTGGACGCATCAGGAACAACAGGGGCGTAAAACTGCCAGGGGCGTAAAACTGCCAGGGGCGTAAATCTGCCGGCTCCAGGTCTGCAGCCTCCCCCTACTCGGGAGTTCGGGGAGGAGTTATGGATCACGTATAGGCTATATATCAACATGATATGGCATTGTTTCAGAAAAAAAGCTTCTTCTCGCTCTATTTGGACACAATAAATGGAATAAAAATTAGTAGAAATTTTGCAGGAGCACTCGTGTCTGTTTGATGTTTCACCTGAGCTGTATACCACAACTGGGTCGAAAAAAAAAGTCTCACGTGAGAACTCCGGTCTTCCACTTGTGGTGTCGCGCGTTGTTTACTTGTCATATCTCACGCGTGTTTGTTGTGAAATGTAGTTTGCGTGCTAGACGGAGTCTGTCGGCGATTTTTCCTATTGTAAAGTCATGCAGTGTGAAACCTTGTGTCGCCGATCAATCGTCCAGTGTGAATACAGCAGTGACTGAATGCTGGCCAAGATAGTCATGCAGTGTGAAAAGAACAGCGACCCGACTACCTTGAAAATCGTGCAGTCTGAACTTGGCATAAGTCTCCACTGTTATTATTACATTTTGTTCGTGACAGCCAGACTTTCCAATCCTACATGCTCTACACCAGTAGACCAGACCTTTAAATCAAATCCCTGTAGAAGTACGTGTTTGCTTGGGCTGTGCAGTCAACTGTCTATGGCATTTTCCCACTGTGTAGTGATAACATCAAGGCGTTGAAAGGCACAATCTCAACTGCTGGCACCTGCCAAATGCTTGAACGAAAACCGCTCTGCTATGTGTTGAAAATAATTGGGAGTGAGTGAGAAAAAGGATCTGAATAATAAACAGCTGAGAAAAAAACTCTAATGGCGATTGACATTTTAAATCGGCTTAGACAAATAAAAATCAGCGAAAGAAACTCTTGCTTGATTGAAATTTTATGGATGGGTTGAGCAACCAATAGACATATACAGAATGTAAACCATGAAATGTCTGGTTAAGTCCCTTTAGGCTCAATTGGGTTTAAACCAGTGAGTGATATTGCAATGTTTTTTTCCCCGTTTCAATTAGTTGGTGTTCATGTGAAAGTAGCTGTTGTTGTTTCTCATTCTACAAAATACGAAATGTTATTGCCACAAACATTTATCTACACTAGATTATCAGGCTGTCAATCATCCTGGCAATTTAGAACATCTGGAGCTGACAAGCAGATGAAAGTTTAGCAGATCTCGTAAAAGTAAGATAAATGGCCAATATGCATGCATTATCACCATCAATCATAAGCAGATTCCTTGCAGCATAAAACAAATGAGAGAAGCGTTTTGCACAAAGAAATAATGTGGTTTTGAAAGAAATGTTAAATGTACAATAAGGTCTAACTTTAATTAATCAAACCATTTTGTAAACTGTTACTGAAATGTTTATTTGTAATTGGCTGATGTAAGTGTCTCAGCTTCCAATAGCATAAATAGTTGGATTAGTTAGATCTTGAGTTGGATTAGAACAACTAAATTTCCTTTCTTTCAGAGTAAGTCTTTGTCAAAATCCACTGAAATCCAGGGAGGAAAATCCATATCCAAAAGCATAATATATTTGTTGCTATGCATGCCGTTAATTTACACTAGTTTAAAACAAGCAAATAAGAAGTCAGAGAGATCACAGAGGAACATGTATACAGAACATTTATTGCGCTGGAGAATCACATAACAAAACACTGGGGACTTAGAAGTCATGTGAGTGTGTGCATTTAAGTGGGAAGGAGAGAAATAAGCGAGAGACAGATAGAGAGAACGAATGAGAGAGAAAGAGCGGGAGGGATTTAGCTGCTGACAGGTATGACTGATGATATGTTGGGTCTACAGGCTGAAAGAGTAGATGGTATCAAGGAAAGTCAAGATTAAATCAGCCGGAACACACAGACACACACACACACACACACACACACACACACACTTTCCATTTACCGTTGTTGACTGCTTCACTTTAATGTTGACTGTATCTCATTACAAATCAAACATGCAAGATACCAAAGACTCATAGATTTACATTCAGGTAAGCTAGGAGGGCGTTCATTAATAATGTGCTATTTTTTTACCTACATGGTTATCACACAAGCACACACACACATACAATTTTCCCAACAGACTCGTTAGACTTCTCACGCTTTCTACTAATTGGTCATTTTGAACACTGATGTCATTGTGCAAAAAATTGAGGTCACAATGATTGGTCTCTGAGAGAGGGCAAGAGAGACAGACAGGATGAGAGAGAGAGAGAGAGAGAGAGAGAGAGAGAGAGAGAGTGAGAGAGAGAGACAGGGGAGAGAGAGAGAGAGAGAAACAAAGAGGGCAGGGAATGAGAGAAAAAAGGAGGCAATGAAAGACACAAAAAGAACCAGACTTAGGACAAAGAAACCATACTCGGTTACTAACGTAACCTCGGTTTTCTCTAGAAGAGGGAACGAGTACTGCGTAATATCTTATGCTAGGGCAAAACCTCTTTTCCACGAGATACTGAAGCCAAAAAAAAAAATTGAATTAATGTAAAACGTGTTACGGCAGCATGCAGACATAGCTAAGATGGTTCGCGTGTCTATCGCCTCTCCTGCGGCAACTGCAGCAGCCTATCAAGAGACGCCTTTGGTGCCATCAGATCCAATGGGATCTGATGGCACTATGTCACGTCCTGCTGAGACGGGTGTGGCCTGGGCCTATAAATACAGCTTGATGGGCTAATACAATCTGGTTTTTCATCGCCAAAGCGAACCAGAGCGTGTTGCAGGCATGGCAAAAATACGCAGTACTTATTCCCTCTTCTAGAGAGAACCGAGGTTACGTTAGTAACCTAGTACGTTCTTTTACAAGAGGTTCCCTCATACTACGTAATATCTTACGCAAGCGGAACACAAAGTAAAAGCGGTTTCAGCAACGGAGCAGACAGTACTGATCTTTAGACCGAAAGAAGTTTAGCCTGTAAGGTGGGAACCTCTAGGTTACAAAACCTTATAAATGTAGATGGGGAGGCCCAGCCTGCTATCCTGCAAGGTAGAGGGTCTAGCAGTAGAGGTTCTTGGTCTAGTGGGATCCTGAGTGCCATGCCTCTTGTGGAGTGCCCTCTGACACCCAAAGGATACTGCAAGCTTTTAGAAGTGTAGGCCAGTGCTATAGCATCAATTATCCATAGGCTCTGTTTCGATGCGGCTAGTCCCACGTCCGCAGAACGAAACGAAGAGCTGCTCAGTCTGTCTGAAAACAGACGAGTGAGGACATAAGCTCTTAAAGGGTTAGTTCACCCAAAAATGAAAATTCTGTCAGTATTTACTCACCCTCATGTTGTTCCAAACCTCTATGTGTTTATTTGTTCCGCTGAACACAAAGGAAGATATTTGGAAGAATGTTTTAATCAAACAGATCTCATTCCCCATTGACTACCATAGTAGGAAAAAATACATACTATGGTAGTCAATGGGGAATGAGATCTGTTTGATTAAAACATTCTTCCAAATATCTTCCTTTGTGTTCAGCAGAACAAATAAACACATAGAGGTTTGGAACAATATGAGGGTGAGTAAATACTGACAGAATTTTTTTGGGGTGAACTAACCCTTTAATGGCCTAACTGGGCAAAGGAAGCTCCCGTCCATTGTAAACTGGCAGGGCAGACAGGGAAATAACCTGGGGCTTGAACGGTGTGTTGAGGGATTTAGGCACGTATCCGTCTCTTGGTTTGAGTATGACTTTCGAGTCAATTGGCCCGAATTCCATACACGTCACGCTTACTGAGAGCGCTTGTGAGTCCCCAATGCACTTCACTGAAAGAAACACTGTCTTGAACGACAAATGTTTCATGTCTGATAAATGGGTTGGCTCGAATGGGGTGCCTTTCATGGCTTCCAAAACCGTAGCAAGGTCTCTTAGCTCCCTTAAGGAAGCGGATGACCAGACCATTCTTCCCCAGTGTCTGGCCAGTCGCAGGTTTAGTAAACGCTTCTATGGCCGACACATGAACCTTGAGCATGGATAGGGTTCTGTCCTTATCCAGTAGCTCTTGAAAGAAGGAGAATTTCTATAACCTCACAGTCTAAGGGTGAAAAGCCTGGAGCTTTGCACCAGCCAGAAAACACAGACCATTTTGAGGAATAAAGTCGTCTATTAGACGGGGCTCTAGCCTGCATGATCGTGTTTAACACTCCCTCCGGGAGGTTAGCGTGTACCCGTTGATGACCCATGCATGTAGGGACTACAGCTCCGGGTGAGGATGCCAAATCGAGCCCTTGGCCTGAGAGAGGATTCAGCGGATTTCGTGGCGTGAAGTGCCAGGTCCATAGCGCTTCTCAAATCGGGCATGCTGATCGCTTCCGGTCCGATCTTCCAGCACGGCCATCGAGTGCAACGGCGAAACAGCCTGTCCAGCGGCAGTATAAGCGCGACGAGGAAGTAACATGGCAAGCTTTAGAGGGTAGCGCAGTCTTAGCTCGCCGCCCAGCCGAGGGTGGGCAAAGATGGGCCACTACAGCTTCTTTTACTGGATGAAGAGAGTGGTATCTTCTGTCTTTAGAACCGTCCACCACGGAGAATGCTGCTGAGACAGAGGTGCACACTCTGGCTGAGAAGGGGGCGTTCCAGGTCTTCGCGACTTCTTCATGAAGCTCCAGAAGAAAAGGCGGGGACTTTTTCAGGAAACATCCATCCAGCCTGTTGTGCATGGGAGCCTCCCACGCAAGGCTGAGGCTTACGCAGACAGGGGGTGGGGGATCCACTGAGTCCGACCCCAGGATAAAGCAGCTGGCCTCCTCCACAGATAGTGGCCGCTGTCCGTCTGTGAGCGATCTGAGTGAGGTTGGCGATGCTGGCAGACGTACCAGGGAGCTTTCGCGGGCTGGAGAAGGCTAGGGGACCTGCTGAGTGTGCCGCTTTGAATGTGTTGGCACGGCACTATAGCGGGTGGGGGTGCAGTCTCTGAGAAGAATGCCAGGCGAGTCTTTAGAGTCGCCATAGACAGTAGCTCGCATGGCAGACGCCGCCAGCGAGTGCGAGAGCTCTGTGATTCTCACCCAGGCAGGAAACACATATCACGTGGCGGTCCGGGTGGGGCTCGGCACAAGCCACAGGAAAGGGCCATCTTTAAAAAGATGCTAGCTTTTTTAGGAAAGAGAGAGAGAATAAGTTAGTTCCGGCAACTGAAGGCGGCGAGATGAAGGCCAGAGGCTTCAGGTACAAAGGCTAGTCTCGCAGAAGGCTTGTTCTCTCTTGAACTCTCGTCTCAGGCCCAGAAGGAAGAAAAGGAATAGTCGGATAAAGTCGTTATTTTTGTTTTGTTTTTCTGCACAAAAAGTATTCTTGTCACTTCATAAACTTGAAAGTTTATCAACTTTCTGGGCTGTCAAGTTTCAATCCCTAGGGTGCCTATGTGGCAGTGATCCACCTCTCAAATTTAATCAAAAATATCTTCATTTGTGTTCCGAAGATGAACGAAGGTCTTACAGGGTTGGTACAGCATGGGGGTGAGTAATTAATGACTTAATTTTCATTTTTGGGAGAACTAACCCTTTAAGTTTCAGACAATATGCCAAAAATACCTTAATAAGACAAAGTCAGTTATAATTGATGAGACCCTAAATTATGCATCATATTGGCACATACTCACATACAAATAGTCTAGTCTCTATTCTATTTATGTGTCTCTATTATCTAAGCAATTTTTTTATGACATCAATGAGAAGTTGCATGACATCTGAACATTTCTTCTGAAGTTTCCATTTCCAGGATGTCTGTGGTTGGTCCTGAGTACCTGAAAGCCATACACAAACGCACAAAAGCACATAAAAGGCATTAACTATCAGTCTCTCTTCACAATCATGACTGATTCTTTCTCTTTTCCTCTCGTATTATCTGTCACATGACGAAAGACAGGCTGGCGCAAATGAAAGAGAGCAGGATTCTTTTTACACCTTTCAACAAATATGCGGTTGGAGCTGTCAGAGTGGAAACACACTTCACAGACCACTGGTCTCTCTCTCTCTCTCTCTCTCTCTCTCTCTATTTCAATTCACATCCACACACAAACACAATAACAAAGAAGAAGGTTTTTTCTTTACCCTAGACATCTCGGTTGGTTTATGCTGGCTACTGTTGCTGTTTTTTTCTAATTTTGTGATTTCAGACTATTCGCTTTTATAGGTTTTTGGGTATGCAGTTACAGAAGAGGAGACTTCTGGGAAAACAGACAAACCACAAAAAGGAATTGTTCTCAATGTCGCTTTCACAATGACAATATGTGCGACTGTGGGCAAGAGTGCATTCTGTCAGAAGCCCAAAACCCACACAGTTTCATTTTAACTAGGACCAACTGACGCGTACCAGGTTGCGTGTGACTTCTCATTTCCTTTCCTGCTTTGAATGCAAGCATGCACACACCCTCATCTGAGTGAAAATGGCAGCTCTCCCTCTGAAACATGGCAGGTATCGGCGGGAGGGTTATGAGTGAAAGCAGTCGGAGTTGTTGCTAATTGTGTCCACCGACAAGACGCATGCGGACATCGAAAAATGAAACCTTCACCTGGGAACCATCAAACCTAAACTGAGGGGGTTGCAGGCTAATGGCTTCCAGACATTCAGTGTGTGTGTGTGAAGAGTAATTGAAATGGTCACATTAGCTCTTATTCTGTCAGGCGTTTCTTTGGCAGCCCCTCTGAAGGACCCCAGTTGCCACACAGCCCTCGTAGCCAATAAAAACTTCATTTGAGAACAAAACCCTTCTTTTCTTTTTGAAGCAAGAAAGAAAGAAAATTAAAAGTCATATAAAGAATAACAAGATGCAAAGCGAAGAGGTATATCTAGATATGCAATGAGCTGG
Organism: Cyprinella venusta; assembly: GCA_038021265.1. NCBI lineage: Eukaryota > Metazoa > Chordata > Actinopteri > Cypriniformes > Leuciscidae > Cyprinella > Cyprinella venusta. The sequence goes on along the minus strand of CM075878.1, from coordinate 21,827,069 downwards.
AGAGCACCACGTGATGTCATGCCTCATTTTGCTGCCGCTCTCAGTCAGAGCCCAGGAGCCACGGTTTGATCTTCATCATCTTCGTTCATTTTTTATTTCCATATTGATGACAAAAACCGCTTACTGTGAAATTGAAGTGAGAGAATGTACGATCGGCACACGAACGTTCACCAAACTGCGCGCGCCTGTGTGTGCGTACCTGCGCGGATGCACGGCGAATGTTGGATGGAGATTATATGAGCCAGCGGGAAGCCTTCTGGGTAATTTAAACATTCTACAAGCCTAAAATGGCTTGTCAGAAAATTAAAGGGAGGGGGTGTTGGTTTGAAGTCGACCGCGAGAAAAGTGTTCTGGCTCTTTTCAACAGTTAGCCTGTATTCTGGGTGTGTATTTCAGGACGATGAGGATTTCATGTAGGCTAGTTTAGTATAATTTGACATAATTAGGGTATTTAAGATTATAAATTAATCCACACTATTTTGACACTCCATAACCGGATGCCAGAAGGAGAATAGCTCTTATAACAAAAATGTCAGAGTCAGCATGCGATAGACTGCATGTGTGTGGTCAGGCATTTTCCTGTCTACGCATGTGACTGACTTTCCAATGATGAGAGAAAAGAAGAAATCAGCATGATCGGCTATTTAATAAGACATGCATGCTGTCAGGGGCTGTGTATGAATCAGTGTGTGTCTTAGTGTGTGAATCTGTGTACATGTATCTTATATTTCCCCCCCTGTCAAATAAATTAGGCTTCTCAAATGAGAGAAATGAGGCTTGGCATTGCCATCATGGTAACCAGGGCCTACTGTTGTTGCCGGGGTAATGTGATGTGCCGCCTGTGCCAGATGGATGATGTTGATAAATGCTGCGGATTTGGAATGGGACAAGCTTGGGAAATGTTGGGGTTTCTCATGGTCTCCAGAGAAAGACTTTTTGTGGCTTTTCTTACTGACAGAGATTACATCTAAATCTTGTCCAATTCTGGTTGTTTAACTTTAAAATTTTAATAGCTAAAAGTTGTTTTTTTCATAGATGAAAAAGTTGATCCATATCTTGGTTTTCATCTTAAACATCTGCTTTTCTTAGTTTAAACTGTTTGTTTGTGTGTGTGTGTGTGTGTGTGTGTGTGTGTGTGTGTTGTGCATTTATGAGTAGATGTAACCGAGCCCTCATAGTTTAGACTTGATCAGATAGTTTCTTTGTTTGTAATCCTGTACTTGATTTGGGATATGCATGTGTGTGTGTGTGTGTGTGTGTATCCCCGTCTCTGATTGCTGTTTGTTTGATTTGCATTGCTCCTTTAATCAGTGCCGAGGCCCCTAAAGTGAGCGGAAGGAAACCCCTTCAGACAAGCCTAGTCTCCAAGGAATAACCAAGCTACTCATTTGAACCTGTGGCTGTGCATGTGAGACAAAAGCATTACCATCTTTTTGGGGTTCTTTCTTTTATTTAAATATTTTATGATATAGATATAAAAGCTTGCTATCATTACTACTAATGATGTCCTCTGTTGAAAAACATTTACACTACCGTTCAAATGTTTGGGTCTTAGATATTTTTTAACGTTTTTGCTTATTTAATGCTCACAAAGGCTGCATTTATTTACATTTACATTTATTCATTTAGCCAACCCGATCTCACGAGAATTTGTACGAATTTTACGAGGTGGCTAATTCGTAACAGTTCGTACGACCTCACTCGTACGAATTAGTACGATTTCGCTAAATCGTACATATTTTACGAATTGGCCAATTCGTATGAATTCGTACGAATGACCTACTTCTGACCCCGCCCCTAAACCTACCCATCACGTGGGTTTGGACAAATCGTACGGATTCGTACGAGTGAGGTCGTATGAATTAGTACGAATTAGACACTTTTTAATCACTCGTACGAATTTGTACGAATTGGTCGTGAGATAGCGTAGATTTAGCTGACGCTTTTATCCAAAGCAACTTACAATTGCTATATATGTCACACGCCTCTGGAGCAACTAGGGGTTAAGTGTCTTGCTCAGGGACACATTGGCGTCTCACAGTGGATACGAACCCAAGTCTCTCACACCAAAGGCATGTGTCTTATCCACTGCGCCATCACCACACCCCCAGTCAATATTTAACGAAACATTTTGGTAAAATTTAAATGAACTGTTTTCTATTTTAATATATTTTCAAATGTAATTTATTTATCCTATGGCAAAGCTGAATTTTACCTTTTCACGCCATGTCATAATTACCATAATTTCATGATGACAACATTTTGTGAGCTGTTCATGTCCCTGGGCTGGGAATTATACCTTTCTATGGCAACACTCAACCTCAACTGCTGTGGTTCTTGTGGTACAAGTAGGAGCTCTCCGAACATTCCCAGTTTACAAGTTGTAATTACGTGCTCTATGAGGACGTGAGCGCTTTGCATATGCTGAAATCTCTTAAAGGGATACTCCACTTTTTTTGGAAATACACTAATTTTACAACTCCCCCAGTGTTAAACTGTTGAGTTTTACCTTTTTTGAATTCATTCAGCCGATCTCCGGTTCTGGCGGTACCATTTTTAGCATAACTTAGCATACATCACTGAAGTGCACAATACCATTAGTATTTCTCCCAAATAATTACCAAAGTGTTTCGATATTTTTCCTATTTAAAACTTGACTCTTCTGTTGTTACATCGTGCACTAAGACAGACAGAAAATGTAAAGTTGCGATTTTCTAGGCTGATATGCAGGGAACTATACTCTCATTCCTGCGTAATAATCAAGACACTGTACTGCCGTAACAGTGCAGCAGGCGCGATGAGTACACAAACTTAGTCCTGGTCACACTGTTGGCTATTTTCAGGCGCTGCGTCATAACATTACGCCTGCTGCACTCATGGTACGACAGTGAAGTTTCCTGATTATTATGCAGGATGAGAGTGCATAATAATAATAATAATAACTATGCTAAAAGTGGTACCGCCATAACCGGAGTTTGGCTGAATGGATTTGAAAAGGGTAAAACTCAACAGTTTAACTCTGGGGGAGTTGTAAAATGAGCATATTTCCAAAAAAAAAAAAGTGGAGTATCCAATTAAATACAGTAATTGTGACATGACATGGATGCACTTTTTCAGCAGCCATACTCTTCAGTTTCGTGTTATGCTTCAGAAATCATTCTAAAATGCTGATTTGATGCATAAGAAACATCTCTTATTATTATCAATGTTGAAAACAATTGTTGAAAACAATTGTGTAAACTGTGGCGCATTAGTATATGTGCTGGATAGCAACTGATTACATGTAATCCGGATTGTAACCCAAGAATTTGATTCTAATTTTGAAGATGACATTTTATTCTCACATTGCCACAATGCCAATGATTCTCAAAATCATTCCCCCATTTCTTCTTTTTTATCTTATACATTATTGTTCCTAAAAATATATTATGTTCAGAAGGTATTTCAGGTTGTGGGACTGCACGCACAGATCAGCCATTAGTCATGTGACTATCACTGACAACTGAGACACACAGCTTGTGATCACAGGGTTAACAGAAGTCATTTCACTTTTAACAAGTGTTTTCTCAACATTGCAATATTGCATATCTAATCAGCTCCATACAAACACACAAATTAGTATTTTGAATTATCACTTAGCGAGTCATTTCATCGTTCTGTCTTTGGAAGGCTTTTGTATTTCAAACACATTACAATGTACAAATTCACATAATTTTATATTTACAAGCAATTCAGGGATTAATCAACATTTTTTTTTGTCAGATGAACCACTTTGACCTAATATAATTCCTTGATGTACCCCTTGAGATTTTAAGTTGATGTTGTACAATTTTTGTCATGCAATTTGGAATCTGTAACCGATTACTTGAATAATCCAATCTTTTCTTGTTTCTGGTGCTTTATAATTGTTCCCACCTGCAAGATCAAGATACAGAGCGAGGGCAAAAAAGGTGAGTGGCCGAAATCACTCCTCTTGTCACATCAAATGAAATTTCTCATGACTCCCACTTTCTCCAGCAATTCTGCGATAATCAGGAAAGATTTCTGAGCAGCCTCGTGCCCTTGTGACCAGTGCATCAGGAGTTCAAATCTCTATAGTCAGCTTTCCTGTGATTCATGTACTGTACAGTTCATGTACACTGTGTGTGTCTGAATCATGGACATCAGTTAACCATTCAAACACAGAGTCATGAACGATTTTTCTTGGCCTTGTATTGAACATCTCTCACCTCATCAGTGAGTGTGTGAGAAGGTGGTGCTATTTAGATATACTTTTGTGAAAGCAATTACCCTTGGTCTATCAAGGCAAAAAAAGGTAAAATTGATTCATAAGGTTTATAATGTTTTCTTTTATGAGTAGGGTTTAAGATCAAAATTCTGAGTTTAAGAGTTGGGAAATGAAGTGTTCTTCCACCATAAGATAAAAACAAATCCATTTAAAAGTGTGATGCTTTTTAAAAGTATATATAATTTAATACTTTCTTATAAAGATGTTTTAAATAGAATAAATTGACAATAAAGACTATACTGTTGCAAGAGATATCTCAATCCATTAAAAAATCCTGAAAAAGTCTATCATGCATTCTACAAAAATATTGAGCAGCACATTTTTCAACATTGACAATAATACAAAAGTTTTAAAGACTAAAGATGGCGACTGACTAATACCAGAAGAGTAATTGAACTTTTTTAAATTGCAATATTTCAGAATATGCAATTATGAAATAAATATAGCCTTACTGAATGCTCAAAAACATAAAAAACATATTAACATATTGAAAAGTATGAAGATAATTTATTTTGTATTATCAATGAAATTAATTACAGCAAATATAATGCTAAATATTTTTAATAATATTCAAAATAGTACAAAAAAGTTCCTACAGAAATAGCTATTTTATCTTTCTTTCTATCATAAGGCCTATAACTTTCACATTTCAAGACATCCTCAAGCCAATAATCAAAGTCTGTCTTTATGACCTTCCTTGTTGAAACATTTCAAATCCAACTTGTGGGAAGGTTTAAAGTGGTCCGCACTGTTTTAAAGACTCTATAAATCAATCATATTTGCTTTAAATCATAATAATGCCAACTGGTTTAGGAGTAGGATTGGAGTAGGCTATATCTCAGAGGCCCTCGCTAACGCAGCTTGTGTGTGTGAGTTTGTGCTCAGGATGTAAAACAGAAGACATCTGTTGTTTCTTATCAGATTATCACTCAAACACAGATTTAACATAATTAAGCCAATTAACCTTATTTAAAGCCCATTAGAGCATGCAGAAGATTGTGGAGTCATAGGTCACGTGAAAAGTTTGTTGGATGTTTAACACTTTTCTTTCTCTCACTCTCTCTCTCTCTTAATATGCCATTTGTCCCCATAAAATATTGTGCGAACATGCATAGCACCCAGAGCTAAATTCTAAATCTTTGTAAGTGCTGAAGAAAGATAGAATAGAACGTAGAATGATCTGTGCCAGAGTGTATGTTGAGATACACACTTCAAGCAATTCAGACATGAACAGACATTATGTAGGCTATACAGTATGTGAGTTTTGGACTGACTGATGTTATTCTGTTAAACCACTGAGTTGTCTAAAACCCCTCACCCTGGCGTCCGGTCAAACTGTTCCACCTTCGTCTCACTGTTGATCTGATATTTTCATCAAAGTGACTATTATATTCTCTAGCATATCTCTGTCATCAACAGAAATTACCAGTGTTTTTCTTTGAGTAATATGCAATCAAGTCTTGTTTTAATCTTTTGTGTGGGTGTTATCGTGGAGTGAGTCGTATTTATGTTTCCATGCACATTTCTGCCAAAGTAAAGACAGTAGTACGACTTTCCTTTTGATTTTTTATTATTGCACGTCTTAACAGAGACTCAGAAATAAAACAGTTCACTGTATCTCTCTCTTAACTCAAAGACAACAACCCCATATCCATGTGTTTAGAAGAAACACTGTCATAAGCAACAAAATCGTATTTTCATTTTATCCAATGCGTGACGTGAATCCGTGACTTCAATTTTTTTTGTTGCCAGCGGTTTTGCATCTGTTTTAAATTAATCTGAGGTTTTCTTGTTTTTCAACATCGGTACAAGAGAATAAGTCATACAAATAGTCACGGAAGAGGTCAGTGCTTTGTTTTTCTTACTTTAAAATAGAGTAAATGTAATAGCGGAGGGTGCCAGCCGCTGATTGGCGGTTTAGATTAAGACAGTTCAATTGACGTTCAATGAACAGTAGTAGCCAATGAGAACGCGTGCTTCTGCAAGAATAGCAATACCTCTGATGGATGATGTTCTTGGTTGCTTACTGATTAAATTTATGTTATCGTTCAAAGTTTGTTATTAAGATTTCTGAAAGAAGTCTCTTTTGCTGCTGACTAAAACTGCATTTATTTGAACTGAAATACAGTAAAACAGTAGGCCTATATTGTTACAATTTAAAATAACTGTATTCTATTTTAGTATATTTTTAAAATATATTTATTCCCGAGATGGCTAATCTGCATTTTCAGCTTCCTTACTCCTTACAGCCTTCTGTCACATGATCCTTCAGAAATCATTCTTATATGCTGATTTGGCGCTCAAGAAACATTTCTTATTGTTGAAAACCATTTTCAAGGAGTTTCAACCATTTTCAAAAAAAAAAAAAAATTATATATATATATATATTGGTTTTTTAAAAACCAATATATATTTTTTTCAAAAACATCTTTTATAAAGTTAAAAAGAATAGCATTTATTAGAAATCTGTATAGTGTCACTTTTAATCAATCAATTTAATGTATTCATGCTGCATAGGATTAATTCCTTAAAAAAATATTGATCAAAACACTTAAACATCAGCCTATGTCTATTTCTTTCTTCATATCTGATCGTTTTGACTCCAGGTAAAAAAAAAAAAAAAAAAAAAAATTCACAAAAAGTTTGTGATGATAGCAAAGTAAAAGGAGGTTTGGTGTCAGGAAACTAGATTTATAAATAAACCTGATTGCCCAAACCTCTTAGTGCTAGAAACACTAAACCGCTCATGTCATCTGCACACAAACATCCCTCAACACCCTCCCGCCCCCCCCCCCCCTCTCTCTCTCTCTCTCTCTCTCTCTCTCACACACACACACACACACACACACACACACACATACACACATACACACACACACACATATATATATATATATATATGGGTTTTTGTATTCTATTTTGTATACTCTATTCTATGAATTAAAAAAAAAATGTTATAGACTAAATCAGTAGGCTACTTAATAGACAAAATAATATTAATGTTGCTGTATACTTTTGGTTATGTCATAATAACTTCTACCCCCTTTTTTGTTTCTACATGAAAAATACTTTTACAAAAATGCATTTTTAGTACACATCGCTATTTTTACTGTGATATTATCGACATACATTTTGGACATGATTTTTTTGTCTTTACGTTTAGAAAGGTAAATAAATTAACTGAAAACAAAATCTGTCGGATACTGATACTGCACAGATACAGATAAGTTTAAGATATGCTTTGAGTCAGGAAAACATTGGATAGAAAGCCTTACGCACTGAAAAGACATTGGAATCATCAAGTGAGTCAAAAGATGACAGAACAGGAGATTAAACTACTTGATGAAAGGTTAGTCTCTCAGTTAGTCAGCAACCCTTAAACAGAGGAGAGATGGTGAACTCTCGTTGGTGTCACTCAGTCGTCAATCTAAGTGGCAGGAGAACCACAGGGGCCCGTGTCGCCGGGCGGAACTTGTCTTTCAACCACCCAGCAGCTGCTGGGATATCATGACAAGAACTGGAACACGGCCCAGCTGCCCTCTCTCTCTCACACACACACACACACACACATCCCAAACAATCTTGCACAATCAAAATATAAATATACTACAGACACACCCAGTCTATGTCAACATCGGCACTCACGGAAAGAGTCACACACAATAGGCACACTAAACATAAATATTTATGTTACTTGTTTAGACTATTTATTTATCCATACACAAAATTTAGGATGTCAAGTCTATTTTTTTTTGTGCATACACTCTCACATACATATTTTGTAAAAGAAAAAAGGCAATTGTGTGGCACTTGTGGCAAATAGCCTACAACACAAATATGTGTTTGTGAGAAATGAAACCCACTGATCCATATATCACAAAGACAACGGACATAAAGAAATTGAAAGAAACTGAACTTGTTTAATAAACTGTATTGATTATGTGGGAGCGTATGTGCTTGAAAGTATACTGGAAAGTATAATGTAGATTTTATTTTTATATTTATATAGTTTAATTTTTTTTCAAAGTGCAAAACAGGGAAAAAAAACAGGGGAAAAAAAAGAGTCCATATGGATCTATAGAGAAGTCTGGAGTCTGGAGTCTGGGTGGCTGGAGTGTGTGTGTGGGAATGGGAACCCGAGGCCCCTTTTCCAGCTGCTATCCTCACTTTTCTTTTCTTCCTTTATTTGCCTCTCTTTTGTGGTTCTTCCTTTTCTTTTCATCCTTCTTATGGGTGCTGATTTTGCAGACTTCTAGTGTTTGAAAGGCTTCTCTCAATGAACCTCAGAGCAAGAAAGAGACTGAGAGGAGAAAAAGATTAAGATGCTTAATTCAAATTGCCTATACTGTCTACTTGGATATACTGTCTGAATTAATACGATTCATTAAAACTTAAAAGATGCAGAATTTCTTTCTCACTAAAATGTTTTATGAGTAGAGTAAAGCATATACTTTTGAATATTCTTTTTTTGTGAATATCAGAAGCCTATTTTTTTTTTTACACAGAGCATAATTGCCTCATGGGGGCAGGCTTATTGAGAGTTTATCTCAATAAACTCACCAAAATGTATTAAAAATTAAAAATGAATTAAAAATAATAACAAACGTGTATTAATAATAATAATTGTATTAAAATAATAATAAAAATTATTAAAAATAAAAATGTATTCCATGAACAAATGTGTCTGACTGGGGGTTATTTATTGAGATAAACTCTGAAATGAACCTGACTGCAATGAATCTGAATGCAAATCAGGCAGTGGCATGACTGAAAACATTTTAATTGTTGGGAAAAGTTACTTTTAAAAGTAATGCATTACAATATTGCATTACTCCTTAAAAAGTGCTGTGTAACCTGCGTTACTTTTTATGCAAAGTAATCTGATACGTTTGTGTAACTTGTCTCATCAATGGCAGGGCTTGTTTTTTTTTTTTTTTTCCTTTTTTGTCAAACCCACTTTCCACACTAAAAGCTAAATGAATAAGTCTGAAGAAAAATCAGCTAACAGCTTGCACCAGCGCAAACACTCTTTTGGTGATTTGCTAAAGTCAAAAATTACTAAGGATACGTAGTAAAAAAAAAATATGCACGGAAAAGGTGTGCGCACGTTTATTTTTGCGGCTGACCATGTGCATTTGTGGGAGTTTCCCTTTCAGACCCAAAATTTACAGGAGAAGAGTATTTAAATGAATCATCAAACGTGATTTACTAAGGTCTGCGCTCGGCTATTTATTGGTGTTTGTGCCGTTATTTACCTTATTTATTATGTATGCATTAAACCAGACGCTAAATGGAATTGCGTAGGTCATTATGGAAATGATCCGGCTGCGTCTGTGTTCTTTAATTTGCTCATCGTCATTGGATCACACGTAGAACTTTCCAACCTCATCAGTGCTTTTATAGAACTGCGCTCTCAAGCATATTCTGAGTTTTTATTTCACAGTTTTTGTCCATTATGAGGAATACTGCATCTGTTTTTGTGAAAGGAGTAAACGCATGCTCACGTTTAGTCTAAGTATATATCATTGTGTTTACAAAACGCTTCTGCACTACCGATTTCTCTCAACGTGGGAACAGGAGAGGTGTTAGTGAATAATTGTGAAAACAACTATTAGCCTATTTGAAAAATCATTTTAAAAGTAATGTATTAGATACTTAACTTTTAGTTTGAAAAAAAAAGCAATCTGATGATAACTCGTGTTACTTATAGGCTATGTGTTACACCCAACACTAAACATTTACTTTTGTCTTTTACATTAATGTCCCTACTGAAGCACAGAATTACTGATTGCAACTTTAAACCCTTCAAAATCCAATTAACATACTTTTTCTAATAAGAAATTTTTATTTTGTCTATTTTCATGTCCACAGACACACGTCATACCTTTTCTATTTTTGGCACGGTGTTTAAATGGCTGTGGGTTTGACTGCGGTTTTCAGATCCTGGTTATTCCCTTGACAGTTTCTTGATGATGGCTTAAATACATATTTTCAGGGACCTAGGTAAAGTAAAAGTCTTATGTGCTTGTCAGGGCATTCAAAAATAACAGAGCTGACACGATTGGTGCTGGACCGCTAGACATTTGAGTACGCTGGAGTCCTATGAGTGTCTGACGGTTTCAGTGTTTTAAGAAAAACATTAACACATCACAAATTCCACCCCCTCCCATAAAACATCTGTCAGTCATTACGGACCCTTCCCCCTCACCCCTAGGCAAGAGCTGGAGAAACAACTTTTGACCTCTGACCCAAAGCATAGAGCTCCACTTAATGTTGCCCCCTTATTTCCACACACAGACATTCTCTCTCTTTGTGTTTCTCTGTTACTTGAACACAGAAATATTTGTAAAATAGTTAAAAAAATACATTTATATAATTGATGAAAAAGCAAATTTGTCTTATTGAGTCATATCCTTTTGCTTTCAATGCCACATTGGTATTAATATTTTTAGTAGGCTATATTCAACATCTTTTTGTTAGAAAAATAAAAGACTTTAAACTGATTCATATAAGTCACCCTTTAAAGTAGCTATTTATGAGACCTATATTTATATTTTTACTTATTAATTTCTTAGTCCTATTTTTTCTTTAATTTTGTGTTATGATTTTCTCTTTTATCCTCACCACTCTCATCTTGTTCACCTTGACTTATTGTCTGTATATATCCTCCTTCTTTGAGTCTTTGAGTGCATTTCATTGTCTCATTCTACTCGCCCTCAAATCAATAACAGACACATTAGCGTTTGGTGAGGGGGAAGAATACAGGTGATCCTGTATCGATCAGGAGTCAAAGACGCACAAATGCTCTTTCATGCACATGTGCACAATCTCTTGAAACATAAAGTGCGGTTTAGGGATCCAGCTATCCTTCTAATGCCTCCTAAACAATCCCATCAGAAAGAACTAGATTGAGAGACCTCGTAAACAAATTGACAAACAAATAAAATGGAAGTTGGAATCCAACACGAATTCTCTGTATAAATAACTTTCTGCTAAGAGTCGACGGATCCTTTTTGTGCAACATTTCCGTATCTTAGTTTTTGTTTCTATTGAGAAGCCTGCAACTTTGTGGGCAAACAGTTATAAAGCCGGTCATCAACAGACTGTCCCCCTCATCAAAAAACCCAAGCTTCGATGCACACTGAGCAATTTCCAGACCAACATCTAATAATATACAGCTATCCACACAAGCAATGGATAATGTTTGTAATTGCAAAAACGTTAGGCAACATAAACACGTAAACTAAGTTCTAGGTGTAGAACACCAAGAGAATGAATAGTGGCAGATTCATTTCATATCCACATATTATGTTAAACATAGGCCTATTTGGCAGCGACTCCTTGTGGCAGTCTATGCTTGTGGCAATTTAAATTGCTCGCCCTCTTTCAGGAGAACTGCAAAATCCATCCACAACGGGGCGCTAGAGAGTTTCCATTATCTTGAAAATCGTCATATCCGGACATATTCAGATGTTTGCCATTGGCTATTTTGAGTGACGATGTATCAACATTGGACCAGTGAAATTGTGCTAAACCTGCGCAGCTCTGATTGGATATGGTTGATCTGTCAATCAATGCTTGCAATGCCCATAGAAGCATATGTCGTCAGTTGAAAATCTGGAAGGCTAGAGGCAACAACTCCGCGCTCTCACAAAGCAGAGATTTAGTCAGAGACAGTTAGATATTCTTTACTAGTTTAATTTAAAATTGTATTTTACCAAAATCATATTAATAAAACAACAATACACAATTTGTTTAATATATAATTAATAAAATATTTTAATAATATAATTAAATATTTTAATAGGTATATTTAATTTTAGATTTTAGTGCATATCCTATAATACCCTAACATAATAATAATAATAATACATTTATTTGAATTTGAAATTATAAATACGTTTTAAAATTATCAATTAGGTTTTATTAGTTGTCACAATCAAAAATACAACAGCATTATAGTTCGGCCTATTTATAGCTATATTATTATTTATGTTATTATATCGACTGCATTATTATGGTATAATTGTTGTATAAAATATTGTAAAAATTACTGATTTCAGAATTATAAAATAGGCATAATTATTAAAATAGAACATGCGTGCACGTGTGTGTGTGTGTGTGTGTGTGTGTAAAATGACAAATAAAAAGTATAATGACAAGTGGATTAAAATATGTAGGCCTAGAATATTGAACGCACAATGTCCAAGTAAACGAGTCATAATGTTAGTTTTGCACGTTTTAACCCAAAACTAGGTTCGGTTGGGCTTTTCGAAGAATTAGGCCCTACATAAACATTTGCCATATTTTATGTGTACGCACAACCGTTCTTGCAAGTTTTAAGACATCGGCGAACAACGATGGGGCGTTAAAATCCAAAACAAATTTAAATGTGGTTTTGAGCATGTAGCCTAAGGTATCTCATTCTCATCTTGTTTAAGCAGGGAATGTCACATTCCTTCTAGACGGCAGTCAACTGAAAACGACTTCATTTTCGCTTCTCCAGCATTCATTTGCGATCCCACATCTTTTGGAGTAAAAATGCACGCTTGTGCGCATGACCTGTTCGTTTGTGACGTCGAACTTATTTAACCTATCCTGGAACTCCTAGATTCAAACATAGAAGAGAGAAGCGCTCTCTCTCTCTATCTCTCTATCTCTCTCTCTCTCTCTCTCTCTCTCTCTATCTCTCTATCTCTCTCTCTCTCTCTCTCTCTCTCTCTCTCTCTCTCTGAAATAATTACGATTGTATATAGTTAAGTTTATTAAAGTTTTGCCTTAAAGTTTTTTTTTTTGCCTAAATATAATTTGCAAATGGAAATTGAAATAGTCCATTTATTCCAGCGAACATGCTATAGTCAACAATTAATAGGCTAGATGGTAAAATTAGCTTATAATCGGGTAAATAAAAAGATGCCAAATATGAATGATGTGTTTGTGAAGGTAGATGGCGAAAAAAATGATTGTCACCTCACCAATGAGAAATCAAATAAGGGAGTGTTTGTGTGATTATATAGCTCCTCCTCATTTTCTCTTCAAATGAGTGAGTTTACAGAAATCCCAAACTACGAAAGCGATTACTTTGTAACACACACACCGCACGATTATGTCATTTCACTGACAAGCTGAAGTTTCTAAAGGATAACACCTTATTGGACAAAGCTGGGGGATGTTAAAGGCTGTCCGGGCTGTGAACGAGCGTTAGCCTAATGTCATAACACAATGCAAGTAGGCTATTTATTTTTTTTTTCCAAATAATTGTCGATTTACAGTTTGATGGCAAGATTACGTAAGATCTCAGATGAAGGATTTTACGTCATGTCAGTTACAAGAAGATCAGAAGATGGATTAAAAAAGATCCCTTTGAGTTGAGGTCTTTACTTATAATTATAATAATTATTGTTGTTACTGCTGCCGTTGATTTTTTTCCTCTTTCTTATTGTTAGCTTATAGCAATTTTAAAACTACACAATACCACATAGCCTACATGATCATGTAAATAAATCCTCCTTTCTCTTTTTTGCATGTATTTCACTAGCCTAATATTATAGAATCACATCCACAGTAGAATAATCTGGATTTCTGAAGTGATAACTAACACTGATGCACCATAATCTGCACTGCGATTCACCCTCACTTGTCACCTCACTCACTAATCACTTGTTCAGAGCACTTAGAAAACAGCTACCAAATCAAGATAAAATAGTGTTTAGTTCCCCTTTTAAACAGTAGAGGGCGGACAAGGATGACCTAATTTACTCTAGTCCTTTGGAGTCCGACCTGTGGCATGTTTTTATCTCCTGGAAGTGTTTTTAATCATTGCAAATATCTTTCAGACCAAATGCGACTGTGCTATTGTATGTCTGAAGAACAAATCCACAACAATTAAGAGTCTCTGTGTTACAATTATGTTTTGAATAGCAATAGGACAAACTGTGCAACACGTTTGTTTGTTTGTCTGTTTTTATGTAAAAAAAAAAAGTCAACATTTTGTTCGGTGTTTGTACTGTATTGTCTGTGATAGATAGATAGATAGATAGATAGATAGATAGATAGATAGATAGATAGATAGATAGATAGATAGATAGATAGATAGATAGATAGATAGATAGATAGATAGATAGATAGACAGACAGACAGACAGGATTATCACGCCCTATAATTGTGGTATTTATGGACATATATTTGTTACATGTAACTCAGCAATGACACCTACGCAAAACACGATTAATCGCGATTAATCCAAAATAAAAGTTTGTGTCTAAATAATATGTGTGTGTAGTATAATTATTTTCTTTATATAAATACACGCACATGCATGTATATATTTATTTAAGAAATATTTGCATGTACATACTTGTTTATACAAAATTTATATTATATATAAATATAAATATTTGATTTATTAATAACACATTTTTCTTAAATAGGGCTATATACATGCATGTGTGGGTATTTATATATACGTAAATAAGTAATAAAATAAGTAAACACAAACTTTTATTTTGGATGTGATTAATCGTTTCACAGCCCTATATATATGTGTGTGTGTGTGTGTGTGTGTGTGTGTGTGTGTGTGTGTGTGTGTGTACATATATTATATTATATTATATTATAAAATATTATATTTTATAAAACAAGCGTTTTGCATGTCATTGCTGAGTTGCATGCACTGTCCATGGGAAAAGATTAAATACCACAATTACAGGGCATGCTAGTCCGTCCGTCCGTCCGTCCGTCCGTCCGTCCGTCCATCCGTCCATCCGTCCATCCGTCCATCCATCCATCCATCCATCCATCCATCCATCCATCCATCCATCTATCTATCTATCTATCTATCTATCTATCTATCTATCTATCTATCTATCTATCTATCTATCTATCTATCTATCTATCTATCTATCTATCTATCTATCTATCTATCTATCTATCTATCTATCTATCTATCTATCTATCTATCATGGACAAAACTCCCCAGTTTACTTTGTTTTATCCAATAGAGGAATGGGTTAGGAGGCGACAGAGAGGAATGGGTTTAGGAAGCGACAGAGGCACTAGGTAGCGACAAAAGCATGTCTGTTTGGGATTGGCTCTTTAAATGAACGACAACAGAAATGGCCCAATCAGAGCTTGTTGCGAAGGTAATTCCGTCGCATGTGAGAGGGATTTGATGAATTATGCAAATTTGAGCAGTTGTTCCCCTCCTCGGATGAGAGGCTCGATTCAGGATAGTCGGGGACTTTTATTGTTCTTTCAATAAGATAAAAAGTTTCATTTTGTCGTTCGCTACAGAATATATTAGATGAGAATGACTCCTTGTGTTTTGAGACATTAGAGGAAGGCACTATCTCCGCATTGGGATGTTATAGGCCCGGAAATTATGAAAAGCCGGTAGTGTAAGTGCAGCGAACAGTTTCGCCGGTCGGGGCTGCTCTTTGTCTGACACAGAGAGTAGTCAACGCGTGCTCTTTTGTTTAGGATTTTGTCTTTGTTTAACTGCAAACGGGCGATCTTTGTTCTCGTTCAGGCCTCCCGAGGTTGAAATATTTGTTTTGAAACATGCATCATATGAAGAAATATTTCACCGAGGGACTCATTCAGTTTACGATTCTGCTTAGTTTGATAGGTGTTCGCGTGGATGTCGACACTTACTTTAGCGGCTACTTTTCGCCGTTGATAGAAACGGACGGAGGGCCGAGCTCGGCTTTTATACAGACCCCTTTTCACCATTATCGGGACACCGCGGCGGGCCATCAAGTGCATCCAAAAAGTCCCGAGCTGGACTATTTTTTCACCAGCCGCAGGCTGCTGAATGAAGTGCGTGCGCTCGGGTCCCCGGCCCGCTTCCCCACGCGTGTCAGCGCATGGTTGGTGCACCTGGTGCCTGATGAGGGTACCGATGTCAGTGAGCCACACGACCTGTCAGGGGACCTTGATGACGAGAACGTAAATCCCGAAAATCACCGGGAAGAGGGTGATCACAGGACTGGAGAGGTCTTCGGACGGTCAGTATCTCAGGACTGCACCGTTTCAAGGCCTTGCTGTGCAGCTGGTGAACTTTCCAAAGAGGTAACAATGCAGTGCATTATTACACCCTTTCCATTCTAACCAGTTATATTATGTTGTTTCTCCTCACGGAGCACACAGTAGCCACGTGTGAACAGCTTTCAGTAGTTGGTGTTTGTATTTTGCTGAGTTAGCCTGTTAGCTTCATGGCAAGTGGTGTTTTTGCACTCGTGAGCATCTAACGTAAGGCGAAAGCGAAACAATAAGTGACATATCCTATCCATAATGGAAGTCACGTTAAACCAGTTTAATGTAACTAACGTTAAATGGTGTTATAAATATATTGTCAAATTAGATCGACTTGTTTTTGATCTGTTCTGATCTTTATGCTATGATTGTGTTTATTTAACGTTACGTTGTGTTTCATCAGCAATTTACTGCAAGTCTTTGTGGGGAAATAAAATCGTGTTTTAGAGTTAACTTTTCTGTTCACTTAGTTTAACTGTCAGTTACCATGGCAACTAGGTGTACAGGTGCGTCAGGCAAACGTCACATTTAAAACGTCTCTAACGTTAGTACTATGGTTAAAAAACTTTTTGTCAAAGTACAGTGTTATAAAATAAATTATGTTATGTTTATATTATAAAAATATTTTCTTTTTAATGGACAAATCGTTTCTTTTGTAATAGTTTGCCTAGAGTGGTAAATTACCAGTTGGACCAGCCCAAACCTGTCTTTCTGTAATGTTCGTTGTTAACTTGATCATGTATCGACAGTTCTAGTTTCTGAAATCCGTTAAGTCATGTATTCTCCCTAGAGCCACCTTTTAAACCGTTCATGTTATGCAAACATTTCTTCCTTTTAAAT
Source organism: Cyprinella venusta (assembly GCA_038021265.1). NCBI lineage: Eukaryota > Metazoa > Chordata > Actinopteri > Cypriniformes > Leuciscidae > Cyprinella > Cyprinella venusta. The sequence goes on along the minus strand of CM075878.1, from coordinate 21,809,908 downwards.
AACTACCACAGGTGAAAGTAAAGTTCTTTGAATAAATTTAATCTATTAAATGAGTAGCAGAGAATTACATTTGTCCTAGTGTTAAATGTACTGTTTAATCACCATATTTTGTCTCTTTTTCTCTCCAGGAAACTTTACTGAAGCAAGAGAATGAGGAGGAGGATGAGAAAGATGAGAGAGGGCAGGAGGAAACCAGCCCTGCTTCACTGAACCAGCTGACTCATAGCTCAGCATTAGAGCAGGAGGTAAACAAACAAACTTTACTACCTGTCTTACAGGAATGGTGTGTCTATCCCGTTCAATGTAAAACTTAAAGGTACACTGCCTAACTTTTTTTGCGCTAAAATTAAAATGATCCTTCTTTCAAAACTTATTTACTGTGGTAAGCCGATTATAAGTGTTTATATTTTAGAGCCGATAGGGTGGTTTTCCCAGGAAATTGTGTCACACGTCAGTGCATTTCTTGTCATATCCGTAAATAGAGAAAAGTTTCTCAGGCTACTTTGAAGCATGTATGGTGTGGAGTGGTATAGGTTAGTTGTCCCAACGAGTGAGAAAGGTTGACATGGAGTAGCTAAATCTCCAACTTGGGAGCACTTCGACTTGGCGAATATTTATCTATGGACTTGGCGCAGTAATATCACTCCGGAGAGTGAGGGGGGGAGGACTTTTTACCAGTGATGATATTACTGCGCCAAGTCGAAGTGCTCCCAAGCACTTGCTGTGGTATTCCGCCATATAATATAGTTATCCATTTTACATGCTTAGAAAAGCGCAACGTTTTATTTTGTGTCACGGTCCTACGTTGAGTTATACTGCTCAAATAGGGAAAACGTGGGGGTGTTTGGTCACTTCTCTGCTTGGCCCATATTGAATGAACTGGGCTAGTTAAGTGCGATCAAAGTGTCTCGCGCACCAGAGCGATTGAGTGCACACACTGAGACGACATCAACTTGTCTTAGTTAATATAAAAAAACTGTGGAGTATCCCTTTCAGGACACAAAAGTGGATACAGGCTGGAATGAATGGGTAAATTGTGGGATCCTGATCCCACAGTATGGGATCCTGATACTCTTGATACCCCGTGCGAGAAAGTCGCAATTACCTTTATTTTTTATTTTGTGGCGGAAACAAACTTCTGTATTACATTCTGTATTACATGAAATTATTGCATAATGTTACATAACAGGAATTGAATGAATGAATGAATAAGAAAAGTTACATTTGGTTATAGTTGTTATATTTGTGGGAGTGAGATGTTATTTATTTATTTATTTTGCTGCTTCTCTTTCCAGGATTTGCTGGGTAGTACCCTTCCTCCACCTCTTTCTGGGCTTGAGCTTCCTCCACAGTGGCAGGACTTCCTCTCTGAGTTTGATGTAAGTGTGGATGCTTTGTCCTCCATTCAAGATTAAGGGAATGTTCTGTTTAAGTACAAATATATCGACATCAGTTATGGTAGAATGATTACCACTAAAAATATGACTCATCTCATTTACTTCTAAGTGTTTTACAGTTACTGTAAGCTTGAATTTTTTTTTTTTGTAAAAAAAACTTTTATTTTTAATTGAAAATGGCCATTGTGCAACCAATGGTGTTAGTAGACACTGAAAATACTCCTAACAAAAAAGTAACTTATGGCGCTTTTCCACGACACAGTACCAGCTCGACTCGGCTCGCCTTTGTTTGGTTTTCCACTCTGTAAAATTTGCACCTGCTTTCGGGAACTTTTTTTGTATCAGGTTCTGAACGAGCTAAGGCGAGCGGAGGCGATACTAAACGTGAAGTGAAAACAATGCTGCTGATTCACTGCGTCATCATTGCACACGCCAGATGGAGTATCCAGAATAACCCCGCCATTTTTAAATAGTTTAGCCAGTAGTTACTAAACTTACTACTATTATCATGGCAAATCGGAAGAATACTCCGTAGACAAACGAGGAGATGCAGACTTTCCTTTGTTTGGTTGCCGAAGAGAAGACCCAGCAAAAGCTTGATGGGGCAATGAGGAATGATAAGCACCGCTATGCCGATACTGTCTGCAATGGAAAACATAGCGAAAAGCGAGTTGAGTCAAGCTGGTACTGGTAATGGAAAAGCGCCATTACAATACCAAACCAATACATTAGTTTTAAAACTATGGGCAATGAGAGAGGGACTCTTTTTCTCATTTTGTTTCTTGTGCACATTTGCACTGAATAAGAATTTTGAAAATGTTTACATTGACAAAAATTTTCCCCTTCCATTACAGGATTTTGACTCTATGGTCCCCCAACACATGTCAGATTTAGAAGCCGACCTTCCTAATCCCATCAGCTATGATGTAAGCCTTCAAGATGCCATGGTAACCAGGGGAGATTCAGCTAACTGCAGGCCTGCATCTTCCCGAGCACCCCTCTTCCGTCTGGAATCCACAAACTCTTCTCACTCAGTCCCACCTCAGACCTCAGCAGGGACAATTCCTTCATCGCTCTTCTGTTTGTCCGGGAACAGCTCTCGTAATGAAACCTCCCCTACGCAGATGGGAGGCTTTCTAGATGAGGCTGTTTTTGAGCACATCAACATGTTGGATCTGGGTAATCTTGGTACGATCGACCCTGAGATGCTGGATGGCATGCAAAGTGAGATGGACACCCCATGGCTGGAGGATTCAGACTCTGGGCTGTCTTTGGAGAGCAGTTCTAGGAGCGCCGCGTCCCCGTCTACTTCGTCCGATTCGTTTTGCGAGGATGAGGGTGGAGCTACAGGCTATAGCAGTGAAGTGGAGTCTCTTTCTTCAAAAGGCGGCGCTTGTGCTGCTGCTTACCGTGATTGGTCGCCTGTGAACCTTCATGACAACATTTGGCATGATCATACCTACTCAGCCCCACAGGCTCAAAATTCCACACCGTCTAGCTGGATCACAAATATCAAACAGGAAGTGATGAGCGAAGATGAATCTGAACCTGAAGAGATAAGTCGCGACGAACGTCGGGTGCAGGCGTTGGGTCTTCAGTTTTCGGCTTTTCAGATTGTCAACATGCCTGTCGAAAACTTCCTGGAGTTGCTTGACAGGCAGAATCTTTCAGGATCCGAAGTCACGCTCTTGCGTGATGTGCGCCGAAGAGGTAAAAACAAGCTTGCCGCTCAGAATTGCCGCAAGAGGAAGTTGGATGCGATCCTGGGCCTGCAGGGTGAGGTTGACGGCCTTGCGGAGCAGCGAGATGCTCTTCTGCGCCAGAGAGCCCACACAGCCAAGTCACTTTCTGCTGCCGCTGAACATTTCGAGGCGCTCTCGAGGACAGTGTTGAGCCATATCCGGGATGAATATGGACATCCTCTGAACCCTGAGCACTACACGCTTCACTGCAGTGCTAACGGACGGGTGATGGTTCAGCCCCGCACAAACACAACGTCAAGGACAATGGCTGGTAGCAAGACAGTGAAGAGAAAGAAGGTCAAGAAGCCCTAAGAAACTTTTTTGAGTGTGTGTGTGCATGTGTGTTTGTGTTTACAGACAAATATTTTTGTTTTCTGAAAGGCGAGTTTTTAACCTTGAGACAAGATGTTTTGGGGCATTTCTGGCTCTTCTTTGTTCCTAAAAGCCATTTGGAACTCAAGCAGAGGGCAAAAAGAAAACTGCAAAAAATACTACACTTATGGTTGGGAGCGGCCTTGTTCGCTTGCTGGAGAGAATGTACTGAAAACACTGGATGTTGTGTATAGTAAAAGTTCGTATAAAGAGTATTTCTAAAGAGCACCTATTTTGCTTTTCTTTAACTGTTCATTTAAATGACCAGTTACCAAGTAGGGATGGGCAACGATTAATCGCGATTAATCGCATCCAATATAAAAGTTTGTGTTTACATAATATATATGTGTGTGTAGTGTGTATAATTAATTTGTATATATAAATACCCACACATGCATGTAAATATTTAAGAAATATTTGCATGTATATATTTTATATATATTTATTCACAATTAATATTATCTATAAATATAAATATTTGATATATTAATAACACATTTTTCTTAAATATATACATGCATGTGTGGGTATTTATATATACAAATTAATTATACACACTACACACATACATTATCTAAACACAAACTTTTATTTTGGATGCGATTAATCGTTGCCCATCCCTATTACTAAGTAAAGAATGTTTGCAGATGGTCACTGGAGGACCATGTTAAAAAGTGTGCCTCGCTATTTCTTGCAGGGTAGAGCTTAAAGGGATAGTTCACCCTTGAATGAAAATGGTCATTTACTCACTCTCATGTCGGCCCAAACCTGTAGTACCCCCCCCCCCTTTGCAGAACAGAATAAAAGTCAGTCCAATGTTGTTTGTCATTTTCTGTCGTCTTTTGTGTTTCACGAAGCATTCAGGTTTGGAATGACATGAGGGTGATGCTGCGTTCATGTGCTATGGTAATAATGGTAAATACCAAAAGCCGACGTGGAAAATGCACATGAACACCCCCTCATGTGGTATTTACCACTGGGTAACTCGTAGAATATTTTGATGAGATTACCTTTGACCATTTCAAAATGGCGGAGAGCACCGCGAGAGTCGTGAATGGTAAAAAATATATATACTATTCATGATCTAGAAAATATACAGAATATTATTTACCTTTTACTTACTGTTGCAGATGACTTAAGCAATCTAAAATAGTTTTAGCTAAATAACAGGTCTGCATCTCCATCTTTTTACAACATTACGACAACAAAAGCACTTGAACGCAACACACTGGTAAATACCAGTTCACAAGTGGAAAATATCCTATTTTCCATAGCACTTGAACGCAGCTTGAGTTAAAATGTTTGGGTGAACTCTCTTTTTAACATGAACCCCACAGCAATGACCCAAATTCAATTCAAACCGTTTGCAAACATTAATAAAATACAACCTCCATCCAAGAAGACTGCTGCGGTCTCCTTCACACCTTGATTTTATGTTTTTCTCGCCACTGAGATAAATAAAACAATACACAGTTAAAATAATGTGATTTTATTCATGACAAACAGGACCCCGCTGCTTAAACTGTTCCTGTATATTATTTTACTGTCAAATTACATTTGCATTTTACATTTATGCACTTGCCTAACAAGAACAATTATAATGCGTTCTAATAGCTTTTTATGAAGGCTTTATAAGGTTGGATTGCAGTTATGTTTTCAACTTGGTTTTCCTTTTTATTTTTTGCACACCGTCACATATTAAATATACATATAGAAGTGGTTATCTCTGAAGTGAAGTGAAAGTAAAACAAAAAAAAAAAACAGAATTGAGTTTTGGTCTACCTCATAGCACAGTTATAATTTGGAAAAGGCAAGTACTACATCAGTTATTAGTAAATTAGCATAAAAAGGTTCTGGGCCCAAGCAAATGATCCTCTTGTTTGTTTTTTTCCTTTATTGGCAGAGTGGTTTGATTTGTGTTTTGAGTAGAAGCGGTTTCTATCTCTCTCTCGCTCTTTTTATTTCTTCAGTTTTTCTATTTTGTGTGTTTTTGAGCAATTGTTTTTTTATGTATGTGTTTGTAAGGGGTTGGAATACCTTTAACTTTAAACAGGGATATTCAAAATCTAGCTCTTTTATATCTTTTAAAATGAATAAAGGAGGACAATGAAGTTACTGGTGACGAGTTTATTCTTTTAATTGTATTTTTGTTTTATGGATCATAGATGCAATGCTGAATTTGATAAAGGAGTGTCAAACTAAATTCTGTTTTCTAAATTTTAAACTGCACAAATTGTTAATAGTGCACAATTAGATAACTTTAGATTACAGCCCGGAAAATACTGTGTAATTAAGACGAATTTACAGTGTAGTTATAGTGCACCTATAAAGTACTTACATGTAAGTATAAGGGTACAAAATGTAAAGTATGGGGAATAAAGGGGTAACAACCAGGAAAATGTTTTATACTGTGATTATTATATAACTAAGAGGAACTTACTCTACTATAATGATTTGGGAGCATTACATTTGGGAGCAATTTAGAGAGAACATACACTGCATAGCTTTTTGTAATAATGTTGTCCAAAGTACATTGAAGGCTTTTTATAAATTACAGGGTACATATCTATCTATTTAAACAGTTAAAAAAAAGCAAAGGTGCAGATGTTTAAGTTTGGGCTTATGTTTCAATGGAAAAGTAAAGCTAAAACTATTGCAAATAATACATTTGTTCCATGTTACAGGTTAAGTGGTGCTTGTTACCCTCTTGTTTCAAATAGTTACAGGGTAAGTGTGACATTTCGGGCCGTAAATTAAATTGGTGTTTGTTACCCTCGGGTCTCTTGTTCCATGTTACAATTAAAACTATCACTGAAATATCTAATATTCTAATATCACAGAAACCTTTATTTGAAAAACAAATTATTACAGTTAGTCTGAAGAGATAGTCTACAGTTTAATATTTTTTCTTATAAACACTCATCATTGCCCTTGACATTTATCCATCCATTGGGGTTGAATGGACTAATGCAGTTATTAGCAGTATTTGTGCTGTTTGATGTTCCACCTTTTAGGAACACATGAGCTTGCATTATAAGTGAATTAAGTTGTTTTTCAAATAAAAGTTTCCTAAGTGAGTGATATAAGATTGTGTATTTATTTGTGTTGTACTTACCCTGTAACTACATAAAACAAGAGGGTAACCAGCATCACTAATGAAACAAGAGCAACTTTCCCCAATATTTAAGCAAACCTTGCATAGTTGTCAGTGCACTTTTGTTAAAAATATTACAGAATAAATGCATAGATATGTACCCTATAATTTTTAAAAAGCCTATACAAAATATGTATTGCTACATTACAAAAAGGCATGCATTGTATTGCTAATTTGCTCCCAAATGTATGATTGTTGTATCATAATAGCAAAATAAGTTCCCCTTAGTTATGTAATACTCACAGTATAATATTTTTTTTTTATTCTTCTGGTTGTTACCCCTTTATTTCCCAAACTTTACATATTGTTCCCTTATACTTACGCAATACTTTATAATTACCAAAAGTTACACTGTAAAATCACTTTAATTACGCAGTACTTTCCGGGCTGTCATCTAAAATGTTACAGGGTTGTACTTGACGATGTTGCGTGGCATAATGAGACTAAATTCATGCTCTCTGGCCTGAATGCAAACAACAGGCAACACATGAACATAATCATCAATATAAAGGTGGTGGCAGCATCATGCACTGGTTTTGAATTGGTTTTTTATATATAAATTAAGGATTTTGAAATGTTGAATTTGTGCTGATGAAAGGGAAAAAGTATTAAATGGGACAAAGGTTAAAAAAAGTTCATTTAATAATGTTCAAAATACTGGTCGTTTGTTTACATATTGTTATTATGACCTTTTCTTTCACAGTGACTTTAAGTGGCTCTATATACTATAGGTCCTTCAGAAACAAGTGACAATATAGTACCAACAGTGTTTTTACTAACTGAATCCAACTGATTAGTGGATTAGTTTTTTTATGGGTGCCAGAACATAGTGTGATTAAAGACAAATAAATCGATACATTAGCGAAGGGCTATTTAAACCAGGAAATAGTGGTCTGGTTTCACCGACGGGACTCAGATTGAGCCAGGAGAGTAGGCCTTAGTTAAATTAGGATATTTAAGTAGCTTTTATAAATCTGCCGGAAAAAAAAATGGTGTGGATCTTGATGCTAAACAATGGCAATGTGTTTTTCAACACGGTCCGGATAGGGAATAAAATATGAAATCTTAAAATATGTTTTAATGTCTTCTTAATTTACTGCCAGGAATAGTTTTCAATCCTAAATCCAGAAGTTTCGTAGACAAGAGTGTAAATGTTTTGTGTAAATGTTAATATGTGTCAATTACGTGTATTATAACAACGTGTACAAACAACAATACACAAACTTTATAGGCTACTTATAAACTGTATGAAGATCTTCTCTTCGTCAGTATAGCCAAGGTCAGTTTGATATAGGTCAGATTACAAGGGATTTGTTAAAGTGCTTGTTTAACACTGTTTCAAAAAATAATAATTAATGTTAATTAATTAATTGACTTGCAGTATTCTAAATGAGTAAAACAAACACACAAAAAAGATGCAATATAACTGACATTAGCACTATTTGAAGATAGTCACAGGAATGTCCATGGTGGGAATGGGCTGTCTTCTATATAGAATCTTTTGTGCATTAATACTTTCAGACTGTTAGCACTCAGTTATTTAAATCAAGGAATGCAATCAGTTTCATCAAAGAGTATGTGTGCTGTTCACATGTTTCTGGATGTAAAACTATACAATAAACGAATAGTATAGCCTAATTTAATTTTTAAAGAGTGTGTGGACCTTAAAGTTAATATACAATTATATATAATGTACTTTTCACTGAATTATATTTTCAATGATTTGAAATCACGGTTGCCCCGCCTTCTGAAAAAAACCCTCATTGGACACACGTGACCGGTCGTAGGCGTGACTTTACGTCCTCGCGTACGTACTACGATTCGGGCTGGCCTTCGTCGAGCCTCAGCTATGAGCCGCAGTCGATTTTTCTTCTATTGATTTATAGTGCGCCAAGAGAGTAAACGTTTTTAAAGTTTACGTTTCGTTAAAGTGCGATACATTTTTGCTGCAGTAATTTGCAGGTCGAGAAGCGTAAAGATTTGTAAATCACATCTTGATCCTTTTCCATTGTGAGGGTGAGTTTTCCCGCGCATGCTTCTCGTGCTGCTGCACTGTTCATTGTAGTTTGCTGTTAGAATGTTGCTGCCTCATTTGTTGCAAAACGTTTTTATCTTCAATATTTTTTAGTGTTTTTAATCGTTTCAGTTTGCATGGATGTATCATATTCAATACTATATTACACACACGTGTTATTACAGTGTTTTTTTTGGTTTGTTTGTGTGTTTTTCAACTAACTTAGCAATTAAGCTAACTGGCTATCTAAAAACAGCGCGCGTGTTAGCGAATATTTAGTAAGCAACAATTTTGTGAAACAGCCAGGCATTATTTCGGACAACACGATTATTTATATAGTGTTAATAATATATAAACTCTAAATGTAGTTTAAACTGCTTTCATGCCTCTGGCCTGTTCCGGCGTGCGTAGTTAACATAACGTTACTTACGTTAGCACATAAAAGGTAAGTTACCACTTAACTAACGTTATCTAGTTTGAACGTTTATTGTATTCGGTGGATTCTTAATGTCATAGATTCATGAACGGACTTGAGTTAATCTTTCAGTAAATGTGCAAACAATAGCCATTTTAGCATTATTGTGCAAGTCATAAATATGGCAATTATTTTTAAAGGAACATGCCTTTTTAAATTAGTTAATCTCTAATCAGGTTCCTGATTCTGAGTCTTTTGTTCGTTTTAGGTCGACATGGGCAAGAAGCAGGGAAGCAAATCAAAGAAAGATGTTCAAGAAGTGGAGGAGTTTGTGGTGGAGAAGGTGATGGACCAGCGAGTGGTCAATGGAAAAGTAGAGTTTTTCCTCAAGTGGAAAGGCTTCACAGAGTGAGTAATTTTTAGACTTCATTTGATTTCTTACAGGTATAATGAGATGAATGATTGCTTGGGATTTTTATTAATAAATTCTGCTGCATGTGATGAGTAACACTAATGTTGCTAATGTTTTCTTCAGTGCTGACAATACCTGGGAGCCTGAAGAAAATTTAGATTGTCCTGAACTGATTTCTGCATACCTGGAGGCTCAGAAAGGAGTGGTGGAGAAACCAGAAGCTGTGAAAAGAAAATCCTCCACAGATGAACCAGAAACTGAGGAGAGCAAGGCAAAGAGAAAGAAGGAAATGGTAAGATTGTGTGTTGGTCCTCAATTTATTAGTTTGTCCAAAGAAGGCTCTTATCTAGCATGTGTAATAGATTTTAACATTTGTTCTTATTGCTAAAACTGATGTTTTGTTGCAGTCTGAGAAGCCAAGAGGGTTTGCAAGAAACCTTGAGCCAGAGAGGATCATTGGAGCGACTGACAGCAGTGGGGAGCTCATGTTCCTCATGAAGTGGTAAAAACTCGCATTGGTTTTCTATTTTAATTTACTGGATATGAGACCATAACCGTCAAGGGTTAGTTCACCCCAAAATGAGTAAGATATTTGATGAAATCCGAGAGCTGGATCACTCCTCCTTAGGCTTCTAAGGGATCGAGACTTGCCAGCCCAGAAAAGTTAAAGACATCGTTAAAATAGTACGAGTGGCTACAGTGGCTCAGTCTTAAGTTTATCAATTGATGAAAATACTTTTTGTATGCAAAAAACAAACAAACAAACAAAACTACTTCAACTATTCATTTCCTTCTCTGTGGGCCATGAGAGCACAGCACTTTTAGGTTGTACATCACACACTTGGCCAATAGTGATCCTACATGTGATGTACAACCTGGAATCACAGCAGTTACACTATGTGGCCCACAGAGAAGGAAATGAAAAGTTGAATAAAGTCATTATATATATATATAGACTATTTCACAAGATGTAAACAACACTGGTCCAGAAGCACTTCCTGTTTCAGTTTTTTAACACTACATTAAACCTGGGATAAAATACAACCAACAGAACATATAAATATGAATCAAAAAGTTAAACAAGCATCTTTAAGATGTTTTCTTTACATGTGAAATAAAGAAAACAGTTACAAACTGAAACAGGAAGTGTTTCTGGACCAGTGTTGTTTACATCTTGTGAAATGGTATATATATATATATATATATATATATATATATATATATATATATATATATATATTTATTTTTTTTTTTTGTGCACAAAGTATTCTCATCGCTTGATAAACTTAAGACTGAGCCACTGTAGTCCCTGGGACTATTTTAACGATGTTCTTAACTTTTCTGGGCCGGCAAGTTTCGACCTCTTAGAAGCCTATGGAGGAGTTATCCAACTCTCAGATTTAATCAAAAATATCTTAATTTGTGTTCCGATGATGAACGAAAGTCTTAAGGTGTTTGAACAACATGAAGGTGAGTAATTACTGAGATAATTTTCATTTTGGTGTGAACTATCCCTTTAAATAAAATTGCCATTTCCTGACCCTTGAGTTGCTCCAAACCTGTATTTTTTTCTGTGGAACACAATTTCTTTTTAAAAACACAATTTCCCTCCCTCCCAATCACATCTTTATTTTCCACAGAAGGAAGTCAAACAGGTTTGGAACAACGTGGGAATTAGTGTTTTTGCTTTTGCATGAATCAATTTAAGATACTTCTAAAGGCCTGTAGGGGGCAGCAAAGCTCTAATTGTCACGTTATGGAGTCTGTTTTGTCTTATAGCACTCTAACCAGCGATATGTTTTGTTCACAGGAAGGACTCTGATGAGGCGGACCTGGTGCCTGCACGAGAGGCCAACACCCGTTGCCCACAGATAGTCATCGCCTTTTATGAGGAAAGACTAACTTGGCATTCCTGTCCTGAGGATGAGCAGCAGTAGCACCCCAAATCGAATTAAACCATACGTTAGTGTCCTCCACCTGTATGGTATTAGCAGAAGTGTTGAGTCTGACGGTGGAGGAATTTTAAATGTATTGAGATTTGGTTGGAAGCTATGTGCATGACTGTAGTGAACCAATGAAAATATGTGCAAATGAGACGAGTGTTTTTAAAAGTTGCTATATGGGATGCTTTGACTGTTTCTTTGAACTAGGTGTCACAGCAGTGCTGTTTGTCATTAATGCACTGGCTTGTGTGTTTTTTTTTTTTTTTTTTTTCTCCACTCATCTCATGCTTTGTAATCATGTTCATAGTTTCTTTTGGTTGTCATTATCGTAGTAGTTTTTCTTTTAATTATTGTTTACATGAATAATGGAAGCGTTTATGTAAATGTTTGTGTAAATATTTCGTTTTTTAGTTCAATAAAGGTCTATATGCCTGCTTTTAATCTTCTTGCATGATGTGTCTTGAATATATATGACTGAAGTCTTTACTACTGTTACTGGCTCAAAACATGGTTATTTGGGGCTGTTAGCATGCAAAGTGCTTTTTTTAGGGGTGTGTTATAGGGAGCTGTTTTCCACCTCATGTCAACAAACTTTGGAACTGCTATTAAAGCATACAAAAATGTTCTCTTTGTATGGTATGACCAGAGTAGAAGTGCCGCAGCTGTCTTTTGCCTGTTTTGTAGTTCAAATTTGTTTTGCAGTAATAATGGATTTTAAAGGTACTATGCCAAGTGGTCCAGTACCTGCCTGACTCGTCATATACATAAAGAAGTAGCTCCATCTACAATGTCCTTCCACAAGTTGCTTGCAGTTTTGTTTAACCTCTAGAGTGCCAATTTACACAGTCTATGTTTTAAATAGAGCTTACCAATTGGTAATTAAGAATGAGTAAGAGCCTTTTTTCCATTCTTATTTCGCAATGCATTTATTTCCACTCTGGGTAACCTCTTCTGTATTGAATTTTGTTGTTCTTTTTGTTATCTTTATTGGAATAAGTTGTCTTTAGCAAAAAGTTATCTGAGTTCGTCTCAGTGTGTCACTTTCATTTGAATAGTCTCCAACAGAATTGGGGTTTGCTTTTTTTATGATTTCTGGTTGTCTTTCCTGTTTGTCTATTTTGTAATCTGTTTAGAGCATAAAATACTTATCTACAGTCATTTGAGAATTTAGGAAGTAGATTAAAAAAAAATCCACATTTTTGTAATCACAGTGACAAATTACTTTGAAGTGTTTAATTGCACAATTTAGTACATTTCCCAGTCATAATCATTACATTTCTGCTCGTTTTGTCTTTCAGATGTTTCTCTCCTAAAACTTCGGAGTGTCAATCAGACATATCAGTAATTGCTTTTCAAGACATCAGCTGGAATCTGTTAGATTCTGTGTATCTAAAATACACTATGGAAAAGCAATGAGACCAATAATCTCATTACAGTTCCTGACCTCATCACTTTCTTGCCATCAGGGTCAGAGTTCACGAGTTCATGTTCTCACTTTATCAGACGTGGGATGCAGATGGTGCCAGATAGTAAAAAGAAAATAATATCTGTAATTTGGGTTCTGATATATAAATAATTTGAGAAAAAAGCATTCATGCACCATATATATGACTCTTATTCGGTGATATCTTGAAACAAACAAGAGAAGTGAAAAGTGCTGCCTGACATCTGTAACCTCACTGCCTACTAACTGAGGATTATGACCACAGAAGAGACATTTATTAGCTTTCCATTTGCTTTGCTGGTTGCAGGTCTCATGACAAAGATTAGCGGTAAAGAGATGGACTTTGAGTTCTGAGGCTTTTTCCTTTCAAGAACCTGTTTTTGTAATGTCATCCTGAAACAAACAAACAGGTCAGATGACAAACTGAAAATGCACTTTACAGTCATATAAGAAAAAAGAAATAGCGGCACACTGGTTGGCTCCCGTATGCTATACTTAAAGAATAATCCTTATGTTATATAACATTTTGACAGACAGTCTGGAGTGTCTCTGTAACAAGGGTACAATCCAATATATATATATCCTTATGGTCACAAGTACTTTACTGATTTCTGAATTAGGAAATCCTTTTGGGTGTTGTGGTTGAGATGTCTCACAGTGGTGGACTGCATTATGACACAGTGTTTGGTATTGATAGGTAAAAGTCCAGCTTCTCACCCTACTGGACCTTTGAGTAAATTATCAATATAAAACAACATAATTACTTATATTTTGGTGATACACTTTATTAACAATCATCAGGCGATTTTAACAGCCCCACAGAGCCGAAAAAGCTTCTTTGAAAAATGACATTGGGGAAACACGTTGAGGAGGGAGTGTCAAAAACAGATATCTCAAGTTACACAACTTAAATTTTGACTCCACTCCCCACCTAATGGGGCTGTCCGTTCCTCTTACATGTATTTCAGTCAGAAAACAGTGATGTAAACTTGCTCGCCTGCTGAGTGTGTCAAGGCATGCTGCAAATGAGTTATTTCCCATTTAATAGGATTTCCCAGACAGGGTAAGAAAAGTACAATTTCAAAATTAAAGAAGCAGGATCTTAATGCTTCAAACATGTGCATGTTTATTTACATGTCCACAAGTGATTCAGGTATATATCTAATTATTAATGAAAGTGGAACGTAAGTCTCTCTCTCTTTCTTTTTTCATAGCTGAAGAATATCTGTATGTGATAGACTATGTCAACAAATGAACCTGAGAATTCTGGAGAGCAGCAGAACGGTCAGCTCTTACCAGAGAGGAATATTGCAAGCAGCCAACCACTGAAAACCAGTCACGCACTTCAGCACATGGAGGATCAAGACAAGGACCAAGACAATGGATGGTAAAAACTAATATGTCAAATATGAACGTATATGAACTAAATGAAATATGCTAAATCTAATAAATGTAGTCATCTAAAATAAACAGAACCTCAAATTCCGAGCTGTTTTAAATCCTAGATCCGTAAATGTGCAATTGTATAGAATAACATTTTTTACCGTAATCGATTCTAATCTGCAATGTGCAGAATCATGGATTTTAAAAATGATAATAATAATAAACATTTATTAGTACTGCCCTTTTCAAACATGGAATGCAAAAGACTTCACAAGCATAAAAAATAAAGACACAAAACAAACGTTTACACAATATCCATTACTCATTTTAAAGCAACTTTAAAAAGATGCTGTATGTCTTATGCCTTTTAACAATGAATAGCCTCTTGAGTTTAATTTGATAAACAATTCCACATTTTTGGAGCTTAGTAGCTAAAAGAAGGGCCACTGTATCACTTAAAGGGATACTCCACTTTTTTTTTTTTTTGGAAATAGGCTCATTTTACCACTCCCCCAGAGTTAAACAGTTGAGTTTTACCGTTTTCGAATCCATTCAGCCGATTTTTTTTATATTTAGAAGAATATCAGTAACCAGACAGTTTCTGGTCTCATTGACTTCCATAGTATATTTTTTCCTACTATGGAAGTCAATGAGACCAGAAACTGTCTGGTTACTGATATTCTTCTAAATATCAGAAAATCGGCTGAATACATTCGAAAACAGAAAAACCCAACTGTTTAACTCTGGGGGAGTGGTAAAATGACCCTATTTCCCAAAAAAAGTGGAGTATCCCTTTAAGATTTGATAAGATTTTCTAATATAATGTGTCAGAAGACCAGCAATACAGATCTTAAACTGCGATTTGGAAAATATCTTGACAAACAGTCAGTAATATATAAAGTTGCCGAATTATGCAGTTTTTAAAATAACCTTTAAATCAATCTTTTGTTGAACTGGCAACCAATGTAAGTTCATTTGTGTAATATGCTCTCTCATTTTTATTTGCATTAGTACTGCTGCATTCTGTATCAATTTTAGCTTATAGAACAAAAACGGAGCATGTATGAAAATAAAAGTGGCCCAAGAATTGATCCTTAAGGAACACCATATTTCATTTCTTTGATAAAGTTACAATATTAACTAAGAAGTTCCTTTCTATATATTGCATGCATACTGAAAATATATGCAATTAGGAAACAAATATTTGTATACATAATAGTAAACACTTAAAAAAACATTTAAATGACTTAAAATAAATGATTTGTATTGCAATATAGCACTTGTTCGGCTTGTTTTGGACACTTTCACATTTCAACAATTAAAATGTTGAAAATGAGATGTCAAATGAACATGTCAGGTCTTGTGCACATACCACAGCAAAGAGAGGTGCTGAGTTGTTTGTCATATGCCAGTCGCAGTCAACAGTGACTGTCATGTGACCTGGCTTCTGACATTTAGTTAGATTTTAATAATGAAACCGAAAGGATTAAAAGAAACATATTTCTACTTCCAGATTTTTTTATTATTTTTTTTATTACTGCCCATTTTTGCTTCTATACCAGACTATTTAATAGTTCTATGTATATGACCTCTATGACTGTCTATTTACTTTGCATGTGAACAAATAATGGTTATGGGTTGTGGCTTTACTGTCTGGTCCAATTTAGTTTGCAATGTTTCAGTCTCTTTGCAAGGCCTGCATTACATAAAATAAAATAAAATAAAATAAAACTATAGGCATTTGTGTCTGCTGCGATCCCCGGAAGGAAATGGGCAGAACATCACAATGATTTCTCCCGCATATACCAAATGGAATTATTTATCTTCACTGGATGTTTGTGATGAAAGATGGAAATATATATGATAAATCATTACCATTTTTGTGTAACTTAGTTCCAGGTGTACTGATTGAGGGAGCTTATCATTGTGAATGTTCAGCCTGTCCGTATAGATGATCTTTTCAGAAGAGCAAAACCTATTTTTCAAGACATGGATTAACAAATGATGAGCTGGTCCCATGGAACAGTTTTCGAATATAATTTTGCTAGAACTTGTCTTTTCTTTTTTTATTGAGCAATTAGCAGTGTGTGAAACTTGGGTAATTTGTTCCTTTAACAACAAAGTCAGATTAAAAATTAAAAACAGCTGTTATATTTGGGTCAATGACGTGACGCTTGCTTTTTCTGTCCGACTGAATTTTTTACCAATTAATAAACATTAAAATTAATAAATTTATAACATGTATGTCTACCACTTCCCTTATACATATGCCCACTCTTATTTCTTTAAAAATAATTGGTTTATTGGCATTTTCTGCCATCTGAAGTGTGAAAACATCATGTGGGGCGACCGTCCGGCCTTGAAATCTGTTTGGACAACTGGTTTTAAATCAAACTAAAATAATTTAAATATAATCCTTACCCTATTTGGCATAATTTTAAACTTTTTTTCCATTGATTGACAAAGTTATGAAACATTTGTACACACATTTCAATCATAACAAACAAACAAATCTTGTCCGAAGATGTTCATTGTCTGAAATATCATCTGGGGCGACCATCAAGAAAATACAAATAAGGGACTTATATTTTGATAATCATCTCAAAGAGGATGTTGCATCAGCCAGCCTCATGGTGAGGGTCCCACAGAGACAACTAGCAGGTGAGTAGTCACTCTCATTTTTACAAACAAATCCTCTTTAAGACTGCTGCAGTGTATACGTCACATTTTGATATCATGTGGGGCGACCAACCTAAAACTGTAAATTATAAGTTTTACACGCAAATCTTTATTTTTAAATTTTTAAATTGTAAATTTGTCAGTGATATTTGGTGAGAAGAAGCTAGCTTGGGTTCTATAGCTAAGCATTAGGCTGTTATACTTGATTAAACTTGAAAATATCATGTGGGGCGACCAAGCATCATGTGGGGTGACCGCCACTAATTGCTTAAATGATAGAAAACACATATTATGTATTTGTAGTTTCTGTATGCAAATGTTTTCATTCATTTTATGCATTTAGTTGTTTTAAATAACTTTCTACATTTCACCACATATTTTTTCTAAATTTCAATAATTTCCATCCTACTTCAGAGAGGACTAAGCTTACTTCTTTTTGATTATTATGTTTTTTATCAGAGAAATGTGTGAATATTAAGCATTCATTCTACTTTTTCCTTCTTTTTTCTAACTCTGTGTATGTTTAAATATCCTTTTTTTCTAGATGGCCCCACTAACAAGCAAAGAAAAGACTGCTTGCTACAGGCAGCAGAAAATGCTGTTCAATGTGTCTGCAGAATGCTGCTATGTTCAATTGTTAAATGAAAATAGTAATGAAAATGCAAACATTGTATGTTTAAGTGATTAATGAAATGAAAAGGAAAAAGGAAAATGCTGTTCAATGTTATGTCCAAGCGTTTAATGCATTAGTATTGATAGTATTTTAATATGATGGTTATGTGTCAAATGAAATAGTGAGGAAACTGTTAATGTTATGAAATGTGTCAAATGAAATGGATATGCTGATTCTTCATACAATTTCATTAAATATGCTGATTCTTCATAAAATTTCATTAAATGTGTTTTAAATATCAAAATCATTGAATAGTCTTAATTGCCTGCTGTTTTTCATCATGTGGGGCGACCAATTGTCATGTGGGGTAACCAACCATATTCAATTCTGCAGTAAATTCAAAAAATTACGTCTGTCCATTTTGGTTGGAATATAATTCACTGGTATAACATCAATAAGTGGATACTATATGTACGCATTTTAAATCAGTTTTATGGATTATATGAGTAAAAAAAATATGTAATTGCTTTATGAGGGTGACACTGCCATTATAGATATAAATGTATTTAACATCATTTGGAATAAATGAAAGGACTCATGAGTATATCTTTCTTAAACAGTTCAATTAATTAATGATACTTCTTAAAATATAACTTATGTAAAGGAAATCTATTAATTTTAAGATAAATTACGGTCGCCCCAAATGACTTTTTTAAGGTCATTGCCCTATTCATTTGAGTTTAAAAGCACTAAAATATCTTTGTTTGAAGTTTTCACACACATGCATGTGTAGACTACACTCCAAATGTTTAGAAAATAGACAAATATATTATTATTTCAAGTATTTTAAAAATGGGCCTCTCAAAGGCCTTATACGTCATTGACCCATTTATAAAAAGCTTCTCTATACCTATATCAAGGCAAATTTTTCAAATCAATACCAACGCACATATTTTGTAGGCTAATATTTATTTGATAATATTAATTATTATTATATTTTATTAGTGTAATAATAACGGTGAAGCACCTGATGATATTATACATAAACAATAAACATAGGTGCGAGAAGTATTTTCAGGGTTCAGAGCCGCGCATGCGCACATCAGAGTCAAAGTCCGGAAAAAAACTTTCATTTCCCTAATCCCCTCAAGCGAACTTGTTGCCACTTTAATCACAAAAGTCTTTCTCTCATGAGCACCTGGAAAGAGCCGGAAGAGTTACAAAACACCAAGGCATAAAACGCGACAGAAAAGGTGAGAATAACAAATTAATGTAGTTTATCTCATTATATATGACGTGAAATTATAAATAAACATATAAGTTGGTTTTACGAATGTTAACGAAACAGTAGTTTAGAGAAACGGCAGAAAACGTCTGTGTTGTTGACAAACCGTTCAGCGAGATTTTCTAACAGAACATTACCGCAGCATGGTTGTTTTTCCACACTGTAGTTTTTTTTATGTAATTGAATGACACGACTTCTTTTCTTTTCTTAAAAAAATATTTGATTGTGTTAAAACTATTCATTGATCCTTTTTGCTGTGAATTGAACGTTTATATCCATTCGTTTGAAGTGGTTTATTTCTAAGTGGTCACATGTAGCCTTTGCTTAGGGTCACTTGCTGTCTGCTGGCCAATTAGTCTGGGATTCAACTAAAGAATAATTAAGTTATCATCATAGTGAAAATCATAACAATTATTTTGAGTATAAATGAAAGTCACAGATGGAATATTTCCATGGGACTTCCATTTTAGGATGCACAACAAAATGAAAAGTGGATTGCTTTATGATTCACATTAAACGATTCAGTCTTACTCAGCATGCCATTATTAAGCATGCACAGCAAAACAAAACCTGATTTCATTGAAAGAGTTAAAATTAATATCTTGGTTTCCTGATACGATTGATTTGTTGTTTTAATGTCTGACTGACATTATCCCATTGGGACCTGCTGCTCAATAGAAAAGTTATCATTGCTGCTTAACCACTTCAGTGAAGTGTTTGTTTGGTAGCACAGCACATTGATTTATATATCAGGTCGATCAAACTGTTTTTTCATACCTTTGTTGAGCTCTTGAATCACAGTTGGTTTGGCACTGTAAAAATTGTTAGTTGTTATTTTTAGACAATCCAAGTAGCCTACTGAAATGTTCCAACACTCAAAACCAGTCTCCTTCTATTTCCAGTCAAATCTCTGAGATGGAAAATGCAAGCCTCGTGAATAAGGTCAGTGTCTTGGTTTTCTTTACATTTCATGTTAATCTGTTTTTTGTTTTTGTTTTTTCAAATATGAATTAAGACTACTCAAATGGATAATTTTGTTTAGCTAAAATTAAATGTTTGCAGCATTTAACAATGTACATTTATCCCAATACCTTTTTAGATCAATGTTGATCATTGTAAGAGAGAAAGAAAGAAGCCTCTTTGGTGGAAACAAGTTTTTAATTACATGTTGTAACCGAACTGCAATTGCATCATGACTTTTCTCTGGAATTTTTGAAGAGGAAACTGGTAGCACATAATTTCACTGGCAGCAGTTGACGTTATTTCTGTTTCAGTTGTTTATCAAATGACTATTCACTACCTTGCAATACTATAAAGATTTGTTTTAATCAAAATTATTTATATTTTGGGATACGTTTATTTAAAAGTAATAACTTTAATGAATGCATCTATAAGATTAGGTGCAATATGGGTTATGTGCAACAAACCTCTGTATTCTTCCATAGTGTTTTGTGTGCTTCGTTAAATACAGAGCTGTTTTACTCAACATACCTTCAAAGGAGCAAGCAAAGATGAGAATTTTTTTTCTTCTTCTCACTAATATTTCAGATATTAAAAAATTGAATAAAATGCCAACAATAAAAATATCTAGCTGATTTCCTTAAAAGTCCATTGAATTCGCATTCAGTTCAGCTGTTAACAATTTCTCTGACAAGCGGATATGATGAGACCTGGTTTTCAGTTTGTTCATGTGACATTTGGTATAAAGCCTATTGATATGGCTATAGAAAATTGTTCCGTTTTGCTAGTAAGTTCCTGTAAAAACTCTTTGAAATGTCTAAGAGGGTATTTTTGGGAAGTGTTCTGTTTGACCTCAAATGGGTTTGTTGGCTGTGGTACAACAAAGTGTGTTGATTTGAGAAATTCCATTTGCACATTACAAACAAATTCCAAATACCCTCCAAAACTCCAGTTAGTGTGAAAGGTGGATGAAAGGGAAGAGCCTGAAGCAACACTTGTCTTAAAATTGGGTAATTCTGTTACTCATAATAGGAAAAAGTACAAGCACACTTTCTGATGTGCTGAGTCACTTCCTTGTTCAATTTGAGTGACCATAAACGCCTAACACTAGACTGTTTCTCTTATTGCAGGAGTTTATAAGTGTATGGGTACGAGATCCTCAGGTACACAAGGAGGATTTCTGGCACACGTACATCAACTATGAGATCTGTCTTCATGTGAGTGCAGTACCACCATGTTTACATTGCACTGTTGTTACTGGGAAATGTTATTGATCAGACTTGATTTTCTAATGGATGTTTGGCTTGCCCTCTGTGTATATATTTGTTCCATCGCCCCATGTTTACCAATGTGAACATTAGTTTCAATATATTCCTCTTAATTATAGACCAATAGCATGTGTTTCCGAAAGAAGACCTCTTGTGTGAGGCGGAGGTATAGTGAGTTTGTTTGGCTGCGGCAGAAACTGCAGAACAACGCTCTGCTCATGTAAGTACATTTGAGGACAATATTATATTTTTAGTTAAAATAGAAAAGTAATGCTGAAATGACAGTACTGCATAGGCATTTTGTCGTATTAGGGGACTTTTAGGCCCTGTTTACACCTGGTATTTTCATCAATCTGATCACAAGGGTTTGAACAGCCACAAAAGATGACCAAAATCACAAAATCTTTAACACATTTTAATAATATTTGGATAAAGGATGAAGATGATCATTTTCTTAGGCTAGAACACGTTTTGCTACTACTGTATGGCAGTTCATTGACTTTGACCTGGAGTTGTTGGAGCTATTGATAGAACTCATGTTCACATCATTGCTCTAACTATAAATTAAGAGACGTATACTACTTGGAATATGCAAATTAGTCTCGCTTCATTCACTCATACAGGCTTGTCTGCAAGTAGATGCATCAGAATGGTAATGCTCTTTCTGTATCTCTCTCTACAACGTCGGACATATAATGGTAATTAATGTGATTAGCCTGTTGCTTGACTACGTTATCAAAGTTAATTATGTGTTGCTAATGTTACACAAACTATGTTCCCTTTCACCATCTCAGAGTTAGACGGCTGCCTTCTATAACTTAGAATCCTTAGAAATGCTTTGAATGGATAACCTGGCTTCTCTTGAGCGTCCACTGCTTCGAAGCATAGTAATAATGATGATATGTTGAATCCCGTCAGCATGTTGACGTGATTGTTAACAATGGCGATTTCAAACCGTGTCTTTTTGCACTGCTGTTTTCTCAGCAATGGTGTTGTCTCAAAAAACACCACATTAACATATACATAACATTAAAAACACAACAGGGGGTCTTTAAAAGTTGAGGGCGGAGTCTTAGACTTTGCCGAAAGTTGCTTTTTCCCCTCATCTAGTTACCACTGCTTGTGATCTGATTGACCAAAACACCAAAATCTTGTTGTAGCACCAGGTGTAAACGTGGCCATAAAGTCACTGTATAAATTTGATGGTTAAGGATATGAGAGTAATCTCTCTCTTTCTTTGGAATATGTCTTTTGTTTCTGTAGAGAGTTACCTAAACTCCCTGCCCGAAATCCTTTCTTCAATCTCAATAATGACACCCAGATCACTCAACGGATGCAGGGGCTGCAACAGTTTCTTGAGGCGTGAGTTTCTTCTGTCACTCCTTGACACGGTTTCTCCTTTTTTGGGCATGAGTTATGATTAAGTTGATTAGAATGAATTTAAAAAAGAATTCTGTACATTCAGCAATTAATACATTCTATTCTAGATTAGACATGAAGGAAATCAAAAGGTATTTTTGCCATCTAGTGGTGGCTGTAAAGAGAGACATTCCCTGTAAACCTTTAGATAGAGTAAATATGTTTTACTCAAACATAAAACATATATAGTATATATTTTTGCAATATTTAATGGTATGGGAAATAAAGAAATTAAAATAGATAGCAATGCAATGTTTCATTGTAGCATTATTGTTTTATTGGAAACCTTTTTATTCTTTTCTCGTTTTAATATTTATTCTATGTCAAAATTAACATTTAAAGGAGTAGTTCACTTTTAAAAAAAACTTGCTGATAATTTACTCACCCCCATGTCATCCAAGATATCCATGTCATTCTTTCTTCAGTCGAAAAGAAATTAAGGTTTTGATGAAAAAATTCCAGGACTTTCTCCATATGATGGACTTAAATGGGAACCAAATGGTTCAAGGTCCAAATGAGAGTTTCAGCGCAGCTTTAAAGACACCAGACGATGAATAAGAGTCTTATCTAGTGAAGTGATCGGTCATTTAAAAAATAAATAAAAAAGTTTAAGCTTTATATAAGCACAAATGCTCGCCTTGCTCTGTTCTGTGATGAGCGTTCGTGACTCTCCTGTTCGAACTGGTTCATCAAAATGAACAAATCTTTTTTCGAGTCATGACTCGAAGGGTCCTAGATAAGACTCTTATTCATCGTCTGGTGTCGTTTAAAGCCCTTCGTAGCTGCACTGAAACTGTCTTTTGGACCCTGAACCGTTTGGTTCCCATTGAAGTCCATTATATGGAGAAAATCCTGGAATGTTTTCATCAAAAACCTTAATTTCTTTTCAACTGAAGAAATAAAGATGTGGACATTAGGTTTTTGATGAAAACATTCCAGGATTTTTCTACATATAATGCACTTTACTGGTAACCAAATGGTTCAAGGTCCAAAAGACAGTTTCAGTGCAAACTTTTCAAAGGGCTTTAAACGATTCCAGATGATGAATAAGGGTCTTATCAAGCGAAATGAGCGAAATGAGTTTTTTATAAGCTCCTGTTCGAACTTGTTCATCAAAATGAACAAATCTTTTTTTTCGAGTCATTTGGTTCATTCAACGAACCAAATGAACAAATTGCCTCGGAAAAGATTTGTTCATTTTGATGAACGAGTTCGAACAGGAGAGTCACGAACGTGCATCATAGAACAGAGCAAGGTGAGCGTTTGAGCTTATAAAACTTAAACTTTTTTTTTTTTTTAATGAGCGATCGTTTCGCTTGATAAGACCCTTACATCTTGGATGACATGGGGGTGAGTAAATTATCAGCAAAAGTTTTTTTTTTTTTTAAAGTGAACTAATCCTTTAACAGTTATCAAAGCCACTTCATATTTTTCACTTCTATAAATAGAATTTAAATCCTCATCACCGATTTCTACTCATTATACTTCATGTAGTTTTATTTAATTGTTTGTGTTTATAGAGTCCTACATACACCATTACTGCTGTCAGACAGTCGACTGCACCTGTTCTTGCAGTCACAACTGAGCATTGCAAAAATGGACGCTTGTGCACAGGGACTGACACATTACACTGTTGCACAAGCAATCCAGCGATGTATCGGCGACGCACGTTTCCCTGTGGAGGAACCGCATCAAGAAGACAGCAAAACATCCTGCGACTCAGATTGTGACAGGTGTGTGCCTCTATCTCAAAAATATCATAAACCCAGTGTAACTTAGATATGTAAATTGCTTAAACAAGACAGATTTGGCATGTTAAATGTTTCATTCATCTATAATCATGCAATGGGAGAACTAGGTAGATGTTTAGAGACATTTGGCCATTAATAAATAAAAGGGGCATTTAAATATGTAGATTGATTAAATTAATGTATGCATGTATTACATTTAATACATCTGTGATGCACAATATGAATATTCCTGTCTGATTGAGTTTGTGTGGCAATTTATTTCTTTTTGCAGTACAACATCCTCTGGCTTGGGCAACAGTATAGAACCTGTTGAAGAAGACTCGTCCAATAGCGAGAGCTTTTCCCATGAATTTCAAGCCACAACCCCTGAGGCAGAACTCTTTAGCAGCCTGTCTTCATCTCCTAGCAACCTGCAGCATGTGCACCCTTGAAGTTCACTCTGTTATGTGAACCCAAGAGACGTACTTATACTCTGTCAAAGAGAGCCCCTGTTGCTGCTTACAGCCTCCAGAGTTCTATTTGGATGGATAAGTGAAAAAAGTTTGTTTTTTATTACATGTTGTGTTTGTGTCCATGCTATTTTTGTTTTTTTAAGTCTGTGTAAAATATCTTTTTATTTCATTTCCTGTGGTCATCATATTAAATTATTCTCCTAAACTAAAGTGCTGACGTGGAAATAAAACAACAACTGGAGTAAAGTAGGAGTGAATTACAGTATGTCTTAGCATTATTCCTAATGTTTTTCTTGATACTGTCATTCAGGTTTCCACTGTATGTGTTTAATGTGTGCCTGACAAAGAAGCTTTTTCTCTTTTATTTTGCTTCAGTATTTCCTTCTGTGCAGATGCGCTTTTGTTTAACAGATTTTAAAATATCACTAAGTTGAAAAATGATGTATTACTTATACGATTTTTTTTAAAGAAACATGTGATCGACAATGCTGAAAATGAGTGTTGAAGAATGTAAGTGTATGAGGGATGTGTAAGTACATTTTTTTTTATTGTGATTTGGTGTATGTTTAGCATTTAATGAAGAAAATCCTAGTTGTGAATGGTTTTTGTTGATGAAATGCCTAGAGATAACATATTATCTTAATAAAACAAACACTAAATAACTTTTCAAATTGGGAAAGAGACTAGTTTTTGCCTGTTGTTCATGTGACATGAGCCATTATGATATTAAATGCTTTTCATTTGTTAGGCCAGCATGATCATAAGTTTGATCATTATATAGGGCATGATCATATGAGCAACATAAAAATATTACAAAGGTTATTGGTGGATAAAATCTTACCTGTACTCTAACATGGACTACTTGTTTGAAAGATTAAGGGTGGATGTTGCACTTAACCTGCCACATGCTAAATGGTTCTCTCTCTCTGTCTCTCTATGCACAACAGCACTTTTTCAGTAAGCAATTGTTGTTTAGGAGAGAGATTAAATTCTCTATAAATGAGGGATGAAGCTTTTGACAGAAAGGTTTTGTTGACACCGGTGGTCTGATTGGGGTTATGTTCGATCTGCGTAGGTGTAGATTCATCAGCATCTTGCAGCAGCCGATAAGCACTTTCAGTATTGTCATCCAGATCACTAGAATCACAGAAGCCCACCAATCTCTGCCGCTGCCAATCACCATCACTGTGGTGCCAAAACTAAAGCCTGTCTGTTATTATAAAGAGTATATTTACTAGGCATATATTACAATTTCAGTCGTGTGAAAAAGAAAGGACACCCTTTTGGATTCTACGGTTTTAACTATCAGGATATCTGGTTTTAAGCATGCCTTAAAATTAGGTAAATAGTTAGGTATTAGTGTAATTATTTCAGCAACAAGGGTGATTTTTGAAACAATCTTGCATTGTTTACATTGAATTAACTGATTGTTAAAAGTGGTTTGTGTTTCGGCGATTAAACCAAACGTTCTCATATTTTACAATAATCTTGTGTTTGAAGCAATGATAATGTGGACTGAAATGTGTATAAAATGAAAGCATGAGATTGGGTAGCTGTGTTACAAGTATGATCAATTTTATTTTTTTTTTACTAAAACTTTTGAAAATATACACCTTATACTTGTGAAAATAGTACCAAAGCGAATAAAAAAACTGTAAAAAAAAATAATAAATAAGCCAAAATGGAGACGTCATGTGTGACCATATAAGTACACCCTATTATTTAATTGCTTGTAGAACCTTTAGCAGCAATAACTTGAAGTAATCCATTTCTACATTGCATTACATTTACAGAAGTCAGATAGAATAATTGGTATGAATATTTGGCATGCTGTCCTAGTGGGCTCTGGGCTAGTCGGGCTATTTCTAGGGTACCCTGACAATTATGGTCACAGGGGTCATTGAAGTCTATAGTTTCAGGGACCGTGCCTTTATTAAAGCCTTAATTTCCAGTTAGATTAAAAGAGTCCTGTGCTTTGAGAGAAAGAACGTATTATCTTGATGTTGTGGGAAGACGCTCCTGTTTATAGTTAGCCTGGTAAAATCCAGCCTTGAAGAAGCTGTGCGACTCTTGTGTGTGTTAGTATTCTTGGTTTCAGGTTAAGGATCAAGTGGCATTATTGGAGATAATGGAGGACTGACTTATTTTCTTTGACATGTTGGTGCCCAGCAAACCAGATCTGCGACCTGACAGGTCACAACGTGCCTAACTTCAGGGTCTGAGTGTCAACAGCATGATCGATGGAGATATGCTTTAGTCTATCTGTCCATGAATGAATATGTTTATCTATTTCTTAGTGAATCAGAAGCATTCAGCCTAAAGCAAGGATGTAGCTTAGACCTTGGTGTAGGGTATAATTGCTGTGATCTTTGTAACTGTAGATGGAGCCAACAAACTCTTTGTGAGTCTTGAAGCTGACTTCTGCCTGATGAAACTACAAACTATCTTCAGTAAAATATTTCTTTAATTTATTATAATTCTGACTCTTGTCTTAAATTGACTGCACTTCTGACTCCAGGTCTTAATTAATCATACCTGGGGCGAGTTGCCTTTTGATTTGTGTATGAAGTGTTTTATTTCTACAATATATGGTGTAAAAACGTCTTAGTGCTGCCCTCTTCAGGTTGAATGGTGGCTACTGCAGTTGAATTTTCCTATTGGATGTTCCGCACTTTGTGACATATGCAGGTTTCAGCTCACCATGCTCTTGGTTCGAGCGCCAGTATAAAAACCAGCTTGTTTCGTCAAAACCACTGTAGCAAGTCAGGAGCTGGAATTGCGAGTATTGAAAACGATCAGGATTTAGCATCTATTTCGTCCCCTCTATCTCCGCTGGGGTCTGCCCACTTTTTCAGCATTTTTCAAATATTGCCAGTGGGTGGAGTCAGGCTCTGACCAGATGTTTAGTTACCCTTTAAATAATTTATGTTCAGATATCATACTATTTTGAGTTTCTGATGATTAAATCAACCTCCTCCATTGTATTAACTCATTTTTTCCATTTCAATGAACTTAAAATTTTAAGGCAACCAGGTTACTTCATTTTTTAGTGAAACCAACAATATGTTTTACAGTTGGTCATACTAGTTCTTAAGACACTGTCTTAACATAATGGCTATTCAACCGGCCCCTGGTCCTTGGGACTTTAAATCCTGACAATAGGCTCTATGCACAGCTCCACTACTTCCTGAACTTCAGCCAGCTTCTTGTTTCCTGTCTGACATTATTGGACACATTGATTAATTCAGGTGTGTTTGATTATTGTTGCCGTGACTACTGAGGTCAAGCACACCTGAATTAATCAAATTGTCCAATAATGGTATACAGGAAACAAGGAGCTGGCTGAAGTTCAGGAAGTAGTGCAGTTGTGCATAGAGCCCATTGCTTCCTTTCTTGGAGGTTTGTGGGCATCTGTTTATGCACAGCTCTCTTAAAGGGTTAGTTCACCCAAAAATGAAAATTAAGTAGTAATTAATTACTCACCCCCATGCTGTTCCAACCCCGTAAGACCTTCGTTCATCTTCGGAACACAAATAAAGATATTTTTGATTTAATCTGAGAGCTGGATCAGTCCTCCATAGACTGCCTAAGGGACTAGCTCTTGACGGCCCATAAAGTCATTAAAGAAAAGGTTTAAATATCCCATGTGCCTACAGCAGCTCAATTATAAGTTTATCAAGCGACGAGACTACTTTTTGTGCGAAAAAAACATAAATAACGACTTTATTCGACTATTCCATTACTTCCTTATGGGCTCATGTGCGAGAACTGAGACGAGGACGTTCTCCTTCGGCTACTTTTTGTTACCGGCTACTCACCGCTTAGGAGTATTATCGCCACCTACTGTATGAGATGATGATCCATATGTATCGTTTTTTGAGAAGATTAAAGGCTTTTAAGTGCACCTTATAGTGCGGAAAATACGCTAATTGAAAACCTTATGTACAGCGCGCATCTTCCTCTGCTTGTAAACAGAAAGTTTTGCGCTACCAGCTATATCAGCACATCATCTTATACGGTAGGTGGCGATAATACTCCTAAGCGGTGAGCAGCCGGTAACAAGAAGGAGAACGTCCTCGTCTCAGTTCTCGCGCATGCGCCAATAAGGAAGTAATGGAATAGTCGAATAAAGTCGTTGTGTATGTTTTTTTCGCACAAAAAGTAGTCTCGTCGCTTGATAAACTTATAATTGAGCCGCTGTAGGCACATGGAATATTTAAACCTTTTCTTTAATGACTTTTATGGGCTGTCAAGAGCTAGTCCCTTAGGCAGTCTATGGAGGACTGATCCAGCTCTCAGATTAAATCAAAAATATCTTTATTTGTGTTCCGAAGATGAACGAAGGTCTTACGGGGTTGGAACAGCATGGGGGTGAGTAATTAATGACTTAATTTTCATTTTTGGGTGAACTAACCCTTTAAGGTCCTGACACAGCATTTCAATCGGGATGAGATCTGGACTTTGACTAGGCCAGTGCAACAAATTGAATCTTTTCTTTTTTCAGCCATTCTGTTGTAGATTCTCTGGTGTGCTTGGGATCATTGTCCTGTTGCATGACCCAATTTGGCCAAGCTTTAGCTGTCAGACAGATGGCCTCACATTTAAAGCAGCACTTTGCAAGATTTCCGTTTTTGTCAAACTGTGACACCTAGAGTCGCTGTGGTGTAGTTGTACTGTCGTAAATAGCATTCACGCAGAGATGTCTCTGCACTCATAGGCCTGATCCCCTCCCCCGTATACCGGTACCTGTTCAGTAGGATGGAAGCTGTAACGAGTGGAAATAAGGTGTGGTCAAGACGCACATTCAACCTGAAAATAGTCATATAACCACTGAAATAACTCTGAAGCTATTCAGTTAAGGTAAAAAAAACTGCATAGAGCTGCTTTAACTCTTAGATACTTTAGTATGCAAAGAGTTCTTGGTCAACTCAATTAAATCATCACCCTGTCACGATTTGGTCTTGTCTCTGTGACATTTTGGTTTGTTCTTGTCATGTTCCATGTCTGCCATGTGATTCCCTGTTTGTCATGTGATCTTGCCGTGTGTCTTGTCATCGGTTAATCATCTGTTCATTTTTTACAGGCGTCCTTTATCTTGTCAGTAGTCTGTGTATTTAAGCCCTTATGTTTGCCATGTCTTTGTCAAGTATTGTTACCTGTAACCACTGTTTGGAAGTCCATGTCCACAGTTTTTGTTTCATGCCATGCCACGTCATGCTTTTATTTTATGTTTATACTGATATGCTGTGTTTGCTTTTTACCAAAGGTGGCGCTGTGAATTATGGCCAAACATCTCCACTTTGACACACTGTTGTCTGTCCACATTGTTCTTGTGGTTTGTTCAGGTGCAAATTGCAACCCTAAGCTGTGCGGCCATTTTTTTTTCTTCAGGCAAACCTTCCAAACAAGCTTGTCCAAACATTTTTTAATCCTATACTGTCATGAACTACAGTCTGAGTTGTAGTTCTTGGGTTTAACAAATTGCACGATCTGACCTTGGGGTGTATTTGCTGGGATGTTCGCTCCTGGGAAGAATGGCGACTGTCTTGGTTGTTTTCACCATGTGAATAATCTTCCTTTGTAGAATGATGGAATTCAAATTGTTTGGAAATGGCCGTATAACCCTTCCCAGATTGGTGGCAGCAACAATCGCTTCTCTAATATCATTGCTGTTGTCTTTCCTCCTTGGCACACCTGAATGCTCCAGACCAGCAAACTGCCAAAACTTCAGCTTTTATAGAGTTGGCCACACTTGCTTGTTGGTCAATTAAACGAAAGCATTTGATTAGCAGCGCCTGACTACTTGCCCCCTTAAAACAGAAGCAGTAAGGGTGTTAGTTTGTCACACATGGCTTCTCCATTTTGGCTTTATTTTTGTTAAATAAATAATAATACAGTGTAGTATGTCACATGTTCATCTGAGGTTGTATTTACCAAATTTTCAGATCTCCCAAGAATGAGATGATTTTTTTTGTATTGTGCCCATATTCGTAAAACCATAGAATTCAATAGTGTACTTTCTTTTCACATGACACATATGTAATCATAAACCAGTAAAAAAATAATCATAAATACTATAATACAAATAAATCAGATAGATAGATAGTAACAATAAACGTAAACCAATACAAAAACCAGGGAAATTGTTAAATGTTTTTATTACTCATGAATCATAAACACACACAATCATCTCACTCATCTCCCTGTTCATGACCAGCGATGACATGACTGTCTATAATGTATCCAGAAAGCATCTCAGCACCAAATAAGTCCTTAAGGGCACGGTAGGGGGTGCAAAACATGTCGCATTAGGAAATAAAACAAAGAGCCACCTCTACCTTCAAGTCATGGGTCACTAATCAGAAGCACTTAGGCTGAACAGGGGTTGCTGTGGTGAGAGTGGGGTTGGGTGAGGGAAGAGACGGTCATTTATCACCGGCTGTTTCATAGTGAGGCTGAGCAGAAAAGACAGCGCAGACTCTGCAGACAAACGACCAACAATAAAGGGAATTAATCAGCACTGATTACCTGACTCCCCAGGAGAGTGAGGGGAGAATATGGCCAAAAGGAAAGACGGAGCCAGATCTGAGGAAAAGCAAGGAATTAGGAGGATCTGATCACTCTGAATGACTCGCTCTTTGAACTGGACATGTCATTTTTTGTTTCATTTTTCTAATATTCTATAAAACAATCCACTTAAATGAGTGCCATGTCCCAGAGACCAGTAGCAGAGTCTTGTATTACCACTGAACGGCTGTCATTGCCCTGCGGTTCGTCAATACAGTGATCAGAACTCAGTACAGGCTGATGGATTAAACAACTGAATGAATCGGATTCTTCTTGCTGTGCAACGCTAGCTAATCGTTCCTCACACACAGCAATAAAATGCACCTCCAGTGCGGTCCCACGCTCATATTCTCTATTCAGCCCACCAATCACTGCCTCGTCTGATTTTGATATCTGGGATGACAAGGATTGGCCATTTTTACTGGCTGTCTGCTAAGCTAACCATCAAGTAAAACAGTGACTGTGATAAATCAGCTACATCTGCCCTTTTATACCCAACATCAAAAACTACATTAGGCCCATTGGCCAAATACAATTTTTATTTTATGAGGATGGTGTGTTTGTTGCAAATGTGCAGACTTTAATCTGTTTAGGTCTGGCGGAATTTCTAAATGAGCTATGTTTATATTATGATATGGGTTTCATTTTTTTAACACTACACCAAAACATGCCCCATTGCGATTACCCTTACCTGTCAAGTTAATAATTTGCTTTGAAATAGCACATGGCGGTCACTCCATTGCCAAGGGTATTAACAAAAAACCTCCCGTAAAGACTTCCCTGGTGCTCATTGGTTGAACTGCCATAACCGGTCTAAAAGAACACTCCTTAATGGACCCTGATGGGTGAACCTAATCCAAACCCAGTTGCTACTGATCAACTGGGGAGAAGGAACAGATGGATTACTTTGTGTGTGTGTGCATGTGCATGTGTGTTATATTGTGCAGTAATTGCTATGTTTCTCTGGTTTATTGGCTCTTAACCTTGGGCTGACAGCTACTGAGCAGGTGGGGTTTCTGTTGCCATGACAACTGAGTTTAGGAGTGTGCTGGCATGTAGGATATACCCTTCTGCAGCTTGGGGGAAATCGCCCATAAAAATGAAAAGGTTAAGGATTTTTAAGGATTTTGTCATTTATTTGAGTGGCGGTTTAAATGGATGCCCTATGTGTAGGCTATACAAGTATATACAGTGTTTTCTAAACATCAAACTTGAAATGTGTTCATTATAATTAACTGATATTTTACTGGATATCACATCCTTTAGCATTATCAATAATATATATTTAGCATAATGTTAATTCTCCCCCCCCCCCCAAATGCTTTAAAGTCATATAGGCCTATATGCACTTTTGCAAGTTGACTGCCGTTCGATTTTGTGACGTCACTAAATCGGACGTCACGCCCCTCCCGCGATTGTTCAATGACAGTGACAGCAGAGTTTCAACACGTCCGCGCCCTGAGCGAGCTGACATCATAGCCCGCCATTGTTGATGCGCTGGAGCTGAAGAATGGTAATGTTTTATTAACCAAATATTAATCTTTGTAAATCGCAAAAAAAAGTTGTTCATGACCATTAACTGTAACATCAATCTGTCAACGAACTAACGTCTCAGTAAACGCATTGCTCGTATCTCACTACTCTACCTTGCCACTGCCAGTACAAAAATAGTTCATATTGACATAATGTTAATGTAAATTATGAAAGAAATGTATGTACATTTTTAGAATAACTAATTTCTATAATAATAATAATTATTTTCTTCCCACGGAGCCATTTCAAAATGGCGGCTGCGTGAAATCAGCGTATTCTTGTTCCAAAATACCTGTTGTCAGTGCAACACTCCACAGAATTTTAACTTATGGGGTGTATGTATGTAATTTATTGTAGGTTTACCTCGATTCATGTCTGCATTATAACAAACATAGTACACAACAAAACAGTAAATTATTTACATATTTTCAAGTAGGCTACATCTGGTTAGGAATTGAGTCATTGTCATGGAAGAACTCTTTGAGTGCTTTTTATCACAGCTTCAGAACAGTCCTTCTGGTTTTCCCCTTGATGATGACTGATTTACCTTATGCTTTTCCTTGAATAAAAATACTGATGAGCATGATCCTGAAGTGCAACTCAGACTCAGCGCTCATTAAAGAGGTTATAGATTCTATTACAGCTCATTTTTGGCGTTAGCAATCCCTCACACTGCACAACAGTACCCAATAAATACAAGTATATTTACAGCAGCTTTTATTTTGACAAACATTATTCTCATGGTTAGTTAATGATGTAACAAAGTGACTTGTAATGGCTGTTAGTCATGCACAAAGATATTAATAAAAGTGCGCATGATGCAGCTGCAGGCAGCAGAATGTAATTTTATTTCCTATTTGATAATGAAAGAGAGGGATAGACAGAGGAAGAGCAAATGTGCATAACCGACTGAGTGACTAATGGCGGAGAGAGGTCGAGGGACTCAGGGAGAAAAGGCGAGGGAGACCATCTGTTCTGCTCTCTCCTTGTTTTACCCCCTCGGCTTTCTATAACTAACCCTTCTCTCGCTTAAGTTCAGATTCATGATGGGAGATAGACACACACATAAACATGCTGCAGAACAGCCAGTCCAATTAGAATACATTAAAATAGAATTCATGATTAACATCAAGCTAAATGGAATAAGTATGACAGCCTTGACAAGTTGAGGAAATGACGTCCATTCGTGGGCTGGGCAGCACAGATGGGTCCTGATGGCAGGCATCACTCAGAGAAGAGAAGAGAAGAGAAGAGAAGAGAAGAGAAGAGAAGAGAAGAGAAGAGAAGAGAAGAGAAGAGAAGAGAAGAGAAGAGAAGAGAAGAGAAGAGAAGAGAAGAGAAGAGAAGATGCAAACAGAAAAATGAGAAAGGAAGGAACAGACGATCTATTACGCCTAGGCCTACTGAACATACGAAACCGTCTCTGCTTCTCAGAGACCTTATCCTATTAAATTCTCCAATTAGTGTGAAGACATAAATAACTGCTTCCAATTTCAGTGTGTCACTCAAGGGCAGGATCAAGCTCCGGGGAAACAAAACAATTTAAATTACGTTCATCTCGCTTTGTGTCCGGCCTCTCGTTTAATGCCATAATTACGCTGCCATTCTTTCGCTCGTCCTCGCGACGATACATCACCTCCTGCGACCCCGGTGATAAACGTCCTTCGCAAGAGGAACGCGAGCTAAAAAACAGCCGCTGTCCACTTTCCTTTTTTTGCAAGAGCCCTCTCTCTCTTCTTCACCCTGACAGTATATCACCGCGAGCTGCTGAGCCCCCCACATCTATAATTCACGCGTCCCTCGACTGGGTTGCTGTCGGTAAAAATAGGAAATCCATCACGGAGACAAATGGTCGTTAAATGAAGCCCCTCGCAGCAGATAGGCAAAGCGGCAGATGAGGTTTAATTGTCTCTGCGTGCTCATGTGAAATCAGTTCATGACCGTGGCGATATGACCGCGGGCCTTTAAAGGTTGTGGGGCATATTCTTTAGGGCTACATAGTATCAGAGAATAATTAAAAGGCTTTTAATTTCGGCATGAAATGGCAGTAGGCCACGGTTACTAAGAGGTCTTTTGTGGGCTATCACCGACAAATATTAATACTTAAAGCTGTATTAAAAGGGTCAACTATGCAAAAGTGGGACTAGTTTTTGGCAGATCTATCTTATCCTATCTCTTTTTGGCAGATATATCTTTTCTGTGATGTTAAGCCTTTAGTGTCTTTAAAATAACGTAGCCTACATGGCGCTATTATGGGGCTGCATTTTTTGTGTTTTTAAGTTAGCCTAATATTTGCTGCCTTGAATAACTATAGCCTACTACTGAAATAGCCTAAATGTTCTTCTATAAAAAATGAAATGGTAAAAGTTATAAAAATGTTGTCAAAAACTGAGTCCAAAACCACGCTTAAAGGGTACATATCGTACTTTTAAATCATTCATTTTTACTTATAAATCATACATTTGTGGTCTATATAAAGCATAACTGCAATGCTTGGGTCTGAATTCCTCATTATTATAGCTCAACAGGCCCCTTTTCTACCCCTTTTCTGATGTGCTTCTGTGAGCAACCTGATTTGAAGCGTCTCCTTTAAATAAAAAGGAGTTGCGTCTTTCCCCGCCCGCTCTCCAGGTCGCTGAGTTCACGGTCGGTTCAACTCCCCGCGTTCAGCCATTATTGTAGTTTGATAAGAGATATACGATTACTATAGTTTCAAAGAACATTTTTATTCACACGTTAACAAAATGTCAACAACGGAAGACTTGTCCATCAAGCGTTACATATTCGAGCCAGAGCAAGCGATTTGAAAAAGACGACGACAAACCTGCAGAACAACGTCTTCATATGGATGCAGTGGTATGTAAGTTAACTATGTTGTGTTATTAGTGAAAGTCGACTATTTCTCTTGTTAAAACAAGCACACTGACAAGATAAATGACTGCGGTCTGATAATACCACTAAAAATCTGTATGATAATAATATGATAACTTACGTTTAGAACGCGTCAGAAAACACAGCAGCTAAATGATAGAAGGAATTTACCCCTCATTCAAACGAAGTCGATCGGCAAACCCTTCTGTATACTGGCGGAGGTTGTTGGATTGGGGATCCTTGAAGTGCTTCAGGTCACTACATCCAACAACCGAACATTTTGACTTGCCCTCTCGTAACTTCTGCATCATTGAGCTTGGACTACAAAATCGGAGCGAGAAATAATAATGGCGGATTGCTCGAAGTGTTGGACCGGTAGTCAATGTCCTTATTTGTCAGTTCCGCTGCAAATACTGTGACGTAATTGTTCAAAAAACGTAATAGACAACAGGAAAATCCGAACAGGTTGAAAAATATGACCAAAACAGAATCTAAAGATATAAACGAAGCACCTGAAGAAAATAATTTCATCTTTTCTGTACTTATAAACACTCCAAATATACAACAAAATGCATTTAAAGGCTAAAAAAGTGGATTTTGCATGATATGTCTCCTTTAAAACAAGTTTGACCATTAAAGGGGTTGATATTTCTAGTCAATTAAATAGGCTGTATTTTATTAATGTAATGTCAAAATAACTGGCTACGGAATATTCTTATTAAAACAACCTGAAGACATGGATTACACCAACAGAATTTTAGCAACAGCATTTACTTTAGCAAAAACGTAAATCCCACCCAGAGATTTAGACACACAATTATTTCTCTAATCGTACATCCAAATTGAGACATTAATTACAAGTTATTACAATGTTTTAAATATATGATCGAAAATGATAAAACCTGAAAGATGAATAGCAATTAGCGATATGTTCATTTTAAAGAGCTTAAGACAAATTGGTCTTTCAGATAGGAACGAAGAACGTGAAATACGACCGGACCACTAGAGGGCACTGCCAATGGGGGAAGCGGGGAGGAATCCATTTCCTTCAGGAAGAAAAGGTGAGAGTCTCTGCATCACATCACATATGTAAATATCACACATACAACAAAATACAAAGAGTCAGTCAGAAGTGATTTGTGCA